>SAUG01000075.1:0-337883 GCA_011316305.1 Rusavskia elegans
TCGAAGTTTATATATAACTCTTGATTATATAATACAGCGAGCTAACTTCTAATTCGTTTAAATCAACTACCAAAGGAACGTCTTCGAGGAGTTCTCGAAAACGACGAGATTCTAGCCAATCAGACATTGATTAGTCATTAAAATACTGTTCAGGAACAGCTATTTGCCCCTAAAGTAGTTCTTTTCCTATAGCCTTTTTATATAATTAGAATTCGGAAGGATCTAACGCTATACCTTTTTTTTAAAGTTCTACTAAATTTATAGATATTTATAATTGAATCTAGCAAGAAATTATTATAATTATCTGATATCCGGTATTCGAAGTATTTATATAGGTAGAATTTTAACGACGAATTAGATAATTTAATCGGTTTACGGGCGAAATATAATAATTAAAGACGGGATAGTAATATATCGTAATCGAAATCCGAATCCGATTTATAATTTTTAGTAATATATAAACGATTAGATAAATTAGCTAATAAATAAATTTAATTATATATAAAAGAATTCGGTAAAATATTAGAACTTAGTAAAAACAAATAATTAGTTTAGATATTAATAGAATACTACTAGATTACGATTATAACTTTCTAGAAATAGATTCTCTATTAGTATATTACTATTTCCGCGGGGGCTACTATTTAATTTTAAATTTTTCTAATTTCTATAGATTTAATAAATCTAGATTTTAATCTATCTTTTTAAATACTATAGAAAAGGCGCGGAAAATTTTATTTTAAAGATTTAATAGTTTATAAATAGTATTACTAAAGTAACTAATAAAAATATATTTATAGCTCCGATTATAGAATTTCCGAATTTTTTATTTATATATTAGATATACTATAGAATCTAGAATCTGGAATCGGCTTGAATCTAGAAATTTACTATATTTTTTTATATAGAATTATATCTAATTTACTATTAGATAATCGGAAGTAGAAAAAAGTAGTAATTTTAATAAATAGCGGCTAATCTTTTTACTAAAGCCGTTATAAACTAAATATAAAATAGGTTTTATATATTAGTATTTATCTAAAATAATCTAAAGTACTATTCTATTATAGATTTTTAGATATAGTAAACTCTTATTAGATATCTATATTAATAAAGCGTCTAAATATAATATAGTTTCTGAATTCATTATTACTATAAAAATATTTAATAATAAAAACGCTTTTTATATTATAGATATAGAAATAGTTCTAGTATTTAAAAATTTCGGAGATATTTTTAATTCTAGTTATATAGATACCGTATTTCTAGATATTATTATCTAAAAAAGATAAAGTAAATTAACTTCTATTATATACTACTAGAAACTTACCTTTTAAAATAGATTCTATATAGTTATTATAAACGAAGTTAATAGAATAATAACTAGAATTAATATAGTTTCTATTAAGTTTTTTATATTATTTATCTAGAATATAAATTTAATATAAATCGAATTTAGATTTAAAAACTTTAAATAGATCGATTTCTATAGATATATTCGCTGATTTCTATATATTCTAGATATTTAGATATCTAAACCGGGTATACTAAATATTTTCTACTTTTATCGATTTTTTAATAAAAACAAAAATCGAAAAAAAATAAAAAAAAATAAAAGTTTGTAGGACAGCGCTATATAGTATTAAAATTTAGTAGAAATGAATTTTCGTATATATAGATCGTTAATATTAAATCCGGAATATTAAATCTAAAATTGAAACTATAGTCTTTAATTATTATTTTAACGTCTATTTTCTAAATTAATAATACTAATAGAAAGTTAGTATCTAATTCGAGGGTATAAAAAACATTATAGAACTCTATAATGTAGTATTTAATCTTAATAGAATAATTAAATATAATAGTATATCTAGTAATCGATCGGGGGCTAATAGTACGACTAATACTAGTTATAGATTTATTCTAGATAGGTTTTATACTAGATTCGATTAAAAAATTTAACTAGAAAATAGTATATTAGTTATAGATATAATCGAATATCCAACTTTTAATATAATCTAGTTTTTTTTAAATAAAGCCTTTAAAGTTATAGAAATAAAAGTTAAAAAGCTAAAATTAATAGGAATCGTTACTATTATAATAAAGTTTAGTAATTTTATAGTTTCGGTAGATTTGTTTTTAGATTTATTATTTCTTTTACTATTTTTATTTTTATTATTTTTACTATTACTCTTTTAACGTTTACTACCGCTATTTTTCTATTATTTACATCTTTTTTAATTTGGAATATAGACTATAGTAGGTCTTTTTTATATAATTATTTTAGTTTTAGTAGAAATAGTAATCCACTTTAATATTTCAGTTCTTGTTTTGTTTGTTTTTTTGGTGCCCGGTCAACCGTCGGTTCCGTGAGCAATTTACCTCAGTGTTGGTATATATTTTTTCTTATATTCGAAAATATCTAGAAGTAAAAAGCTTTTAATAGTAGTTCGGAGATAATTAGATATAAAGTAGGCTATAATATAAACCTTCTAGTTTTTATAGTCGAAACGGATTTCGAATTTCGGAACTATACTAATAAAATAGCCGGAATTCTATTATTTAATATAATTTATAATTGAAAAATATATAAATATATTATCGAAACTAGGACTAGATTATAGAATAGTATAAAAAGTAATATTATAAAAGGATAAATCCGAAAGAAAGTCTAGAAATAAGTAACTAGAACTAAAGCGTAATAACTTCGAGGTCGAATAAATTACTCGGGTTTAAAAATATCAAAAAAGGACCGAAAACTATGAAAAGGTCCGGATTATTTTAAAATATAATAAAAAGTATTATTAATAGATAGTAATTAGAATCCGAGCGTAGATAATTCTAGATAACGAAGTCGATTTATTATAAATTATATAGGAATCTATAGTTTTTAATAGAAAATTAAAAGTTATAAATAGTTTAGATAATCCGAAGATTATTAGATAGACTATTTAGTTAATTTGTTATGGTTTTGGTACCCGGTAAACCAATGTTTCGATAAATAAATCAAGCGTTAGTATACTAGTATTAAATATACGATAGTAGAATTTATATTCTGGTTTAATTAACGTAAAAAACGGTTCTATAGAATCTTAATTTAAGTTTATTTAGTAATATGATATATCTTTCTACCGATAAATTAATAAATATAGAAATATTTATAGATAAATATACCTCGTAGTTATCGTTTCTTCTTTTTTTTCTTTTACTAATAATATAAATCTAAAAGTCTTTACGTACGTATATATTCCCGTAATAGCGATAGCTATAAGCTAAACCAGATAGTAGTATATTTATAATAATTATATCTACCCGCGCGGTCGTCGACTACTTCGTTATAGCTAGAGCAATCTATTTCGACTTTAATTTAAATTTCCTTTCTACTATCTTTATAACGCGCTATCCGACCTCTCTATTCTCTTTTAACCTAATCGACCGGGTAAAACTTCTGGCCGTAGTAGCCAGCGTACTGCCTAGCGACCTTTTCGAACGCAGTATAGCAGGTGGATATAGCGAAAATATTGGATATTTATAATTATTTGTGACGTCGAAGAAGGAATATATAGTATTTGAATATAGTAGAAGATTCGTGATCGCGAATAAAGAAAGAAATAGTTAAATAGAAGTAATTAAGTGAATTAACTATACTATAAATTCTATCTAATTAATATATCTTTAGCTATAGAAATTTCTTTATATATAAAATATAGTAAATGTTACCGTATACAATGTTAATAAGATATATATATATATATAGATCTATATATATATAAACTTTATATAATTCCAGATAGAAGTCTTCCAGAAGAGATTAGATAAGCTATAAAAAGAATATTATTTAAGGGTTTTAAGGTTATAAAAATTAGTATAAAGTTTGAATGATAATAATAATATAGTAGCAGATATAAAATTTAGAATAAATTAAGTAAAGCTTCGAAAATAAAAACGATAAAGTAATAATAGTCTTTAGTAACGAGTAGAAAGTTTCGAGTTTTTATATTATTAAGGACTAGATAATATAGCTAGTAAAACTAAAGGCTAGACTCGATAGCTTTAGCTTTAAAGGCGAAATAGTTAGTTTAAAAGTAGTAAGAGCTCATTTAGACCGTCTGGAAGTTAGAAAAAAATACGATAGCTAGAAATATAGTCTACTAGCTCTCTGTTTTATAGAGATCCCAGCCTATATTAAGTTAGCTATTTTAGGCGGCGCTGCTAGTTTCTAGATGGCCTATTAACTTTGTACTAATTTGAAGTTATATAGTAGATTAAATAGACAGTTTATTAATAGTTAAAGATATAATAACTACTAGTAAATATTTAGTGTCAACGAATAAGATATTATTAAATATAGCGAATCTAGTATTACTAGCTATTTTTAAAAAATGTCTAGAAATAGGCCATTTATAGAAACTTTAAGTTAACTTTTACTAGATTATTCATTCTAGAAAGAAGTTAATTTATAGTTAATAGCTAGTTTATAGAGATTTTATTTCTAATTATTATTAATTTAATTTATAGACGATAATTAAAACTATTTAAAATTCTAATATAAATAAACTATTAGTAATAAAATCTAGATATAAGTTTCTTTAGTCTAGATAGTAGAATATCTAGTATAATATTTAGAAACTAGTTCCGAATAGGATAATTCGATAGGTTTAGTATTCGAATCTTTCGGTTTTTAATCTTTTAAACTAATTTAGCAATTTAAATAGCCTAGATAAATAAAATCGCCCCATCGAAATATTATATTTTATAGTAATTTAAAATATAATATTAATAGCCTACTTTATTAAAATATTATATTTTTCAAAAATTAATTATAGTATATTCGTATAGCTCATACGAGATATTTTTATTACGTAACTCTTTTAATAATATAATGGCTATTTAGATACTAGAGGCGTCATCTAAAATAGACAGTCGCTTCTCGTATTTATTATAATAGCTAGTAGCAACTCGGTTATCTAGATTACTATAGCGCTTATATAAAGCTGAAAATATCAGCTAGAATATCCTATATAATAGTTCTTAATAGAATATCCTCTTTTTATATACCAGCCTACAATATTAGCGTAGTAACGTACCTATATAGGTAGTAGTAATATATCTATACGCAGTAATCAACGACTTGATAGTTCTATACGAATGTAAAAAGGTTAGTAGTTTAAGCGGTTATAAAGATCGTAGGATAATATAAAAAGGACTATTTAACTATTTGTAATTTCGATAGTTACCGAAAAATTAATAGGTAATAGTATAACTATAGACTTCATCGTTCGCCAAATTAGATACTTTATACCTTAGGTGACGTCTCTAGTACCTAAACAGCCTGTTAATACGCTGTTTAAATTATATCATTAAATATATCGAATATAAACTATACGAATAAACCGTAATTAATTATCTAAAGTTGTTGAAATCATATATATAGAATATCAAGCTTGATTTACTAAGGTAGGCTTTCGCCTGAACTAAGTATATAAGAAGGAGGTAGCAGGGCCTTAGCGCCTAGATCTACTAGACCTAATCGGTACTAGCGCCTTTAGCGCCTTAGTTTAGCTATTATACGTAATACGTACTTCTAATACTTCTATATAAACCATATACTCTATATATACTAAAAGTAAAAATTAAATAGACTCGCTATATATTTACTAAAAAACCCGTAGGAAAAAAAGTTTATATATAATAAAGGCGAGATAGATAAAGTTTAAAGCGCTCCTATAGTAGATATATATATATAAATAATAAAAATCGAAATCTAGATAAAAGAATTTAGAACTCCTATAGCTCCTATAGCTTCTATAGTATTCTAAACCTCCTACAGCAGTAGTATACTAAGTAGAGTACTAGTATAGGTACTAGTTTATATTATAGATTTATTTAAAGTATTTAAAATAGATATCGCCCGATTAGAAAAGCGTATCTAGAGCTTCGGTAATTAAAAGTACCTATCTAGTAGGAAGTTTTAGATATTATTAACTATTATCGATACCGCCGAAATACTAAAGGGTATAGATATTATATTTCTTCTTAATTTACTAAAGGAATATATACTAAATATCTATTAGAAGATTATAAACCTTTATAGATATATTAAAGGTTATATCGCCTAAATAGTCCTAGATATAGGAATATTTACTATAGCTTTAGAGATTAATATAAGTTTTTAGATTATTAATAATTACAGTACCCTAATAGTACTATTTCTAGAATTCCTATAGGATTCTATAGTTAATTTTAAGTAGCGAAAACCCCGATATATATTTATATATTATTATTATCCAGCTATAATCGGCTAAAGATATTATAATTCTAAAAGCTATCGATATTATCTCTTATCTAATAGTATTTAGATTCGAAGCTTAGATAAGATAGTACCCGAGGGTAGAAGTAGGGTAGATTATTATTATAGTTTTTATAGGTAATATAAGCTCGAAAGTTATCGAATAGTTTATTAAATACTTCGATATATATATATAGGTCGAGTTCTCTAGAGATAGGGGAGATAAAGTTAAATTTTTAAAGGCTACCTAAATCTATAATAGCTATAAATAGTATTAATTAAATATATAGAATATAGAAAATCGAATAATATAATTTATATATTAGATAGTATAGAATTAGTAGAGATATATTTAAAAATATAATAATAGTAGATAGTAGGCGAAAATAAGTAGCGGGCGGCTAGTAACTAGGGCGCTAATTAGTCTATACCCGCGCGCTAGTTCCGAAAAGTTTTATATAGAGCCCGAATAGTCTACTAGATAGCTAAAATATATTTTACCGATATTAAAACTACTTTAAGCGGCGCTGCTAGTTTCTAGATGGCCTGTTAACACGTTATTTAAATCATATTAATAAAAACATCACGTGATCAAAAATGTCGAGCATAGGCAACACGAACATACCGTAATTAATTACACCTATTTAAAAAAACATACTGTTTTTCGAAAACAGGCTGTTCGTATTATATTTTAAATTACTATAAAATATAAGAATCGATCTAACGGCTTATAGATCGACCTTTCGAGATCTAAATCCGATAGGTCGATTTATTTTATCTAGGCTATTTAAATCGCCAAATTAGTTTAAAAAATTAAAAACCGAAGGATTCGAACGCTGAACCTACCGAATTATCCTAATCGGGACTAGTTTCTAGAGATAGAATTTTATATACTACTTTACTATCTAGACTAAATTTACTAGTAGATTTTTATACTAATAGATTAAATATATACTAGGGTATTAAATAGTTTTAAATATTATTTAAATATCGTTTTAATATCGAATTAATATTAAATAGATCTAAAGTTTTGTTTAACAAGCTATTAACTACTAATTACAATTAGTAAGCTAGCTGTAATAGTAAATAGATTATTTAAACTTAATTTCAAGTTTTATAGAACAGATTGTTAATAGACTTTTTCTAAAAACAGCTAATAATAATAAACTCGCTGTTTTTAATAACGTTTTATTCGTTAATATTGGATGTCTACTAGTAGTTATAATATACTTAACTGTTAACGAGCGATCTATTTAGTCTACTATATAACATTCAATTAACAGTCAATTAACAGGCCATCTAGAAACAAGCAGCGCCGCCTAAGGTAGTTAATATATTAAGTTTAATATAGAATTTAGCAGGGTATAGGTTAAAGGTACCTTTTTCGCGTTTTACTATTAAAACAGAAAAAGGAATCCGGGTATAGATAACTGTATACGGATTTTAATCGAATATACTATCGGAGAATATATAAAAAGTATAGTAATTTAAAAATAATATAGATATTATATAGATAGGCCTATAGGGCCTAAAGTTACTTAAAAGTTTAACTACCCCCTATAGTATATATTATACGTTCCTAGGATAATATTTTTAGGTATATAATTATTACTAGTACCCCGGAATTAAAAATATTCCGAGGGAGATTATTATTAGAAAGATTTTTATAATTTAGATAGATTATTACTATTATTACTTAAGGTTTAGAGTAGGTATTTTTAGGTTTTTAAACCTAAACGCTATATAGAAAGCTTTAAATTTAATTTTATCTAGAGCTTTAGTAAACCTACTAGCTACTATTTATTCCGTTAGAATATACTAAAGGTCGATAGTTTTAATAATAACTTTCCCCTATAGGAATTTAATATAGATAATAACAAATTTAGTATAACTATAGAACTAAAGATTTTTAATAAAAGTAATAGCGCCCTAGTTATTACTATATACCTTAGGTAGCCCCCTATATTCTGGAGTGGCCTGTCAATATTATGTTAATTATATGTTGAAAAATACAGGATATTTATTAGATGTTAATATTTGAACTGTGAATTACTAGGAATAGACTGCCTGTTATAGTTAATAAAAAGTAGTATAAAACAGCTAGTATATAGAAACAGTGTATTTTATATAACTTACTACTAATACTTTGTTTTTAAAAACTAGACGTGGTTTAAAAATATAAGATTCGTATTAATTTTTAATTAAAATAATATTAAGATGCTGTTTTAGTGTATAAGATATTAATAAGATATTAGTTAACTATTAAGAAGATATTTATAAATTTAAATAGACTGTAGAATATAATTAGCTATATATCTAGTTCTATATAATATAGTCGGATAGTCTAGGTATTAAGGTAAAAGTTTATTCTATCTCCCTAGAAACTAGTCCCGATTACGATAATTCGAGAGGTTTAGTATTCGAATCCCTCGGTTTTTAATTTTTTAAACTAATTTAGCGATTTGAATAGCCTAGATAAAATAAATCGACCTATCGGATTCGGATCTCGAAAGGTCGATCTATAAGCCGATAAATCTATTTTTATATTTTACGGTATTTTAAAATATAATACGAATAGCCTGTTTTCCAGACACAGTATATTATTTAAAACAGATATAATTAATTACGCTATATCCGTATCGCCTATACTCGATATTTTTGGTTATATAATGTTTTAAATAATATGATTTAAACAGCGTGTTAACAGGCTGTTCAGGTACTAGAGGCGTTACCTAAGGTAGAGTTACCGTATCTAGGGTAATATTTAGATCCTATTTATCGATTAATAACTAATTTAGGATATAATTTAACTAAATAGCCTCTTTAGTAGTTCTAGTCTCGCTATCTAACTCTACTTTAGTAGTCGATATAGCTATAATAGCTTACCGCTTAGATAACTAGCTAATAGCGCCGGATCTAATATTAAAAATATATCTAGAAATAGAACGACGGGTTTTATAGTTACCTATTTAATCGGCGTTAATATACTCCCGAAGCTTCTATAGGTCGAATCTATAGATAAAAATAAAATAAGCCGTTTTATAAAGATATTTAAAAATCCTAATAACGGCGTTCTAGTAGTAGCTTATAGGGTTAGATAAATATCGACTAATAATAGAAACGGCGAAAGCGATATCGGGATAGATTTTAAATATAGTATATATTAAAAAGCTAATAATACTCTAATATTTATACTTTATCGGCAGAAAGTAGTTCTAGTCGGCGGGAATAGTTTCTAAATAAAGGCCAGAATCTATAGAGGTAGAAATATTATTTTTATAGATAATAAAACTATAATCTTTTAGAATCTATTTAATATAGATAATTTAGTTTAGCTAGTTCCTAATAATCTTTATACCGAGGTAGAAGTTAATAGGGCCTAAATCTAATATTAAAAAATATTTATTTAAATATATCTTAATATTATTAAAATCCTAACGACTAGCGCCGTATAAAAGGATATTATTAATATAAATACTAATAATATTTATACTATTATAGAAAATACTATAATCGGACTCTAGAAATTTAAAGCTAATAGTAGTAAAGAATTTAGCGAGGTAGCGATACTAGACCCGAAGCGACTATTTAAAACTATAAAAAGCTTTCCGGAGTTTATATATTATATTAAAATTACCGAAACTAGTAGAATATTATATATAGATATTTTTATTTATATAACTATAAAAAAAGGCGGTTTTAATATCTATTTAATCGAGCTTTAGGCCGTAGACGATAGCTATAGCGAAAATAGCTTTATATAATATTAGTTTAATAATAGAAATAAAAGTTTCGTTAAAATCGATACCGGCTTTCTATTTAAAACTATAAATAATCTAGCGAGTTTTAAAACGCGTAATTTTACTATTAATATCCCTTTTAATTTTATATACCTATTTACTCTCTAGGAGATATTTTATAGAGGGTATTAATACCTTAATATATAGTATCTAAATATCGTTTAATTCTAATAATACTAGTTTTTCTTTTATAGCTTTATACTATTCGTCGGTATAGAATAACTCTATAGCCTCTTTATATAACTAGGGTTCGGAAAGATCTAATATTATACCTTTTTTTATAGTACTTATAAATATATAGATATTTATAATTAAGTCTAGCGAGAAACGATCGTAATTATCTAGTACCCGGAATTCGGGATAATTATATAGAACTTTAACGACGGAATAGATAGTATAATCGGTTTACAGGCGAGGTATAATAGTCTAAAAATAGGGTAGTAATATATCGGAATTAGAATCTAAATCCGAATTATTAACTTTAGTAATATATAGACTATTAAATAAATTAGCCGGTAATAGAGCCTAACTATAGATAAAAGGAATTCGGTAAAGTATTAGAATTTAGTAAAAGAAAACTATTAGTTTAGATATTAATAGAAGGTTATTAGATTATAACTATAATTTTCTAGAATTAGACTCCCTATTAGTATACTACCGTTTCTATAGAAATTACTATTTACTTTTAGATTCTTTTAATTTCTATAGATCTAATAAATCTAGGTTTTAACCTATCTCTTTAAATACTATAGAAGAAGCGCGGATAATTTTATTCTAAATATTTAATAACTTATAGATAGTATTACTAAAATAACCGACTAAAATATATTTATAGCTTTAATTATAGAATTTCCGAATTATCTTACTATATATTAGATATACTATAGAACCTAGAATATAGAATCGGCTTAAATCTAGGGGTTTACTATATTTCTTTTTATATAGGGTTATATCTAATTTACTACTAGATAACCGGAAATATAAAATAATAGTAGCTTTAATAAATAGCGGCTAAAATTTCTTACTAAAGCTGCTATAAACTAATATAGAATATACTTTATATATTAGTATTTACCCGAAGCGTTTAGAAATACTGTTCTATTATAGATTATTAGATATAGTAGGCTCCTCCTAGATACCTTTATTAATAAAGCTTTTAAATATAATATAGCTCCTAAATTTATTATTACTATAAAAATATTTAATAACGAAAATACCTTTTTTATTATAGATATAGAAGTAGTTTTAGTATTCGAAGATTTTAGAGCTATCTTTTATTTTAATTATATAGATACTATACTTCTAGATATTATTATCTAGGAAGGTAAAAATATATTAGCTCCTATTATATATTACTAGAACTTTACTCTTTTAAATGGATTCTATATAATTAGCGTAAATAAAGTCTATAAAACTGCCCCTGTAAAGCTATTTATATTATTTACCTAGAATATAAATTTTATAGAAATCGGATTTAGATTTAAAGACTTTAGATAGATCGATTTATATAAATATATTTACTAGTTTATATAAATTCTAGTTATTTAGATATCTAAGCCGAGTATATAAGATATTTTCTACCTCTACTAATATTTTAGTAAAGGCCTTTAAAACTATACTGGGTATTAATAAAGATAAAAACGAAAATAGAAAAAAAAAAATAGAAAAAAATTTTACGGGGCCGCGCTATATAGTATTAATATTTAATAGAAATAGACCTTCGTATATATAGATAATTAACGTTAAATCCGGAGTATAAAAACTAAAGCTAAAGCTATAGTCTTTAATAATAATTTTAGCGCCTATTTTCTAAATTTATAATATTAATAGAAAGTTAATACCGGACCCGAAAGTATAAAAGATATTATAGAATTCTATAGAGCGGTATCTACTATTAGTAAAATAGTTAAGTATAATAGTACCTTTAGCGATTAGTCGGGGGCTAGTAGCGCTATTAATATTAGTTATAGGCTCGCTTTAGATAGATTTTATATTAGATTCGATAAAAAAGTACTACTAGAAAATAGTATAATAGTTATAAATATAGTTAAATATCTAACCGTTAGTAAAATCTAGTTTATTTAATAAAGTCGATAAAGCTGTAGAAGCAAAAATTATATAACTAAAATTAGTAGGAGCCGGTACTACTATAATAAAATTTAATAATTTTTTAAATTTAGTAGATTTATCTTTAGATTTATTATCTTTACTAATATTACTATTTTTACTATCTTTACTATCCTTTTCTTTACCGCCTTTACTTTTATTACTATTACCCTTTTAGCGTTTACTACCGCCGTTCTTCTATTTTTCTACTATTTAAACCTTTTTTAATTTAGGATATAGACTATAGTAGATATCTTTTATATAGCCGTTTCGGATATAGTAGAAATAGTAGCCGATTTTAATAACTTATTTATTCAGGTAATTTATAGATAGGAAGACTTTAGTTCTAGTAATAATAGACTTACTATTACTATATTAGCTATATTATTTACTAATAGCGGTACTAATAGTTCTATTTAAAGTAACTACTTTCTATTTTCGTTTATCTTTATTACTAACGATAATATTATTTTAAATAAATAAGGTCTAGAAGTAGCTAAAAGCGGCCTTAAAACCCCGAAGAAATTTTAAAATAAAAAGGCTTTCTAAAATAATAACGCCTATAGCCAAAATTTTATTAATAAATCTACGAAATTTAGCTATATAAGCTTCTATACTCTTAAAAAAACTATTATAATAAAGGATATCTAGCTAGATATCGAATTTTATAAACTTACCGGTACTATAGACTCTATATTATATCTAGAATTAATCTAATATCTTTTTAATATCTAATATAATATTTTTAATTAGGTTTTTAGTATTAATACTATAGATTGTTTTAATTACTATATAGATATATTCCATCTATTCTTCTTTATAGTTAGAAAGAGCTAAAAATAAAGGACCTTTAGTAGCGGCTCGGAAATTATTAAAAACGAGATAGGCTATAATAGCTTCCTTTTAATTTTTATAATCTGAATAGATTTCGAGCTTCGGGATCTATATTAATAGAGTAGCTAGAACCTTTTAGTTTAGTATTATTTATAGTTAATATTATAGGGATAGATATATTACTAAACTTAGTACTAGATTATAGACTATTATAAAGAATAGTATTATAAAAATAGAAATTTAAAAAAAGGTTTAGAAATAAATACCCGGAAAGTATAATAATTTCGACGCCGAATAAATTATTCGGATTTAGAAATATCGGAAAAGGACTGAAAGCTATAAAAAGGTCCGGGTTACCTTTAGATATAAAAGAAAGTAATTTTAATAAATAATAATTAGAATTTAGATATAGACAGCTCTAGATAGTAAAGTCGATTTATTATTAGTTATATAGGAGCTTATCGTCTTTATTAGAAAATTAGAAATTATAGATAGTTTAGCTTACCCGGAAATTATTAGATAGTTTTTTAAAAAAAAGGTTATTTAAATTTTTTAAGGTTATAAAAATTAATATAAAGCTTTAATAATAATAATATATAAGTAGATATTAGGTTTAAAATAGATTAGATAAAACTTCGAAAATAGAACTAATATAATAATAGTCCTTAATAATAAATAGAAAGCTTTAAATTTTTATATTATTTAGAATTAAACGATATAGCTAGTAAGACCGAAGGCTAGACTCGATAGCTCTAGTTTTAAAAGTAAAATAGTTAGTTTAGAAATAGTAAAGGCTCGTTTAGACTATTAGGAAATTAGAAAAGATATAATAGCTAGAAATATTGTCTACTAGCTTCCTATTTTATAGGGGTTCTAGCCTATACTAAATTAGCTATGCAGTCGCTTCCCGTATTTATTTATAATAGCTAGTACGAGTTTAGCTATTAGGATTACTATAGAATATACGCCGATAACTAGCGTTACCTAGATAACAGGATAGAAAACAATTAATTATAAAGATCGAATTTTAAAGGCCTAATTACTATATCTAGTATAATATTCCAATAATAAAATATCTATATATAGTAAATTAGTAATTTAATAGTTCTATCTAAAAGTAAGGAGATTAATAGTTTAAGCGGCTAGAAGAGGTCGTAAAATAAAATAAAAAGGGTCTATTTAGCTATTTATAATTTTAGTAGTAACCGGGATATTTATAAATAGTAGTATAACTATAGGCTTTATTATTCGCTATATTAGATACTTTATACGGTTTAATAATATATATCGGATCTATTAAAAGGTAGATAGAAAAAAAGATTCGATAAAAATATAAAGAAGTTAAATATAAAAATATAATACTCGCGAATAATAATAATAACTATTATAAACTAACTCGGCTAGAGTTTCCGAGTTTATAACCTATTAAAATTAGAATATTAAGTTTAATTTACTAAGGTAGGCTTTCGCCTAAGTATATAAAAAGGAGGTAGTAGAACTTTAGCGCCTAGATCTACTAGGTCTAATCGGTACTAGCGCCCTTAGCGCTTTAGTATAGCTATTATACGTAATACGTACTTCTAATAAAAATGGCCTTTTATATTTCTAGACAGTTTATTAGCAGCTTTTCCGTATAATATTTTTAATAATATAATATAGTAAAAAATATCGAGTATAGATAATACGGATACTATATACGCTATAATATCTGTTAATATATATTATTATATACGTAATATTTTATTACTAAAAAATACTGCTATAAATATATAATATACGCGATAGTATTTTATTATTTTATCTATATTATATCTATAGATGGAGATTTTAAAATATACGATTATATAATAATATTATATATTAAAAAATATCGAGGTAATTTAAAATTTATTCGCTTTTAATAATATCTATAGTACGCTTTTAAAATATTATAATAAAATCAAAAGATAATATTTATATTATTTTAAATTATAATATAATATCTTCTATTTATCTATTTTAATATCTTCCGTCTATTTCGAATTTTTTACTAGTTATAAATTTTACGCTACTCTATAAAATATATCGGCTATATCCGGAAATTTTACTATCTTTCGATTAAATTAAATTCTATTATTTTATCTATTATCTCTTTTTATATATAATTAATAAAATTAAATTCTTTATATCTATTTAGTAGATCTCTTCCGTTCGTCGACGCGTTAGTTTAATAAAGCTTTTAGAACGGGGAAACGAACTTTAAATTTTATAACTAATATTTTTATATAATATAGGAATATATATATATATTCTTAGATAATAATATTATTAGTAATAGAAGAATTCCGAAATTAACGCTACTATAGTAAAAATATATCTAATACTATTTACCTTTACTATAATATCTACTAAATCTACTATTCTTTTCGTATATAGAGTTCTATATAGGAAGCTAGTTAAATATTAGTTTTCCTAGAAATATAAAATAATAATTAGAACTAGAAATAGAAATCCGTATATACTATTTACGATATAAACTTTTAAAATACCGTTTACTCTCGATAATACTAGATATTTATCTATAAAATATTATTAGTATCGTTTTATTTAAAGCTCGAAAGAGAGGGTAATATATCTAGGTAATTTATTCTATATTTTTATTCTTCTAGATAAATTAATCGCTATAAATATATTAGCTAAATTTTATTATTTTAGTACTCGATATTTATTCTATTCCTCTTTCGTAATTATTATTATTATTGTTATTATCTTTGGATTCTATATATATATTATTTTATCTGAAAGCTATAGTCTAAAGATCTTTTTAAATCTATAATAGATAGTAGTAGTAATAATAATAATATAATATATTAAAAAAGGTTTAAAAAAGGAAAATATCAAAAAAAAATAGATTATTTTTTATTAAAATCTATTTTTATATCCGATTATTATATGCTTCCATAATATTTTAGAATAATCTGAAAAAAATAATAGATATTAAAGAAGAAATTAAAGAAAAAAATAGAAAAAAAGGAAAAGAAAAAAAAGGAAAAGAAAAAAGAAAAAAAGGCGGGATAGAAAAAAAAAGAAAAAAAGAATAGAAAAAGATAACCAAATAGCTATAGGAAAACTATAATACTTTACTATTTTTTTACTAAATCTAAATATTTTATATAGTTATATATATCTAATAGCCGCCGGATATCTAATATTAGCCTATAGGAAGACCTAGTTATATAGTAATTAGATAGTATACTCGGATAGCTAGCTTTATTCTAACGCGCTAGAAAAAATATAATATATTATATTAATTTATAATCGGATAACATATTTTAATAAAAAATATAAAAAAAAATATTAATATATAATTTTCGGTAATTATAATATATATCTATTGTAGTAAAGTTTCGGTAAAAAGTTAATATTTTAAAACAAAATTCTACTTTCTAGATTAATTATATAATTTTCTAATAATTATAATAGATATATAAAAAAATAGTTTATCATTTACATTTTATTATTATCGCTAAAGTTTTTCGTTATTTCTATTATCTATATTCGATGTATCGCTAATTCTATATAATTAATATCGCGGTCACGAGCTAGTAGTATAAATATATTTAAATTACTTTTTTAAAAGATTTTATTAGATTTTCTATCGATATATCTAGAATTATAGCTAATAGAAAAAATAAATTTAAAAATTACTAAAAAAAAATATATAGAGAAATTTTATTAATAGTTTATTTAAATATAAATTTTATATATATATTATATATATAGATTATATTTATAAGATTTTAAATACTACTAGATAGATATTAATAAATATTTAAATATACTCGTCGGCTAGTAGAAAAATAAATATAGTAAAAATATAGAAGGTATAATATATATATTTTTCTATTTTCTATAATAAAAATTTTTAATAGCTTTAGAAAAATCTATAGATTAAAAATTTATAGAATAAAATTTTTAATAATTCTAAATATATTAAATATATAGAAGATATATATAGATATCTTGAAAATAATATTAATTTTTCTAATAATAAAATCCGATTACTCTATAATATACCTTTTTAATCTATTAATTCGCCGATAGAAAGAAAATATAGAGTCTAGAAAATATATAAAATACGAACTATTAGATGAAATATCTATATAAATTAAATATCGAGGCCGGGGTGGCCTGGGTGGCGCAGTAGTAACGCTGCGTGACCTGGTAGTCCGGCGGATCTAGCGCTCTTCGGAGTTAATAGAGTTAATCCGATAGGTCGGGGGTTCGAATCCCTCGAAGACTAACCTAATATTTAAGTTTTTTCTATCGACCTTAGTCGATTTTTATAGAGTTTAAAAATATAGAAAGACTAGATAGTAAATCGTCTCGGCCTAGCCCGATCGATCGAAGGAAATTAAATTAATTAAAGTTAAATAGATTACGGTTTCCCTCTAGATTTTAGTCTAGATCTAGCTCTTTCGGGAATCTTTAATTCGAGTTTTCGGTAAAATATTTAAGTACTAAATAATTACGTAATCTGATCGAATTAGCGCCTCTAGCGTTAGATTCGTAAAAGACTAAAATCAAAATCCGATCGTATATATATATATTTTTAAAATACTAATTAAAATTAAAACAATCTATAGAATAAATTTCTAGAGCTAGAATAATAGTATTATTTCTAGTAATATTACTATAGTAGTAGACGATATAATTAACGGCGTTAAAACTAAAACGCTTAACTATAGTAGCTTTCAAGACTTCGATATAATAAGGCTTAATATATTAGAATTTTAACTAAATATAGAAAAGAAAGAAATTAATAATAGATAAACAAATATATTTCTATATTCTATAATTCTAGAAGTAGAAGAAAGGCGATTATTACTTAGCCTGAAATTCTAGAAAGAGAAAACGGCGAATTTTATAGTAGTATCTATACTAGATTTAATAAATAAAAATAGTTTCGAAATGTAACTAAATAATAATTAGTATTTTAAAATATTTTAGATAAACGAATAATAGATATTTATTTTTAAAAATTATTTTAAAATACTAGTGTATTTGGAATATATAGCGTTAAATAGGTAACTATATATTAGATCGGGTAATAAAATAATATAAATTAAAAGAATCTATTCGGCTTTTATTTTAAAACTATTAAAATAAATATTTCCTTTAGTTTTACTAGCCTATATTAATTTATTACCTTTTTTATATTCCTTTAAAATTCTATAATAAGTTCGCCTATTAAAATATATATCGAAAGTTAAATCGGCTTTTTTATTTTTAATAATAAAGTATTTAAAATAACTTCTATTTACTAGTAGTAATATTATAGCAGAGTTATAATATTACTATAGTATATCGGCTATAGAATATATAGTAAATAGACAATTAGCGACTATATTTAAATACTAGATTATAAATACAGATAAATACTATTATATATATATAGACTAGAGTATTTTAACTATTAATCGGAAGAATAATTCCTTTATTAAAACGACAAAGATAAAATTATAGTATTTAAATAACGTCTATAAAGTTACTAGTATACGGTTCTAAAATTAAATATTTATTAGTATATATTTAAATAGATTAAATAATAAAAAGAAAAAAAATATATATACTAAATAGAAATATATTAGCTTTTTTCTTTCTTTTTCGCTAATCTAAAACTATAATAGTAATATAAATTTCTATTAAAAACCAATATATATTTTAGTATACCTCGAATATATCGATAAAGGTTAATAAAGATATAGATAAATTTTTTTAAAATAAGAAAAGCTCTAGTTATAGGCGCCTATATATTAGGAATTCTATTTTTTTTTAGATTAGAGATAATAGCTATAGAGGATTTATTTAAATTATAAATAGAATAATAGTTATACGAATAAAAAATTCAGTATTATTTTTAACTATTAACTTTATAATAGATTTTTCAAAGTAATAATCGAAATAAATATCTCGAATTCTGCCTATAATATATCTAGGCGATATATAGTAGAAATTTTTTTTAGCTAGAAATAATTCCTTAGATTAATACTCTGGATATATAGAGTTACACTTTCGACTAATTATAAAAGAAATACTATTATAAAGCTTTTAAATATAGAGGAAAATTAAACTAGTAGTACCTTTAGCGAAATTCTTTTTAACTATAAGGATACGGCTAAAATATAGTCGAGACGCTAGCTAGTATAAATAAAACCTATCTAAATATCGTAACGAAATTATTACCGATAGAAATATTAAAATACTATTAGAATATCTAGCGAATTCCCTAGAATATAAATAAAGAAATATAAACTAAACTATAAAATAGTAGAACTCGGATAGAATATTAAGAAAATATTCTATATTAATATATATTATATTTCTAAATTACTAAAATTAAAGTATAATTCAGAAAAATTTAACGGAAATAAAGAAATATATAAACGTTTAAAAGCCTATAAATAACTTTTCTACTTTTTCTTTCTATTACTTTTCGGCAGGCGTTATAGTAAATAGTTTTTCTAACCTAAATTTAAGGAAATACCGCCGTAATAGTTAGAATAGAAGCTATTTTTTAAAATACTTTTTAAGTATCGCGATCGATCGAAGAAAGCTATAAATCTTATTAAAAATTTTTTAATAGACTAAAACCTTCTATTAAATAGATATACTAATAATCTATAATACCGATAATCTAATACTATATCGCGACAGCTATTTTAAATTATAATCATAGTATCTTTAACCAAGTATAGGGATTTTTATCTAAATGATCTAGAACTATAGTAGTAGAATTTCTATATATAGAATATAATTTCTTATCGGCTTTTATTATTTTAGATAGAGTAATATCTTCGGTATTATTATTATTATTATTATTATTATTATTATTATTATTATTATTATTATTATTATTATTATTATTATCGGCCTTATATTCTTTATTAAAATTATTCTACTATAGTAATATATATTCTAATAAAAGTATATCTTTAAATTCTGATAGAAATTCCTTTACTTCTGTAAATTTTAGATAATCTTTATTATGATTATAGTCGTTTAAAATATTAATAAAATAGTTATCGGCTAGTACTTTCTCGATAATTTTAAAATATTTATTAGTTATAGATATAGCGTTCTATATATAGAATCAAAATAATTTTAATATAAAATAGCGGAGATTTATAAATAATTTAGTCGCGATATTAGTATATAGACGAACGTTTTCTTTATCTATAACTAATAATAGATTAATTTTATCCTTTTTATCTTTTCAATCATTCTTATAATAATAGTATATACTATTTTTATAATAACTATTCTTCTATATAGATTATTCTAGATTACGGAACTAGAAAGTAAAACCGGATAATAATAAATCGTATAGTTATAGATAGCGTTAGCGTACCGATAGCAGGATATTATAAACTATAGCTAAAAAGAAAAAAGAAACTAAAATAGATCTATTTACTAATAAAAATAATAATCTTTTAGAAAGCTATAATAATTATTAGTATATTTATTTAGATTCTTTTAAAAGGGTAGATAGTATCTAGTATTCGTTAAAGCTTTAGAAAAGAAAGCTAGGGCGGTAGAATATTAAAGGAAGTATTAAAGAAAGATACTAGAATTTATAGAAGGAAGCGCTAAAATAATAAAGGTTAGATAAATTAGATATAAAAATCCTAAATCTAACCGCTATATAGTTATACCGCTACTAATTTCACTAGTACTATATAACCTCGCTAGCGCCGTATATAATTAACTCGAAAAGCTTTAGTAGCTTTTAGGTAACTATTAGGTAAAGGAGACTATATATATATAGATCGAAAATCCTATAAAGATCTAAAATATTATAATATATCGATAGATAATAATATATACTATAAAGATTATCGGTAAAAAAATAGAATTTCAAAATTTAAAACTATATAGATAACCTCTATCTATTATAGTCAAAAACGGTAATATATATTAAATTAATAGTAATCTAAAATATATAATAAGTTTTCTATAATATTTAGAATATATTCGCGGGATCGGTTTTAGCGAGGTAGGATTTTCTATCTAATTTTCTAGTATTTTAATCTATATATCGCCGCTTTTTTCTTTATATTATAGAGTTTCTAAAGTTATCTAAAGTCTAGTATTAACGGTCTTTATTAAATTTAGCTACTATTCCTTTAATATATATATTTATTAATTAAGTTTTTCGGTATTATTATCTATATTTCTAGCTTCCTGTCCTTATTTTTAATATTCGAAATCGAGATTACTACTATTCGGTCTATCCTTTCGAAGCTATCTTCTTTTACTTTATTATTATAGCTCGATCTACTATTATACCCTATCAGTATTTCTAAAAAAAAAAGAAAAAAGTAACCGAGAGTTAGCTATAGATCTCGACGTCTAAAAAAATAAAACTACCTTTATTTTCATTCTAATTCTATCTAGAATAGTAGTCTAGTTACTACTTCGATACTATATAGATCTAGATAGAAGATTATATTAATACTAGTAATACCAAAGAGTTATATAATAACTAGAAATATAATTTTCTAAATCTATTAAAGAAAAATCCTAGGTCTTTATCTAAATATATTATTACTTCGAAAATACCTAATAAAGCTTTAAGTTCTAAAAAAGTACTTTAGATTAAGCTAATTACTAAGGTTTTTCCTAATATTTTAAGGATTTATTAAAGTCTCTCTATCGCTTAGAAATCTCGAGTCTATAGGATACCTATTTCGACCGGTAGTTTTTATAGCTCCCGTCGAGTTATATAATATTCTTTATCTTTTATACTAATGATTGTTTATCTCTACTAATATATATTTTAGTCTACTTCTATTTTCGGCAGTCTAGATACTGAGTTAGAAAATAATAATTAATAAAAATCGCTGTAAATAGCAATAGAACTAAATAATATAGCCGATATAATATAGTATTTATATTTTACCGATAATATAAAAGTAATATTAATAGATTTATAGAATAGTTATCGTATTTATTTTCTTCTATAATTAAAAGTACTAACTAGAAATAAGATAAAAATAAGATAAAAATCGACTAGAATGTCTCTAATTAGATATATACTATAATAGATAATATAGTTATAGATATATCTAATTTATATATTATAAATCTAGTACTAATAGATTTTAGAAGAAAGTTCGGTAATATATCGCTAAAGATAATATAAAAACAATTATCTAATTTATAAATAATTAATAATTAGATCTATAATTTATAAAATATTATTTTCTATTCTCTTTTATATATATCTTTAACTTTAATCCGTCTACTATTATTATTATTAAAACTATTATATTATCTTTCAAAGCCTTTTATATACTCTAGAATCTATTCTACTACTTCCTTCTTTTATTTATTTTAAAATTTTTAGGATATTTTTAAATTAATCCGAATAAGTATATTTTAGATATTTACGTTAATTTTTTAATAAAGATTAAAATAATACTAGATTAGTAGATTGATTCAAATATTATTATCTATTATAAATATAGCCGGAATAATATTTTAGTTTAATTCAATATTATAGCATAGTCCGACTACTTTAAAGTTATAAATTTAGACTTCGGTCGAATTATATAGAAGCTAAAGCGTAAGGTACTAGAAAAACCGCTACCGAATATACTTTTTCTAATAATAATAATAACTAGGCGTAAATCGGTAACCTTTCGGAAAAGTTCTAGATTACTAATTCTATAGATAATTATAGATAGTAAAGAGAATTTTAAAATAGTAATTAGACTTATATAGACAATTATATTAAAGAACCAAGTTATAAAGATACTAAAGATACTATTTATAAAAATAAAGACTTGAGACGTCGCTATCGGAAGTTAAAAGATAAATATAGATTTTCTTCCTTTTATTAGTATCTTTATCGGAGCTCTAGAAGATTATAATTAATGGTATATACAATAGAATTAGTATATAGATTTAAACGACCTTTTCTATATCTATATAATAGGCTTTATATATCTATATAATATATTTTACCACTTACTATAAATAGGCTACGTATAGGCGGTTAGATTGTAACTATTTTAATAATATAATACTTTAATCCCCTTTGAAAGACTTCTGTCTGGAATTATATTAAGTTTATATATATATTTCATGAACGTTATATACGGCAACGATTATTATATTTAACGTATAAAGAAATTATTACAGCTAAAGATATATAGTTTGTCAGGTAAAATTTATAGCGCAGTTAATTACTTTTATTTAACTATTTCCTTTTTTATTCGCGATTACGAATCCTCTACTATATTTAAATACTGTATATTCCTTCCTCGACGTAGTAAATAATTATAAATATCTAATACTTCCGCTATATCTACCTACTATAATACTATTTAATTATAAATTCTTATAGCTTTATCTATAATAATCGTATAACCCGTATCTAAATATTCTGCTAAACTATTAAAATACCCTTTAGCCCGCCTAGCTTTAAAATAGTCGCTAGCTAGTACGCTAGCTACTATAGCTAGAAGCTTTATCCGATTAATTAGATTAAAGGATAGTAGAGAGGTCAGATAGCGTATTTTAAAGGTAGTAAGGAGGAAATTTTTATCGAAGTTGAAATAGTTTACTCTAGCTATAATAAGGTAGATAACGTCTTCGAAGATAAATATAGTTATTATAGATATAGATACTATCGTCTAGTTCAGCTGCGGTATTGCTATTATAGAAGTATATACGTACGTAAAAGGTTTTAGATTTATATTACTAGTAAAGAAAGAAGAAGCGATAACTACGAGGTATATTTATCTATAAAAATTTCTATATTAAATTATCGGTAGAAGAGCACGTTATATTACTATATAAATTTAGATTAAAAATCTATAGAAATAATATTATTTATATTAACTAAATTAAAATATAAGTTCTATTACTATATATTTAATATTAGTATACTAACGTTTAATTTACTTACCGAACCACTGGTTTACCGGGCACTAAAATCAATACCAGATTAACTAAATAGTTAATATTAAGTTATAAAGATAGATATATTACGAAATTTAATACTTGATTATAAAATACTACTAGGAATAGTATTATAGAAATATAAATCTGAAAGAGAATCTAGAGGTAAGTACCTAGAAGATATAATAACTTCGAAGCTAAATAGATTATTCGAGTTTAAAAGTATCGAAAGAAGATTAAAAACTATAAAAAAGTCCGGGTTATCTTTAAAGATAATAGAAAGTAATTATATTAGATAGTAATTAGAATCCGGATATAGATAGTTTTAAATAGTTAAATTAATTTACTATTAGTTTTATAGAAGTCTATAGTTTTTAATCGAAAATTATAAATTATAAATAGTTTAGGTTACCCGGAATTTTTTTATTAAGTAGTTTAAAAAAAATATTATTTAAAACTTTTAAAATTATAAAAATTAGGATAAAGGTTTAATAATAATAATAATATAGAGATAGATATAAAATTTAGAATTAGTTTAATAAAAATTCGAAAGTAAAAACGATATAATAATCTTTAATAATAAATAGAAAGCTTCGAGTTTTTATACTATTTAGGACTAGACGATATAGCTAGTAATGTCGAAAGCTAGATTTAATAGCTCTAATTATAGAAACGAGGTAGTTAGTTTTGAAATAGTAAAGGCTCGTTTACTTTAGGTGACGCCTCTAGTACCTAAACAGCCTGTTAACACGCTGTTTAAATCATGTTATTAAAAACATCACGTAATCAAAAATATCGAGTATAGGCTGTACGAATATACCGTAATTAATTATATCTATTTTAAAAGATATACTATTTCGATAAAACAGGCTATTAGTGTTATATTTTAAATTAATATAAAATATCAAATTTAATATCTCGGATTCTAGATCGACCTTTCGAGATTTTAATCCGAGAAGTCGATTTATTTTATCTAGGCTATTTAAATCGCCAAATTAGTTTAAAAATTCAAAAACCGAGGAATTCGAATATTAAACCTACCGAATTATTCTAATCGGGACTAGTTTCTAGAGATTATACTAGATATTCTACTATCTAGACTAAAGAGACGTGTACCTAGATTTTGATACTAATAGTTTATTTATACTAGAATTTTTAATAGTTTTAATAATCGTTTTAACATTAAATTAATATTAAGTAGAAATCAAGTCCTTATAAACTAGCTATTAACAATAAATCAACTCGTTATCAGAGTTTAGAATTCAATAAAGGTTAACTTAAAGTCTCTATAAACAGCCTATCTATAGACTTTTTTTTAAAAACAGCTAGTAAACTCGCTGTTATTAATAACGTCTTATTCGTTAGTATTTAATGTTGTTGGGAGTACGTATTACGTATAACAGCTATATTAAGGCGCTAAAAAAGCTAGTGCCGATCGGGCCTAGTAGTTCTAGGCGCTAAAGTCCTACTACTTCATTTTTATATATTTAGTTTGGGCGAAAGCCTATTTTAGTAAATTAAGTTTAATATTCTATATATATAATTTTAATAGATTATAAACTCGGAAATCTAAGCCGAATTAGTTTATAACAATTATTATTACTACTCGCGAGTATTATATCTTTATATTTAACTTTCTCTATAGTTATTTATCGAATCTTCCTTTTTACCTATCTTTCAATAGATCTAATAAAAATTATTAAAACGTATAGAGTATTTAATACGGCTAACTACGAAGTCTATATTTATACTACTATCTATTTATAAGTTATTCGGTAACTACCGAAATTATAAATAGCTAAATAGACCTTTTTTTATCTTATCTTATAACCCTTCTAGCCGTTTAAACCACTAATTTCCTTACTTTCGGATAGAATATAAATCGTTGATTTACATCGTATAGATATATTATAATAGAAATATTATACTTAGTATAATAGTTAGATATTAATCTTCTAAAGTTATTAGCTCTATATTCTACTATCTAGCTAATACTAGCTATCAGCGTACGTTTTAAAATAATCTAGATAGCCGAGCTCCTACTAGCTATTATAAATAAATATAGGAAGCGACTGCCTAGCTAATTTAATATAAGTAAAGACCTTTATATAATAGAGAGCTAGTAGACTATATTTCTAGCTATTTTATTTTCTTTTAATCTTCTAATAGTCTAAACGAGCCTCTATTATTTCTAAACTAATTACTTTACTTCTAAAACTAGAGCTATCGAGTCAAGCTTTTAGTTTTACTAGCTATATTATCTAGTTCTAAATAGTATAAAAACTCGAAGCTTTCTATTTATTTCTAAAAATTATTATATTATTTTTACTTTTTAGAATTTACCTAATCTATTCTAAACCTTATATCTATTATTATATTATTATCTTTTATTAAGCTTTATACTAATTCTTTTAACTTTAAAAATTTCAAATTATATTTTTTTTAAAACCTATCTAATAATCTTCGGATAAGCTAAAATATTTATAATTTCTATATTTTTTTAAAAATTATAGGTTCCTATAAAATTAATAATAAATTAATTTTATTATTTAAAGCTATCTATACTATCTATTAAAATTATTTCCTATTATATCCGAAGATAACCCGGATCTTTTTATAGTTTTTAGTTTTTTTCCGATATTTTTAAACCCGAATAATCTATTCGGCTTTAAAATTATTATATTTCCTAGGTATTTACTTCTAGATTCTTCTTCGGATTTATCTCTCTAAAATACTATTCTATTTAGTATTAAATTTAGCGATATATCTATTTCTATAAAATTTACTATAAATAATATTAAACTAGAAAGTTCCGGCTGTTTTATTAATATAATCCCGAAACTCGAAATTTATTTAGACTATACTAATATTAAAAATCTTATTTAAAATAGTATATTAGATATTAAAAAAATACTAGTTAAATTCCAGGTATATTATAGAGTCTATAGTACCGGTAAATTTATAGAACTCGACGTCTAGCTAGATATCTTCTATTATAATAACTTTTTCGAAAGTATAGAAACTTATAAAATAATATTTTATAAGTTTATTAATATAATTTTAACTATAAATATTATTTTTTTAGAAAGTTTTTTTCTTATAAAATTCTTTTAGAGCTTTAGAGCCGCTTTTTACTACTTCTAGACTTAACTTTTTTTAAGTAATATTATTATTAGTAATAAAAATAAATAAAAATAGAAAATAATTATTCTAGAAAAAACTATTAGTACTATTATCTATAAGAAATTTCGTTAATATAGTAATAGCGAGTCTATTATTACTAGAACTAAAGCTTTCCTATCTATAAATAACCCGAATAAGTAAATTATTAAAATCGACTATAATTTCTACTATAACTAAAATAACTGTATTAAAGATATCTACTATAGTCTATATCCGGAAATAAAAAAGGCCTAGATAATAAAAAAATAGAAAAATAGAAAAAGGAAATACTAAAAGAGTAATAGTAATAAATATAAAAGTAATAAAAGAAAGGATAGTAAAGACGATTAAAATAATAAATCTAAAAATAATAAATCTAAAGATAAATCTACTAAATCCAAAAAATTACGAATATTTATTATAATCGAACCGATTTCTACTAATTTTAATTTCGTAACTTTTATCGGTTTTATTAAATAAACTAGATTATACAAATAGTTTGATATTCGACTATATCTATAACTATTATACTACTTTCTAGTAGTAATTTTTTTATTAAATCTAGTATAAAACCTATCTAAAATAACTCTATAACTAGTATTAGTAAAACTATTAGCCCCCGACGAATCGCTAAAAGTACTATTATATTTAACTACTTTTTTAATAGTAAATAGTATTTTATAGAACTTTATAATATCCTTTTTACTCCCGGATCCGACATTAACCTCCTATTTTAAGGGGCGCCTTATGTCCGTAAATGGTATATCAGCAGCATACTAGCTACGTATTATATATAATACTAGATGTTAAAAAACGGTACGTATATATATTACTAGTAAGATATATAAAATAATATATTTTAATATATATTTTTATAAATATTATATTACGGCGTAATAAAATATAGTTATAAATACGTATTAATCTCGATATATTATTAATATAGCGTCTATATTATATCGATATAGAAATTAATTAAAACTCGTTATTATATAAGAATATAAAGCTAGGGTCTATATATATCGCTCGCTTTCCCGATAATTTAATAAAGTTAAAAAGATATAGTTATATTATTCTAAGCTAAAAAGATATATATTATTTATATACTAGTGGCTCTCCGTCTGCCCTCTCGAACCTTCTACTAACGTCTATATTTTAGCGTTTTCCTATAAAACGTTCCCTCTATATCCGGATATCCGAATATTTTTATACTATTATATTACGTATTATAAAATCTCTATTTAATATATCTAGGGTTTCTATATCTTATCCGATCTATTAAGTTAAATATATTATCGCTAGTCGGTAGATTTCCTCTATTTATTATTATATTAGTAATAAAAGCTTCTATAATAGGGCGATAAACTACTTTAGCCCTAGTCCTCTTTTTATATTTTATAAAAATATTTATTATAGGCTGTTTATATATCGCCTAATTATAATTCTTTTTATAGATAAAGTATTTACGAATTAGCTTAGCTATAGTAAAGGTATATCTGGTACTATTTATATATCTATATAGTCTATCTTTCTTATTATATATATAGTTTCCATATTAGAGGACCGCCGAGTATTAGATTCTCTAAAAATCTAAGATTATAATTAGGATTAGAAATAGGGATTAATATATATATATATATAGTACTTATTTCATATATCCGGTAATTATTATTTACTATATTATCGGGCGTCTATCTATAATATATTATTTGCCCGGTTTTATTTAATATTTAGAAATAGAGGTAATATAACTTTTCTTCCTCCTTTTCTTCTAGCTATATTAATCGCTATAATTATATTAGTTATATTATATTTTTTTAATACTCGATATATATTTTGCTTTCTTATTATATAGTCTATTATAATCGTTGTAGTCTATAAATATCTTAGTATACCTATAAGCTACTATCTAGAAGTATTATTAGGACTATAGTAGATATGGATACTAATAATAATTAAATAGTATATAGAAAGAGGCTCGAAGGAAGAGAATATTTAAAAAAGGGGTAGGATATCAATATAAATAATTAATAAAAAAGTATAGATAATGATTATTTCGTTTCTATTATTATAGGATATTCCGATATATAATATAGAAGATATTAAAGAAAAAAAAAATAAAAGGGTAGATAAGATAGTAGTAGAGGAGAAAAGGGAGGAGGAGAGAAATAGGAAGTGCTAGAAAAAAAGGAAGAAAATAGTAGAAAGGAGGAAATAATTTAGATAAAGGACAATAAGAAGTATCTAATAACTTTACCAATTTTTCTTTCAAATCTAACCGCTATATATTATATATAGCTATATATATATCGGTAGCCACTGTTTATCTAATAATAGCCCGTCGGGGCCTAGATATATGGTGACTAGGTAGTAATAATAAATATCCGGGTCTAAACTTATATATCCGAAAGGATATAAAGTATTATATTAATCTAAATAATCGCGACGTATTTTATATCGAATATTGATAAATAAATATTAGATTATAATTTTAGGTATTTATAATAGGTCTCTATAGTAATCGAGATATAATAGGTTTAGATTATAAAAATAATATTTTAAGTAAGAAAATCTGGTTTTTAGATTAGTTATATAATAACTTAACTAATAGACCTACGAGGCCTACCTTAGGTGGCGCCTTATGTTCTGGAGTGGCCTGTCAACATTATATTAATTACATGTTGAAAGATATAAGATATTTATCGGATATTAATATTTGAATTTTAGATTGCTAGAAATTAACTGTCTGTTATAATTAATATCGAGTAATATAAAACAGCTAGTATATAGAAACGGTATATTTTATATAACTTACTACTAATATTATGTTTTTAAAAACTAGAAGTGGTTTAAAAATATAAGATTGATATTAACTTCTAATTAAAATAATATTAAGATGTTATTTTACTATATATAAGATGCTAATAAGATGCTAATAAAATTCTAATATAATGTTAAAATACTGTTTATTAATTTAGAAAGACTCTAGAATATATCTAACTATAAGTTTAATCTTATATAATATAGTCGAATGGTCTAGATATTTAGATTAAAGTTTATCTAATCCTAGAAACTAGTCCCGATTAAGATAATTCGAGAGGTTCAGTATTCGAATCCCTCGGTTTTCAATTTTTTAAACTAATTTGGCGATTTAAATAGCCTAGATAAAATAAATCGATCTATCGGATTTGGATCTCGAAAGGTCGACCTATAAGCCGATAGATCGACTTTTGTATTTTACGGTATTTTAAAATATAATACGAATAGTCTATTTTCGTAAAATAGAATATTATTTTAAATAGATATAATTAATTACGGTATATTCGTATTACCTATACTCGACATTTTTGATCACGTAATATTCTTTTCAACTTGACTTTAACAGGATGTTAACAAGCTGTTCAGATACTAGAGGCGTCACCTAAGGTATAGAATAGAAGGAATAGCTTATTTCTAATATCTTATAACCGTCGTTAAAAGGCCTTATAATTATTAATACTCGATTTATATATATCGCCTATTAGCGTATAATCCGTACCTTAGTACTCTATATTATCCATTAGTAGTATAAATATATTTAAATTACTTTTTTAAAAGGCTCTATCTAATTCCCCGGCGATATATCTAGTGTTATAGCCGATAAGAAAAATAAGCTTAAGAACTGCGAGGAAAAAGGCCTTATTTATAGCTTATTTAAATACGTCTTTAATATATATATTTTAGATAAAAACTATATATTATATATATTAGGCAGTATCGAACAAATATAGAGTAATACTTAATAGTAGTTATTAGCTAGTAGAAGAAAGAAATTAGTATAAAGGCGGAAGGTACGATATTAGTAATATATAAATTTATTTCTACTACCTCTAAAAAGATATTTCTACTAGCCTATAAAAGTCTATAGATACAGATATCTAGTAATATTTTAGTAGATATAATAGTATAGAAATATAGAGAGCTATTAGAAGTATATTAGGAAATATATTCGAGATAATAAAAGTGTTTATAATAATAGATTTAATCTGCCTATAAAGTATCTATTTAATTTATTACTTTACCGATATATAAATATAGGGTCTATATAGTATTCTATATACCTACTATTTACTAGAGTATCTATATAAATAATTTATTAAAATTATAATATAGAAGTAGAGCGTTATCCCTACGCTTTAAAATATCCTTTCAGGGATAATATAATTCTTTTTCGCGCCTATACCTAGTAATTGAACGATATTAATTATTTTAGAATAATCCTCGCTAAACTCTTTAACTAACGTTACCCGGATAAATAGTATTCTACGAACGCTAGAAAAATTATATAGAAATTGTTGGACGTATTACGTATAACAGCTGTACTAAGGCGCTAAGGGCGCTAGTACCGATCAGGCCTAGTAGATCTAGGCGCTAAAGCCCTGCTACTTCCTTTTTATATACTTAGTTTAGGCGAAAGCCTACTTTAGTAAATTAAGTTTAATATTCTATATATATAATTTTAATAGGTTATAAACCCGGGAGCTCTAGCCGAGTTAGTTTATAATAGTTATTATTATTATTCGCGAGTATTATATCTTTATACTTAACTTTTATTATATCTTTATTAAATTTTCTTTTCTATCTACCCTTTAATAGATCCGATATATATTATTAAACCGTAGGCGAATAACGAAGTCTACAATTATATTATTACCTATAAGTACTCCGGTAACTACCGAAATTATAAATAGCTAAATAGATCCTTTTTATCTTACTTTATAACCTCTTCTAGCCGCTTAAACTACTAACCTCCTTACTTTTAAATAGAACTATTAAGTCGCTAATCTACTATATATAGATATATTACTATAGAAATATTATACTAGATACGGTAATTAGGCCTTTAAAATTAAATCTTTATAATTATTAGTCTTATATCCAACCGCCTAGCTAACGCTAGTTATCGGCGTATATTTTATAGCTGCTAGCTATTATAAATAAAGACGGGAAGTAACTATCTAGCTAATTTCGTATAGGCTAGGACCTCTATAAAATAGGAAGCTAGTAGACTATATTTCTAGCTATTATATTTTTCCTAACCTCCTAATAGTCTAAGCGAGCCCCTACTATTTTTAAACTAACTACCTTACCTCTAGAACTAGAGCTATTAAGCCCAGCCTTCGGCCTTACTAGCTATATTATCTAGTCCTAAATAGTATAAGAACTCGAAGCTTCCTATTTATTATTAAGGACTATTATTATATTATTTTAATTTTTAAAGCTTTATCTAACCTATTCTAAACCTTTTATTTACTTCTATATTATTATTATTAAAACCTTCTACTAATCCCTATAATTTTAAAAGTTTTAAATAATATTTTTTTTAAAGACTACCTAATAACTTCCGGGTAAATTAAACCGCCTATAACTTCTAATTTTCTATTAAAGACTATAGATTCCTATATAACTAATAGTAAATCGACCTCGCTATCTAGAGCCGTCTATATCTAGACTCTAATTACTATTTATTAAAGTTCCTTTTTATTATATCTAAAGACGACCCGGACCTTTTTATAGCCTTTAGTCTCTTTCTAATATTTTTAAACCCGAGCGACTTATTTAGCTTTAAAATTATTATATCTCCCGGGTACTCGCCTCTAGACCTTCTTTCGGATTCCTTCTTCTACGACGCTACTCCTCGCGGTATTCTATAGTCTAGTATAAAACTTTATAATATATCTACCCTTATAATATTAATTATAAATAATACTAAACTAAAAAGTTCTAGCTATCCTATTAATATAGTCCTAAAGCTTAAAACCCGCTCGGATTATAAGAATTAGGAGAAAGCTATTATAGTCTACCTTATTTTTAATAACCTCCGAGCTACTACTAAAGGTCTTTTACTTCCGGCTCCCTCTAATTATAAAGAAGAATAGATAGAATATACCTATATAATAATTAAGATAACCTATAGTACTAATACTAAAAACTTTATTAACGATATTATATTAGATACTAAAAAGATATTAGATAAATTCTAGATATAATATAGAATCTATAGTACCGGTAAGCTTATAGAATTTAATATCTAGCTAGATACCTTCTATTATAATAGTTCTTTTAAAAATATAAAGGCTTATATAGCTAAATTTTATAAATTTACTAATAAAATTTTAGCTATAGGCGTTATTATTTTAGAAAGCCTTTTTATTTTAAAATTCTTTCGGGACTTTAGGGCCGCTTATAGCTATTTCTAGACTTTATTTATCTAAAGTAATATTATCGTCAGTAATAAAAATAAATAAAAATAGAAAGTAGTTATTCTAGACGAAACTATTAGTACTACTATTAACGAAAAGTATCGCTAATATAGTAATAGCGAGTCTACTACTACTAGAACTAAGGCCTTTTTATCTATAAATAACCCGAATAAGCGAGTTATTAAAATCGACTACTATTCCTACTATAACCGAGATAGCTATATAAAAGATACCTACTATAGTCTATATCCTAAATTAAAGGCTTAGATAGTAGAGAAATAGAAGAACGGCGGCAGTAAACGTTAAAAGGGTAATAGTAATAAAGGTAAAGGTAGTAAGGGAAAGGATAGTAAAGATAGTAAAGATAATAAATCTAAGGATAATAAATCTAAAAATAAACCTATTAAATCCGAAAAATTACTTAATTTTATTATAGTAGTACCGGCCTCTACTAACTTTAGCTTCGTAACTTTTATTCCTACGGTCTTATCGGTTTTATTAAATAAACTAGATTTTACTAATAGTTAGATATTCGACTATACCTATAATTATTATACTACCTTCTAGTAGTACCTTTTTATCGAATCTAGTATAAGATCTGTCTAGAACGAGCCTATAACTAGTATTAATAGCGCTGTTAGCCCCTGACTAATTATTAAAGGTACCTTAGAGGGGGTTATAGATACTAAGACATCCCGTTAATACGCCGGTATATAATATTATATTAAGTTTTACTACTACTATTTATATATAAAAACTTGATATACTTGCCCTATAGATAGTTTATAGTAAAATATATATATAGGTATCGAAATAAGGTTTTATTAAAACTATAGATATAGCTTAATATCGAGTTAATATAAGGCGCGTATTAATATAAAATGATACGCTAACTTTAATTTAATATAATATAACTTTTTATTATATTATATCTATAAAAGATTTTTCTTCTATATAAAATCTTTTTAGAATAATCTATCAATTTTATAATCTATATAGTATTATATAGAAACTATATTAATTAACTAGAGTCTGTCCCTTCTATATAGGATATATTATTCTTTATACTATAATATAATACTAAAACTTCTTTTTAATAAACTATAGAATAGTTATAGCCTATAGCTACGTCGTCGATATAAAGTTAAAGATCTTATAGTATAGTAATAAATAATTATCGTAAAAAGCTTTTAATTCGAATACCTAGTCCTTTCGTCTATCGTCGTAATACTATATATAATCTATCTCCCTTTCCGCTAAAATACTACTATAATAGCTAAATCCTCTTATTATTCTAAGTTTCTAATAGCTAAAAAGGAACTATATATTAATCCGAATAGCTAGAATATATTAAAAATATAAAAAAAAATAGCGATATTAGCTTTTTCGAGTTAAAATATTATCCTATAATTAATTTCTTAGATTTACCTCTTTAATAATTTACTATATCGGCCGAAAATCTATATCTAAATCTATTATATAATTTCTAAAATTAATAATAGTTTTAGATACTAAAATTTAAGCGAGTATATATAAAATCCTAAACTTTTTCCTATTATATAAAGAATCTAGAAATTATCGCTAGTATTAGAATAGTAATATTATATTTATAGTTACTAATATTTTTACCGATATACTATAATATTAATATATTAGTAGAAAGGTTCGTAGAGTTTAGTAGAGGAGTACTTTATAATATTATTATAAAGGGTAGCGGGTACTTTTATTAGGAAATTAAATAATAAAAAGATATTAGTAGACTTTTTAAAAAATTAAGAATTTATAACTAAATATATTATATAGTACCGAAAACTAGTAATTATACTACTTAAGACTTAATAATTAATTAATTTAACTAGGCTTAAAAGTATATATATTAGAAACTTAGGTTACTTACTAACTAAAAGTTACTAACTAAAAAGCTATAATTAGGCTCTTTTATATAATACGGTCCGCTAGTTATTTATAAACCTCGTTTTTTAATACTATATAGAATACTTAGTATAGATACTAATAATATAGGATAATCGCTATAATATTAGGTAAAAGGTAGGTAATACTTTAAAAAAAACTAGAAAGGATAATAAAATATAGGAAAATAGAGGAAAAAAAACTATAAAAAAATAAAATTAGTTTTAAGATTCTTTAGAATTTAATAGGTAAGTTTAGGCGATAAGTTATAATTTAGAACCTTTAAAAGTCTAAATATTAGATTATTAAAGTAGGTATAGAAAATATAAAGTCGTTTTTACTATAGAAAAAAATAAAGGTTTACTACTATAGGATATAGTTATTTTCGAGGTTTTTTCGCTTCCTATTTTTAGTATAGCTTTTATCTACTTACTAGTACGCTAGCTTAAAAGCGCGCTAGCTTCTAGTAGCTAGTTAATATTTTCTTTACTATCTTTATAATTATTATCCAGATATAATACGACGAACGCGTTTAACCTCGCTAAATCGAATAAATTCTATATTTAAAATCTAATATAATCTATAGCGCGTTACTAGAAAAAGCGTATATAGGCTAGATCGAAGCCGGGGATACGGTAATCTAGGTTCTATTATCTTAATATAATCTAACTAATACGCCTAAACGATTCTAATATATCTAAATATATATTTAATATCTATTATATTCTATATTATTATATATAAAAAAGCGTAAAAAGGTTAAAATAATACTCTAACGAATAGGAAGATATTATAATATAAAAAGATATAGATATAGATTTTTAAAAATACTAGTAATATTTTTAGAAAGGTAGTTATATAGATAGTAATAATATATATTTATTACTATATATATTAGTAGGTTTTAGTAAAGTACTTTTCTTTTATTTTAAGGAGGGATATTTATTTTTACCTACTACTATCGATTATAGGCGATATTATAATATTTCTAAATATATTATAGTTATCGATATATAGAATAAAGGGTTTTTAATAATATTTTAATATAAGAAAAATACGTTATATAAAGTAATCTATATAGTTAATAAGTCTATAACTGACCTATTAACGAGTTTAAAGAATAATAACTTGGTATATATTATAATTTTACCGATAATAAATTATCTAATCTATAATATATTAAAAGAATAAATATATTAAGAAAGTAAGTTATTTAAATAATTAGAGAAGGAAAAAAAAGGTTTAGGTAATAGTAGAAACGACCTATCGAGAATATCTAGAATATTTAGAAAATATTTTAAGGAATAATAAATCTACCTTTATATAAGGTATCTTTTTTAGGAGATTCTATCGCGTTTTAAATCTCTACCTAATATAATCGATAATATACGTAAAATATAAAAGTTAAAAAAGTAAAATTCTAATTTAATTAACTATTATAATTAATATATCTCGAGACTATCCTATCTAGCTATATAAATTAGATATTATAATCGTAATAAAGAAACAGACTCCTACTAATATCTAAGGAAAGAGAAATATTATTAGATTTAGTCCTTTCCTATACTCTAATTATATAATTTTTCTTAAAACTAATATCCGGTAAACCTATAATTTTTATTATATCTAACCTTTTATATAGTATCTTTAGTATTAGATCCTTTTTATCGATATCTTCTAGTAACGTTATTCTTACGAAGAATATCCTATAGGTACTAGTAAACTTATATAGAAAAATATCTTCTATCTATTCTAAACCTTTATTAACTAGAGATATAGAATTACTAGTTTTTAATATTATCTAATATTTAGATATTCTAATATTAGTAGATTAGTCGTTTAATTATAACCTTTTCTTCGAGGCCTTAGAGGAAAGGAGAAAAAGAGAAAGATTAGAGCTAAAAATATTTATTAATAGATAGAAAAAGATATTTTTTTATACTACTATATATAAGCCTTTAATAATATAATATTAGGTTCGTAATAATCCTATACGTAGGCGTTATAAAGCCATATTAAAAAGAGTTTATTATCTATAAAAGATATAGATTAAGTAGGCTATTAGTAGTATTATTTAATATAAATAGAGCGAATATATCCGATAGTAATAGAATATATATATTTTTAGTTTTTAACTATTATAATTTAGACTTCGTCGGAAGATAGAATAATAGAATTTTCTAAAAAATAATCTAATTACTCTATATATAAATTCGGAAAAAAAGTACTGAATAATAAAAGATATTAATAGTAAATTAACTTTATATAAAAGGAAAGAGTTAGCTCTATTTCTATATAGGAGCCGGTAAGAAAAAATCGGAAATATAGTTAAAGGCTTTTTTTAATAAAAAAAAATTTAATAGTATTTTATTTATTAGTTTTTAAAATTATTAATTTATATTCTCTATACTAATTAGCTATATTATAAAGGTAAATAGAAATAGGGCCTATCTATCTTTATTTTCGCTAGTAAAAATAGTATAATTATTAGAAATAGCGTATTCTTCTATAATATTTCTATAATAAAGGGCGATATAGATATTCGGCTATTCTATTATATTATAATATAGTAGCGCTTTTTTAGAGCTTTTAGTATTAATAATAAAAGTCTTAGAAAATTAATCTAAATAGGTAAGGTTTTATAGAAATCAGTTATTTTAATTACTATTTATATTACCGGTATTTTATAATAATTTATTATCGAAATTATAGGAATCTTAATAAAAGGAAATAGTAAAAATATAGGGCCGGTTAGATATAGGACTTTCGCTATAGTAGAATATAGAGATAATAGCGAGAAAAGCGTATTTATAGAGCTTTTAAAAAGATTTCCTATTCTATTTAAGAAACTAATCGATCTAGATTTATTCTTTAATAAATATTATAAATAAAAGGATAATAGTATTACTTTTAGCGATATTAGTATAGTATTAAATAATACTATCGACTATATTAAAATCTAACTATTTACTAATTATAGCTTTAATAGTATTATAATAGGCTGGTTAGATATATTTAGGTTTTAACTAAGTTTTTAGAAAAATAGGTAAAATAATAAAAAATCTAGTATATTCCTATATTTAAAAGCTTTATAGATAATATATCGGACTTTATAGCTTCGCCTAGTTAGAAAAGAAAGGAAACGCTAGGTTATAGTAAATTAAATTAATATTTCTATAGAATACTATATTATATATTTCGGAATTCCGTATAAAAGGCTATTTAGATTTAAAGAGTTAAAATAGTATTAAAAAGAATATATTAAAACTATTTCCTAATATCTATATATTTAAAATAGGCCGTATTAGTAGATTTAGATCGAATAAAATCTAGTAATAGTACGATATTAACTAATAGTATTAGTTTAGATTTTATACCTAAAAATTAATTAGATAATAAAAATATTATATAATTTTAACTTACCTAGGCTATTAAAATAAGTATTCGCTTTATTTTAATTTATTTTTATAATTAAATCTCCCTTTTCTTATTTATATTATAGGCGATAATAAAGTCTGGTATTAATATAAATATCGAATAATAAATTAGCCTATTAATTATAAGTTACTATAGATTTTCTATATTTCTAGTTAGCTTTAGAATCTAGTAGACCTTTATTAGTCGTTTATTAAAGTATATTAGCTATAAATATAATAGTATAGATATAGACTCTGGTTTTTTATCTATAAATAGTTATAAGATAGCTTTAATCTAAGGTTAATAAACCAGATTATAGGCTTTAAATAATATTAGAAAAGTTAGTACTATAAGGGCCGAGAGTTAAAAGAAAAATATTAACTCTATTATTTTAGTAATATATTTAATTTAGAAGATAAAAAATTTATATCTTTTTTTTTCGCTAGTTTAGTATAGTAATAGTAGTATAGATATCTATAAAAGACCTATATATATTATAATATAGCCTAAAAGTTTTAATAAATATAATTAGAGGGATTAATAATATCTTTTCTTTTATATATATTAAGAGATAGTCCTTTCTATAGTATACTAGTTCTAATTTACTTTTTAGTAGTAAAAATAATTATAAAAGATTTAGATTTCCTATTAATACTATAGTCTATACTAGATATTTTAATTTATATTTAATTAGCCGAAAGCTAGGGCCTTTATAATAGTAGTCGAAAATAATATCCGTATATCTTTTAATAATATAAGCCTTAAAAATAATATAGAACTAATTATCGGTTAAATAGAGCTCTTTTAAAGTACTTTAAAAATAAATAGGATATTTATTTATTTCTTATTTAAAACTTGAAGGTAGAAAAAGCTTCTAAATATATAATAAGATATTACCTTTTACTAATAATATAAAATTCTTTCTAACTATTAAGACCTATCCTATATAATTCTATATATCTAATTAATATCGGTATTTAGAATTAATATATTTTAAACTAATAATATCGGAAAGAAATATTAGTTAACTATTAGAATATTTTATAAACTATCTAGAATATAAAAAAATTAATATAGCCTAGATATTAGAATAATAAATCTCTATAGATTTATTAATAAAGTAAGCTATACTAATATATATTTAAAAGTAGAAATAAATAGAAGAGACTATAATATAAAATAGTTCTATAGAATCGAAAAAATATATAAATCCTAATAGTATTATAGAAATACTTTTATTTCGAACTAACTATATTTTCTCTATAGTATTTATAGTAGGTAATTTCTATACTTTAAAATTAATTTCCTATCGCTATAAAAAAAATAAAAGGAAGCTACTATCTAATATAATTTTTAAGAGTAACTATAGATTTAAAAAGAAAATATAGAGGCTCTATATTATTACTAAAAAAATTAAAAACTTTAAAAAGACTTTAATATTAATAGTATATAATTCTATTAATATTATATTATATTCCGAATACTATTATAAAAGCTATTAGTAGCTATTTCGATCGCTTATATTTAATAATTTTAGAATTATTAACTAATATAGCGATACTATTATAGCGTATAAATAGAGATATTTTATTTATTTCTTTTTCTTTATTATTATCGGAGAATTTAATTTAGAAAAAAGGCTTATTATTATCGGTAAAGGCTAAAAAATCTTTTTTATTATTTTTATAAATAAAATCTAGAGTATTTAGATTATTATTTTAGGTTTTATAAATTAAATCTAGTATATATATTAGAAAGTTATTATCTAGCGTATTTTTAATAGCTTTAAGGAGGTCGTTTAAAATAGATATAGCTATACTCTTTCCTATAAATATAACTTTATTAAAAAGCTATATAAAGCGATAGAAGATAGTTAATATAAACTCTATATTATACTACTACCTATTTCTAAACGCTAAACCTATAAAAAATTATTATTAAATAGATAAAATATAATAAAGCCGGTTAAACTATTAACTATAGAGGCGTGGTTTCTTATTTATTTAACCTAATTAAAGCTAAATAGCTAGCGTATTAGATTTACTATACCTTTTATCTATATTCCTTATTATAAGCTAGATACTAAGATTTTAAAGTATAGTAAATAAACGGAGACTCCGGCTAATAATACTATAGAAGATTTAGAAATAACTAGAAGTCCGGCGATACGTTAGGAGAAAATAGGAGAAAATTATAAAAAAGAATCTAAAGCTACCGAGATTATTTAGAATATATTAGAGCTATAAGTTTTAATTAATAGAGTTTCGAATAGAATATTTAGTAGAAGTAATATAGAGGTTAAGGAAATAATATAATAAAAGAAGAAGCTTTTAAAATTTAAAAACGGCTAAATCCTATTATATAGTAAAAAAGAGACTTATATTTTTAATACTAACGGCGGTAATAATAGATAACCTATAGACTCTTTTTTTTTTACTTTTTTTTAAGAATTTACCTTTTATTTACCTTTCTTTAATTAATTATCCGACGCTTAATAATAATACTATCCCGGAAAACTTTAAATACCGATATTAATATTTCGAATTTATTTACAGCTATATATTTTCTATAATTAAAAGCTATATTACTAGTTAGGCTCTAGATATAGTAGTTAACCTTTAGCTAGAAATAGGGGTCTATAGGTTTTGTCTATTTTAATATTATTAATCTAACTCTTCCGAACTTATTTTAGAAGACTAGAATATATTTTTAAAGCCGATATAAGTCTATAATATATTACGGATATAATTAAAAAAAAACTATTACTAATACTCTAAAACGTAATATTTATAATCTATATAATTTTTAGAAATTTAGTAGTAAGTATCGATATATTAAAATAGCGGGGTAATAGATTTAGTAAAATTCTTTTTTTTATATTTATTTACCCCCTTTAGCGTATACCTTTTCGTTATCTTCTACCCGGTTATTTAACTTTACTTTCTTTTTTATAGATATTCTATTATTCTTTTATTTTTCCTATTAGCTTATAAGCGTTTATATTAAATAATAGTAAAGTCTAAAAACCTTAAATCTAGTATTAAAACCGGGTCTAATTTATTAAATAAATATTATTCTAATAATAATAATAATATATAGTTATAGATACCGCTATATAATTAAAATTTTACTAATAATAAAAAAGATACTCCGCTATAAAAGACTCGGAAGAGAAAATCTAATAGTAGATTATTTCTAAATATTCTAGAAAAGAAGAAATACTATAAAAAATAGAACTAGGCTATTTAGAAAATAATTATTTTTTAAGCTAAATATAATACCCTCTATATATCTAGCGAGGAAAATAGTAAGAATAATTAATTATTTTTATCTACTAAATATCGATTTCTTACCTATAAATAATATAGCCGCCTAGTCTAAAGTAAAGCTAAAAAAACTTCTATCTAATTTTCTAAATTTATAATTTCGAAAATAAAAACCTCTAAATATAATAAATCTTATATTTCCTATATTAAATCCTAAGCCGCGTTTTAATTTATTAATAAAAAGTCTAAAGACGCTAGCTATAATCTAGGAAATAATATTATTATATTTTCTAGTAACTATTATAATATAAGTTTCCTTTTCTATATATATTTTCTCTATACTAATTTCTAAATTTATAGTCGTTATTAACTTTTAATAGTAATACTACTCTAGGTAATAATAGAGCTTAGTAATATTAGACTCCCGGAAAAAATAATAGAAATATTAAAAGTAGTAATAATCTCTTTCTATCTAAACTTCTAAAAATAAAAGGGAAAAAGTTCTACTTAATATATAACCTTAAAGTATAGATAAAAGAGGTTTAGGCCGAGTATTATATCTATTTCTTATTTAATTTTAATTTTAATAATATAGCGTAATTAATTAAATATATATAGAATAGAAATATTTAGATATAGGATTAGAAATAGGAATAGTTAGTATTAAAAGTTAATTAGTATACTAGGAACTAGAAACGCTTTTATATAGATAATATAGAGTTTAGTAATTCAGCTATTATATATACGTATACTAACTATATTATAGTAAAAAATTAAGTAATATATCGTTTAAAATAAATAAAAGATTATTAAAGATATAAACTAGATCTGGGGTTTAGTAGGTATATTTACTAGGCTATATAGCCTATTATCCTTTATATTCGTATTCGGCTTTATAAATAAGGTAGTAGATATTATAGAGACTGTTCGTATATCTCCTAGAATAGCTTTTTAATTCTAGAGTATATTATATAGTATTTATACTTTACTTTCTTAACTATTTTTAGGAGTATCTCTATTTACTAACTGTTTATTAGATATTTTCGCTAACTTAGCCGCCTATATTAAACTTATAATAAATTAGTAGGCGAATAAATATAGTCTATAAGACTATAAATTTAGCCGTAAAAATATATTTTTATAGTTTAATAGAATAGCCGAGTCTAAAAAATTTTAATAATATTTAAAAATCTAAAATAAGTTATATATAAGCTTTCCCGCGCTAAAAAAGTACTAAAGGATATTCTTTTACCGGATAATAATAATAATTATATATTTTTTAGTAAAGAGCCTAGCTCGGGTAGTAAGGATAAGGGCGAGTATATTGGAAGTACGTGTTACGCACAACAGTTGTGCCAAGGCGCCAAGGGCGCTAGTACCGATCAGGCCTAGTGGATCTAGGCGCCAAGGCCCTGCCACCTCCTTCTTGTATATTTAGTCCAGGCGAAAGCCCACCTTAGTGAATCAAGCCTGATGTTCCACACATGATTTTAACAGAGTAAGGTAATAAAGGTAAAGCAGAAAATATATAGTAGTATCGATAGGTATCGCCGGTCCTGATAAATTCTAATAGGTTTCTTTTTCTTTTAAAATTATAGTCTAGGTTATATATAGGTTTTATATAGGCTTTTCTATAGGTCTTCGGTAGCGCCTATAGTTAAACTTCTAAAATAATTATTTCTACAGGCTCGATAATACTTTTCTATATTATATAGGAAGTCTGGGAAAAAGGATTTTAGATAGTCTTATACCGGTATTAACTATAGGAGCGAAGATACCTTATTTATATATATTTATAGTAATAAAAGAACCTCTAGCTAATAATATAATAATTCTATTATTATATTTATCGTTATATACTAGATTTCTATAAGGTACTAGCTATCGATATAGGAAGCTAATATCGCGCTAATATTAAATAGTTTCTAATATTATCCTATATTAGTTTTTATACGACTTTTTATAACTTTACTATATTATATTTCTTTTTAGGCTTTTTCTATAGTTCGTAGAACTAAATATAATAATATAAAGCTTATTTTTTAATATACTATAAAATATAAGAGGAGGTATTATAAAATACAGACTTAATAGTTCGTCTTTTTTTAACTAACGGTCGATATTATAATATTAACCTATAGCGTTCGACAAGAGATAGTGTCATATATACTTATATTCAATATGATATTGCCCTATTGGCGGTTTCTATTTAGGTACTATTATATTTAACTACCTTATTAATAGTAGATACCGCTCTATAGAATTCTATAACGTCCTTTATACCCTCGGGTCCGGTACTAACCTTCTATTAATATTATAAATTTAGAATATAGGTACTAAAGTAATTATTAAAAACTATAGCTTTAGCTTTAATTTTAATATTCCGGATTTAATATTAACTACCTATATATATAAAGGTCTATTTTTATTAAATATTAATACTATATAGCGCGGCCCTATTAAATCTTCTTCTATTTTTTTTTCTATCTTCGTTTTTATCTTTATTAATACCCAATATAGCTTTAAAGGCCTTCGCTAAGATATCGGTAGAAGTAGAAAGTATCTACTACGCCCGGCTTAGATATCTAGGTAACTAGAATTTATATAAACTAGCGAATATATCTATAGAAGTTAATCTATCTAAAATCTCTAAGTTTAATTCCGATTTCTATAAGGCTTATATTCTAGGTAAGTAATATAAATAGCTTTATAGAAGCTATATCCGCCCTAGTAGCGGTTCTATAGACCTTTTTTATACTAACTATATAGGACCTATTTAAGAAAGTAAAGTTCTAGTAGTATATAATTGGAGCTAATATATCTTTACTTTCTTAGATAATAATATCTAGAAATACGGTATCTATATAACTAAAATAAAAGACGCCTTTAAAACTCTCGAATACTAGAACTACTTCTACGCCTATAATAAAAAAGGTATTTTTATTATTAAATATTTTTATAGCGATAATAAATTTAGGAAATATATTATATCTAAAAGCTTTACTAATAAAGGTATCTAGTAAAAGCCTACAGTATTTAATAATCTATAATAGAATAGTATCTCTAAACGCTTCGGATAAATACTAATATATAAAGTCTATCCTATATTAGTTTATAGTAGCTTTAGTAAGAAATATTAGCCGTTATTTATTAAAGCTGCTATTTTTCTATACTTCCGGTTACCTAGTAGTAAATTAGATATAACCTTATATAAAAAGGAGTATAGTAAACTTCTAGATTTAAGCCGATTCCGTATTCTAGGTTCTATAGTATATCTAATATATAGTAAGAAAATTCGGAAGTTCTATAATTTAAGTTATAAATATACCTTAGTCGGTTAATTTAGCGATACTATTTATAAACTATTAAACTTTTAGAATAAAATTATCCGTACCTCTTCTATAGTATTTAAAAAAATAAATTAAAACCTAGATTTAGAAGAATCTAAAAGTAAATAGTAATTCCTGCGGAAATAGTAACGTACTAATAGAGGATCTAATTCTAGAAAATTATAGTTATAATCTAATAATCTTCTATTAATATCTAAACTAATAGCTCCCTTTTATTAAATTTTAGTATCTTATTAAATTTCTCTTACCTATAGTTAAGCTCTATTACCGGCTAACTTATCTATTTGTCCTCGTATTACTAAAGTTAATAATTCGGATTTAGATTCCGACTTTAATATATTACTACCCTGTCCTTAGACTATTATACCTTATCTATAAACCGATTATACTACCTAATCTTTTATTAAAGTTCTATATAATTACCCCGAACTCCGGGTACTAGATAATTATAATTATTCCTCGCCAGACTTAATTATAAACGTCTGTATATTTACCTTAGGTGACGCCTCCAGTATCTGAACAGCGTGTTAATATACTGTTCAGATTATATAATTAAAAACATTACGTGATCAAAAATGTCGAGTATAGGTAACACGAATATACCGTAATTAATTATATCTGTTTAAAATAATATACTGTTTTACGAAAACAGGTTGTTCGTATTATATTTAAAATTACCGTAAAATATAAAAATCGATCTATCGGCCTATAGATCGACCTTTCGAGATTTTAATCCGATAGTTCGATTTATTTTATCTAGGCGGGTTAAATAGCTAAATTAGTTTGAAAAATTGAAAACCGAGAGATTCGAACCCCGAACCTACCGAATTATCCTAATCGGGACTAGTTTATAGAAGGATAGAATATCTATAGTACTTTACTAACTAGATTAAAAAGAGTTATAGATTTTAATTCTAATAAATTAAATATATAGTAAAGCTTTAGATTATTTAAAATATAATTTTAATACTAAGTTAAAATTATATTAATATCTAATTAATCCAGAATCCTCTAAAATAAATAAATAGCAGTAAATTAACGAGTTATAAAGAAAAACTGACTATTATAGTATAATTTCAAGTTCTAGATAACAGACTATTAACAGACTTTTTCTAAAAACAGCTAATAGTACTAAACTTGCTATTATTATAAACGTTTCTTTCTTTAAAATTAAATATCTACTAGCAGTTTTAATAAACTTAACTGTTAACAGAGTATCTATTTTACCTACTATATAACTTTTAATTAGCAGTAAATTAACAGGCCATCTAGAAACTAGCAGCGCCTCTTAAGGTATTAATACTATAAAAAAAGATACGGTATTAAATCCTTCCGAACCCTAGTTATATAAGAAGGCTATAGAGTTATCCTATACCGACGAATAGTATAAGGTTATAGATGAAGAACTAGTATTATTAGAACTAAACGATACTTAGATACTATATACTAAAGTATTAATATCCTCTATAATATATCTTCTAAAAGATAAATAGGTATATAAGATTAAAAAGGACGCCGATAGTAAAATTACGCGCTTTAAAACTTATTAGGTCGTTTATAGTTTTAAATAGGAAGCCGGTATCGATTTTAATAAAACCTTCGCTTCCGTTATTAAACTAATATTATATAAAGCTATCTTCGCTATAGCTACCGCCTACGGCCTAGAACTTAATTAAATAGACGTTAAGACCGCTTTTATCTATAGTTATATAGATAAAATTATCTATATATAATATCCTACTGGTTTCGGCGATTCTAATATAATATATAAGCTCCGGAAAGCCTTCTATAGTCTTAAATAGTCGCTTTAGATCTAGTACCGCTATTTTACTAAATTCTTCGCTACTATCGGCTTTAAATCTCTAGAACCTGATTATAATATCTTTTATAATAGTACGATTATTATCGGCGTTTATATTAACGATATCCTTTTATACGGCGCTAGATATTAGGACTTTAATATGAATAAAATATATCTAAATAAACGTTTTTAAATATTAGATTTAGGCCTTATAGCTTCGCTATCTATAAAACTAACGTTTCTACCCCTATAGATTCCGGCCTTTATTTAAAAACTACCTCTACCGACTAGAATTACTTTTTACTAATTAAAAATAAATATTAGAGCGCTATCGGCTCCTTAATATACGCTATATTTAAAATTCGCTTTAATATCGCCTTCGCCGTTTCTATTATTAGTCGATATTTATCTAATCCTATAAGCTACTACTAGAACGCTATTATTAGAATTTTTAAATATCTATATAAAATAGTTTACTTTATTTCTATCTATAAAAGCGATCTATAGAAGCTTCGAGGGTATATCGACGCCGATTAAGTAGGTAACTATAAAACGTTTCGCTCTACTTCTAGATATATCTTTAATATTAGATCCGGTACTATTAGCTAGTTATTTAAACGGTAAACTACTATAGCTATATCGACTACCGAAGCAAAATTAGATAGTAAAACTAGAGCTACTAAAGAGGCAATTTAGTTAAATTATATTCTAAATTAGTTACTAAATTAGTCAATAATCGATAAGTAGGATCTAAACGCTACCCTAGATATAATAACCTTCTATAGCGATAACTAGGGCGCTATTACCTTTATTAAAAACCTTTAGTTCTATAGTCGTACTAAATATATTAATATCTACGTTAAATTCCTATAGGAAAAAGTTGCTAATAAAACTATTAACTTTTAGTATATTCTAACGGAATAAATAGTAGCTAATAAACTTACTAAAGCTCTAGATAAAGGTAAATTTAAGGCTTTTTATATAGTACTTAGGCTTAATAACCTAAAAACGTTCTAAACTTTAAGTAATAATAGCGATAATCTATCTAAATTATAAAAATCCTTCTAATAATAATCTTTCCCGGAATATAATTAATTCCGGTATACTAGTAATTACTATATTTATATAAATATTATCTTCGGAAAGTATAATATATACTATAAGGAATAGTTAAATCTTTAAAGTAACTCTAGATTCTATAGGCCTATCTATATAATACCTATATCGTTTTTAAAACGCTATACCCTTTATAAATTTTCCGATAGTATATTTAATTAAAATCCGTATATAATTATTTATACCCGAATTCGTTTTTCTATTTTAATAGTAAAACGTTAAAGGGGTATCTTTAGCCTATATCCTATTCAATTCTATATTGAATTTAGTATATTAACTAGTTTTAATATCGGTAAAAAATATTTTAGCTATCTAGTAGACTATTTAGGTTCTATATAAATTTTTTCGGAACTTGTATATAAATATAAACTAATTAGCGCCCTAACTACTAGCTACCCGCTATTTATTATCGCCTACTATCTACTATTATAATATCTTTAAATAAATTTTTACTAATCCTATACCGTCTAATGTATAAATTATACTATTCGATTCTCTATATTCTATATTTCTATTTAATACTATATATAGCTGTTATAGACTTAGATAGCCTTCGAAGATTTAACTTTACTTCCTATATCTCTAGAGAACTCGACCTATACGTATATATCGAAGTATTTAATAAACTATTTAATAACTTTTAAGCTTATATCGCCTATAAAAACTATAATAATAATCTATTTTACTTCTACCCTCGGGTACTATCCTACCTAAGCCTCGAATCTAAGTACTACTAGATAAGAAATAATATTAATAGCTTTTAAAATCGCGATATCTTTAGCCGCCTATAGCTAGATAATAATAATATATAAATATATATCGAGGTCTTTACTATCTAGCTATACCGCTAAATTAACTATAGGATTCTATAGGAATTCTAGGAATAGTATTATTAGGGCGCTATAATTATTAATAATCCGAAAATTTATATTAATTTTTAAAGCTATAGTAAATACTTCTATATCTAGAACTATCTAGGCGATATAACTTTTAATATATCTATAAAGATTTATAATATTTTAATAAACGTTTAGTATACGCTCCTTTAGTAAATTAAGAAAAAATATAATATCTATACCTTTTAGTACTTCGGCCGTATTAATAATAACTAATAATATCTATAACTTACTATTAAATAGGTACTTTTAATTACCGAAGCTCTAGATACGCCTTTTTAATTAGGCGATATCCGTAATAAAATTTTTAAATAAATCTATATTATAAAATAGTATCTGTACCAGTACTCTACTAAAAATACTACTATTATAGAAGATTTAGAATACTATAGAAGCTATAGGAACTCTAATTTCTTTTATCTAGATTTCGATTTTTATAATTTATATATATATATCTACTATAGGAGCTCTTTAAACTCAATTTACCTCGCCTTTATTATATATAAACTCTTTTTCCTATAGGTTTTTTAGCGAGTATATAGCGAGTTTATTTAATTTTTACCCTCGGTATATATATAGTATATTATTTATATAGAAATATTAGAAATACGTATTACGTATAATAGCTATACTAAAACGCTAAGAACGCTAGTACCGATTAGGCCTAGTAGATCTAGGCGCTAAGGCCCTGCCACCTCCTTTTTATATATTTAGTTCAGGCGAAAGCCCACCTTAGTGAATCAAGCTTGATATTCAATATATATGATTTCAACAAAATATTTCTATATCTAAAACTATCTAGATAATTCAAAATCGATATATCTATAGAAGTTTATATTATTTTAGTAAATATATATTATATATTAATTTAGGAAATAAAAAAATATAAAATTTATAGCTTTTTGTATTTTAGCGATATCGTAGATATTTTTAATTACTAAAATTTTAGATACGCTTTTCTAATCGGATAATATCTATTTTAAATATTCTAAATATATCGATTTTATAAACTAGTATCTATACTAGCATTTAACTAACTAAATTTACTACTATTATAGAAATTCTATTTTCTTTTATCTAGATTTTAATTTTTATAATTTATATTTTTAGATCTACTATAGAAATCTTTTTTTTTATTTTAGTTTTTTCGTAATATATATCTACTATAGGAGCTTTTTAAATTTTATCCTCGCCGTTATATAAACTATTTTTTCTATAGAGTTTTTAGCGAGTATATAACGAACCTATTTAATTTTACTTTCAATATATATATAGTATATAATTCGTATAGAAGTATTAGATTTATATATTACGTATAATAGCTAAATTAAAAAGCTAAAAGCGCTAGTACCAATCGGATCTAGTAGATTTAAACGCTAAAGTTCTACTATTTTCTTTTTATATATTTAGTTTAAACGAAAACCTACTTTAGTAGATCAAGTTTGATATTCTATATATATGATTTCAATATTAAATACGCTATAAACTTTATCTAACGAATTTACTATTGGCTATAAAAAACTTCTCTATATATAAATTTAATGATCGTTATCGTAAAAAATATTAATATTATATATATATTAGGAATTTCAATATAATTCTAAAAAAAAACCTTTTAAAAGAAATAATAATCTAATATTTTCGTTATAGCTATCTATTATACTACAAAATATATATTTATAGTCTATTCATCGATTATATCTATTATATAATCTATATTTAAATATTATATAATTTTAAAAAAATTATTAGATAATACGTTCGCTACTATAGCTAGAAGTTTTATTCGATCGATTAAATTAAATAAAAATAGAAAAATCGAATAGTATATTTTAAAAACGATGGAGAAATAATTTTATTTAAATTTAATATAAGTTATTCTAATTATAACGAAATTGTTGACGTCTATAAAAATAGATATAATTATTACGGATATAGAAAACTACTACCGTTTAGTTTAGATACGATATAGTTTTATAGAAATATATACGTACGTAAAAAATTCAGTAAATCGTAATATTTACGAAGATATAGTATTATAGAATTTATATTACTGGTAAATAAAGAAAAAATAGAAGCGATAACTACAAGATATATTAATCTATTAAAATTTAATATTAGATAAAATATCGATAGAAAGATATATTATATTACTAAATGTAATAAAATAAAAAATTAAAATAACTATTATTTATATTAATTTAATTAGAATATAGATTCTACTACTATATATTCGAACATTAATAAACTAACGTTTAATTTATTTAACGAACTACTAGTTTACCGAATACTAAAATTGAAACAAAATTAAATAAATAATAGAAATAATTATAAAAAGTAATTACTTTATAGTACAATAGATAACTTTAACGGAAATATTAAATATTTATAAAAATTCATAACGTCGGAAAATAATAGATTAAAGATTGCGTATAACGAAGTTATATTTATATAGCGGGAGATTCGTAATCGAATAAAATAGAAAATAGTTAAATTGAAATAATTAACGCTGTAAATTTTGTTTGATGAATGGTTTCGGCTGTAAGAATTTCTTTTTACGTAAAATAGAATAATCGTTGCCCGATAAAACGTGAATAATATATATATATTTAGTTATTTATTTTGGTTTTAATATCCGATAAACCAGTGGTTCGGTAAATAAATCAAGCGTTAGTATACCAGTATTAAATATACTGTTATAGAATTTTTATCCTAGTTTAATTAATATAAATAATAGTTCTTTCTATAGAATTTTAATTTAATTTTACTTAGTAATATAACGAATCTTTCTACCGATAATTTAACGTAGAAATATTTATAGATAAATATATCTCGTAGTTATCGTTTCTTCTTCTTTTATTAGTAATATAAATTTAAAAGCCTTTACGTACGTATATACTCCCGTAACAGCTATAGTTATAAATTAAACCAGACGATAGTATATCCGTAATAACTATATCTATCTATACGATTATCGACTACCTCGTTATAGCTAGAATAATCTATTTCGACTTTAACCTAAATCTCTTCTTTACTACTTTTAAAACGCGCTATCTAATCTCCCTACTCCCTTTAAACTTAATCGACCGGGTAAAGCTTCTGGCCGTAGTAGCTAGCGTACTATCTAGTAACCCTTTTAAAGCTAGATAGACTAAAAAGTACTTTAATAACTTGGTAGAGCGTTTAGATACGGATTATATAATAAATACAGCCGATACTATAAATATAGATAATTGCTTCGCAGTATAGTAGATAGATATAGCGGAAATATTAGATACTCTTGATTATTTATAACGTCGAGGAAGAACTGGATATATAGTATTTAAATTAGATCGAAAACTGCGAGTAACGAAGTTATATTTATATAGTAGAGGATTTGTAATCGAATAAAGAAAGAAATAGTTAAATAGAAGTGATTGACTGCGCTGTAAATCTTGCCTGACGAACTTTAACTGTGAAACTTTCTTTACTATACGTGAAATACAATAATCGTTACCGTATATAACGTTGATAAAATATATATATATATATATATATATATATATAAAGTTTCAATATAATTTCAGATAGAAGTCATTCAAGAGGGAATATATATATATATATAAAGTTTCAATCTAATTTCAAATTGAAATAAAAAATCAAAAATTTTTTTTATTACTTTAGGGTCACCTGTATAAATTATAGCAACAAGTTAACAACAAGCCAACAACAAGTTTGATTCAATAATAAGATTTTTAGGATTCGGATATAACTCGGAGTTAGTAGGGATTTAGGTTATATCTAACTATAAGAAGTTACAAGTTAAACTATAATAATAATTTAATAATAAATTAATAGAAAGTTTTTACTAACTCGGAATTTTAGATATCTTAAAGTATTAAAAATAGAAAAATAAATCGGGTTATCGACTTCGAATCTTAGAAACTTCTAGATCTAGTTAGCGCCGTCTAGAATCTTTAATCGGAAATAAGGTATCGATTTTACTTACCTCTAGAAATCAGTTTGAATTTTTTTTCTAAAAGTCTCTCGACGAGATTCGAACGCTAAACTTCTAAAGGAGCTAGACCTAATTAGGAAATTACTATTACTCGGTAGAATTACTTCTAATAGTAATATTTTACCCCTAGATTAAAGTGTCTAGTATTAAAAACCTTCTATTATTCTAATAATAAATAGATTTTTTCCTATTTTATTGTTAACTTGTTGTTGAGTTATTATTAGAAATAAACTAAATCAAATTAGCTTCTGACTAGTAGTTAAATAAAATTATAAATCTAAAATAGATTTAAATTCAAATTAACCAATTGTTAAAAACTAATTATTACGAACTAGTAGATAAATAGGATATCTAATTAGTAATAACAACTATTTAAAATTAATTCAGAATCTAATTTTTAATTTCTTATAATTTATTTTCGACTTTTAATTAGATATAAATTAATTTAAATCTTTTTTTAATTTATAATTAACTTGTTGCTAGAAAATATATAGGTGACCCCAAGGTAATAATGAAAAATAAAGTAGTATAAAGTTAAAAAAAAAAAAAAAAAAAAAAAAAGTAAAATAAAATCTAAATAGTTTTTCAATATAATTTTTTTTAAATAAATACTAACGTTATATATTATTTACTAGCGATTATAACTTTTTACCCTCGAATTCTTTTTAATTTCGAAGTTTTTTTAAATTGATATTTTTAATTATCTACTTTAATAATAGTCTACTAATAGTTTCATTAATAAACTATCGTTATATAAATTATTCTAATTTTCAAAATCTTGCGTATCTTTTAATCGTTTAATTTCTTTCTAGTACAAAAAAATAATATCGGAAGTTTTTATTATTTTAAACGAAAATTCTAGATAATCCGAACGATATTAGATTACGGAATATTTTTAAAATATAATAAAAACTATTAGTATCTTTTCCGTATTAAAGATTTTTGCTATTATTTTTTGTATTTAAATTTCTATATAACTATTATAAATACAAGCAACGTGGTTTTAGAAACGCGGTAGTATTTAATATCGCACTGGAATTTCTATTACGTTTCGGCAGGTAGAAATATATAGAACGGTTTTAATATTAGTACTGGCAGATATCTTAGTAGTTCTAGTAGATAAAAATATTAAAAAAGTTTATCTCAGTAGTTTTAGTAGATAAAAATATTAGAAAGAGATTTTTTCAGTAGTTTTAGTAAATAAAAATTTTAAAAAAAGGAAGATCTAATTATCTATATAGATTCGAACTCGACGTTTTTATTACTCGTATTTAATTTATTTGTTATCGCTATATACTGATCTAATAAACAAAACTAATTTATTTTTATTGAACTATTAATTAATTACCTGTTATACTTCGAGTTTATAGATATTATAATAAATACAATCACTTTTGAAATTATTAGATTCTCTAGATAGTTCTATAACAATAACGATTTATCGTTTTAAATTGAAAATTATAGAACGACGTATAATTTAAATAAATTTATTTTTTATTTTAGAAACAAATGGCTATTCCTGAATTATATATCGATAACTAATCAAAATTTGATTGATCAAAAACTCGTTGTTATCGGGAATTTCTTGAAGATATATATATAATAATTAGTCAATACGAATAAAAATTAGCTTCACTGTAGTATATAATAAAATGTTATATATAAACTTTAAATTTAACTTGAACTAAACTTTTAAAGTAATTAGATATTAGATAGTATTTAAACGAGTCGTAGATATCACGTTAATAACGAATTGAAATTTCAATATCTATTTAATATCTAGTTAATATCGAATTTTTCTATTGATTTCAATAGTAAAATAGAGCTAAAAATAAGCGAGTTTATAGATTACGTAATACTTTTACCTAATTCGTCGAGTTTGATATTCTAGATACTTTATAAAAGGTATAAAAATCGAATGAAAATTTCTAAAAAAAGATTTTCGCGAGATTCGAATTTTAAATTATTTAGTAATTAGAATTAGTAATTGAAATTTTACTAGATAAATTTTGAAGAATCACGTAATATAGTACCAACCTAATTATTTAATCTATATTTATTGTTTCTTTATTTTGTTATTACGTAGAATTATATATTTTAAATATTATTTTCAGATAATTAAATAATTTAATTATAAATTTCTAAATAACTTCTATCTAATATCGACGATTTATCTAATTAACAATCTATTTTAGTCGATTAACAATTGATATACTATTAATAGACAGTTGAAATAAATTTTTGATTAGATATAACAGCAATTCTTTTTAATAAAACTTCTAGTAGAATCGAATTATCATTAAAGTTTTCGAAAAAAGGTCTTGGAGGCCCTATAATTTTGGTAGAAGCCTTGCGGACTCGAACGTGCCCCGGGAGTTTCGAGCGTCCGAGAAACTATTAGTAGACTGGCTACTTCGGTACGGGTTCCCGTTAGTATTTCAAGAACCCGATGTAAATTTTAGCGAGTCGGTTCGATCCGACCTATTAAATAGTTTAGATTAGTTTCTATTATTTGAACCGAAAGTTATATTAGATTATAAAATAAAAGTCGATAGAAATCTAATTTAACCTACTAAATTTTTCATATATAATATGATATTATAATTATTATATTAATTAATGAATTTTATAATAAAATAATTTATTTAGATAATATATTTAGTTTAATCAAAACGCTTCTATCTAATATAGTTAATCAATCAAAACTATTATATATATATAGATATAGGTTTTATATTAATATTATAGTTTTTTTATTAGTATTTAATTGTTTTAGCGATTTTAATAGATTAAATCTAGATTTCCAGGTTTAATCTAGAATCGAGTCGAATCGAATTAAACTATTTTTTAACTCGATTTAAATCGGATCGGACTATTTTTTAATTCGATTCGGATCGAATCGGATTAGCTAATCTAGATTCGAAATTCGATCCGACAACCAATCTAACTATTAGAAGCGTTCGGAACGTCTCGGGCTTTCTAGAACTTTTATACGGCTAATAATATTAGTCGCCGTCGAAAATAAAAGTTTTGATAGAGTTACGCTAGTGGCTTCTACTCGCTAACGATATATAAAACGAACGATTAATATTAATTAGATCGAGATTTAAAAAAATTTATATAATCGGAGATTTTTATACGCGTAAAAACTAGCGCTATTACTAGCGCGTATATTATATAATCTTTATAGAAACCGTGTTGAAATTGATTAAAACTATTATAATATTATATATATATTCTATAAATCTAGTTCTAGAAATTCAGAAATCTACTAGAGAAATTTAAAACGTTTCGAATTAGTTTAAAGCCTTCCAGAATCAAAGTTAGAATATTTTGATAATCAATCAATTTAAAATCGATTTAACGTTTTTAATAAATAGATTTCTATTTTGTAAAACCGGAAGGATTTACTATACTGCGAGACGGCTGCTAAATTTTTCGAATAGCAAATATACTAGTAGCTAGAAACTCTAATATAATAAAAAATCTATATAAAAGAAATTTTTTTATCTATTAATCAGTTTTACTATCTAGTATATTTATTTCTCGTATCTATCTACTATATAATTTTCTAAATAAAATTTAGAATTTATAATTCTAATTAATCCGACGTATCGAGACTATCTAATAGTAAAGATATTTCTAAAAAAAAAATAACGCGTTATAATACCCGCGAGTTAAAAAATAATAATTAGATTTTTCTAGTATTATTAGACTGGCCGTCGGATCGGGTTTCGAACCCGGATTGACTAATTCGATCCGATCCGACCGGGTTTCGGATCCTAAATCGTAATCCGATTCGATTCGCCAAGACCGCTAAACTCTAGTATAAAAGTATAAAACTAATATAACTTTTTTATAAATTTACTAAAAAAATTCTAATTAATTAACCACGCTAGCTAGAAAGTCCGTAGTAAAACTAAGTATATTATCTAGATATATTACCTTTATTTAATTATTAAAATAATTATATATTTAATATATATTATAATCGAATTAGATTCGAGTCGGATTACTAAAATCGAGTCGGATATCCGACGGTTCGACGGAAACCCGAACCGAACCGGCCAGTCTAAATATTATTACCGACAATATAAATTAAAATACTACTATTAATAATATTAATAAAATCGATAAACTATCTAATACTATTAAATAGTTATAATAAATTTTTTAAAATGATTCGAAAACTAATAATATATAGAAAAATCGTATCTAGTTTACAATTTATAAAATTAATTCTATTTATTTCTATAATAACTAGAAAAATCGCAATCAAAGTCCGCGAAATAGCGTTCGAGCGAGATTTTAAATATACGAAATATAAAAATATTATAGAATACTGTCGCCTTTATAGCGACGATAAACTTTAAAAAGAATTTAGAAAAAATAAAATAAAAATTCTAATATCCGAAAAATAAATTTTTAACAATTATAATTTAATTTTTATTTAAATCGATAATTATAAAGATTTTTTCTATTAATAAAAATTCGAATATAATAATAATAACGCGAAGACTATTATAGCTAACCGGCCAATATAGAAAAAAAAAGCCGTTATAAAAGATCTATTTAAAAAGCTTTATATAATAAAATATAATACTAATTTAAAAATATTCTATAAATATTAAAAAACTTTTATTAATATTTCTATAAATCGGTAAATTAATTCCGAAAGTAAATTCGAAGATATAAAAGAAAAAAACTAATAAACTATATCGAAATTTAATAAATATTCTATTTATTTATAAAAAAAAACTCAGTATTCTATTAAATAAAAAGAAATAAATATATAATCTATAAACTTAAATATTAAAATCTATTTAAAACGAAATTTTGATTTATAGTAATAAAATTATTTTATAAATTACTAAAACCTTTTAAAACAATACTTCGATATTGAATATTTTCTATATATTATAAATCGATTTAAAATTAAATCAACAGATAGTCCGAAAAGTAATAAATTAAAAAATAATAGCTAATTTTATAGCGAAAATGTTAGTATTATTAATTATAATCGAAGAAATTAAAATCGAAATAATCGAAGCGATAGAAATAAAAAAAAGGAATTAATTTTTTTTATTTTGATTTTGGTACCCGATAAATCAGTGGTTCGATAATTAAATCAAGCGTTAGTATACTAGTATCGAATATACGATAAAGAAGTTTATATTCTAGTTTATTTAATATAAATAATAGTTTTTTCGAATTTTAATTTAAATTTATTTAGTATTATAACGTATCTTTCTACCGATGATTTAACTAACGTAGAATTCTCACAGATAAATATATCTGGCAGTCATCGCTTCTTTTTCTTCTTTTTTTACCAGCAATACAAGCTATAGTAGAAGATTCGTGATCGAATAAAAAAGAAAATAGTTAAATAGAAGTGATTGACTGCGCTGCAAATCTTGCCTGACGAATATATCTTTGGCTGTGAAAATTTCTTTGCACGTGAAATGCAATAAACGTTGCTATATATAATATTAATAATATATATATATATATATAAATTCACTATAATATCTGATAAAAGTTTTTTAAAAAGAAAAAATAATAATATAAAAAACGATATATTTCCGAATATAATCTAGATTTATTTTTTGGTATAGCCTGAAATTATAGAAGATGAAATTATCTATTATATCTATAAATAATAGAAATTCAAATCAAATAGTTCTATTTATTTTAAATATTTAGTTAATTTGTTTTGATTTTAGTACTCGGTAAACCAATAGTTCGGTAAATAAATCAAACGTTAGTATACTAGTAATAAATGAACGATAGTAGAATTTATATTCTAGTTTAGTTAATATAAATAACAGTTTTATAGAATTTCGATCTAAATTTATTTAATAATATAACGAATCTTTCTATCGATAATTTAATTGGCGTAAAATTTTTTATAGATAGATATATTTGATAGTTATCGGTTCTTTTATTTAACTAGTAATATAAATCTTTTATAAATATTATAATTAACTAATTTCTTTTACGTATATATATATTTCTATAATAACTATATCGTAGCTAAACTAGATAATAGTATCTATATCTATTATAATTATATCTACTTTCGCGGACGTCGACTACTTCGTTATAGCTAGAGCAATCTATTTTAACTTCGATAAAAAATCTCCTTTTTACTATTTTTAAAACGCGCTATCCGATCTTCCTACTATTTTTTAATCTAATCGACCGGATTAATCTTTTAACTATAGTAGCTTGCGTACTAGTTAGCGATTCTATAGCTAGTAACTTTTTTAAAGCTATACGGACTAAAGAATATTTTAATAATTTAATAGAATATTTAGATACGGAATATATAATAAATATAGCCGAAGCGAAAACTTTTTATAATTATTTTATACTATTGCAGATAGATATAGCGAAAATATTAGATATTTATAATTATTTATAACGTCGAAAAAAATATAGTAGAGAATTTATAATCGCGAATAAAAAAGTAAATAGTTGAATAGAAGTAATTAACTGCGTTGTAAATTGTATTTGACGAATTTTAGCTATAAAAATTTCTTTATACGTGAATATAATAATCGTTGCCGTATATAACGTTGATAATATATATATATATATATATAATTCAATATAATTCCAAATAGAAATCTTCTAGAGAGATTATTTTAAATATATCGAAAATTAAAAAAAGCGAAATAAAAATCTATAATCGAAAAAAGTAAAAATCTAATATATATCGCTAGTATATTAAATTCTAAATAACAGCGAAAATATTTTACTAGAATTCTTTTTTAGATATATATTAATATTCTAAATCGATATTTCTATATTTTATATTTTATCGATTTTTAAAATTAAAAGAAATTTTATCTTATAGTAATTGATTAAATAATACGATATATCCGAAGGTGATAATATTTCAAGAAGTATTTAAACGGTCGATTATCGCGTTATATACTTTTATAGAATTTATAAATTAAAAACTAGTTTAGAAATCCGAGGAAAAGTTTCTAAAAATTAGTAAATTAAATATTATATTATCGATATACGAAATTATAAAATAAAAGTTAGTTTTTTTTTAAATCTATAAACAGTTTCTAATATCCAATAAATAAATTGTATTTAGATATATTACTATAAATTTATAATAGTATAATATTAAAATCTATAATATTAAAAGGTTTATAAATTTAGTAATTAAAGAAAAAAAAGATATTTATATTATTTTATTCTAAAAATTATATTCTATTAAAATAAAATCTAATTTTTAATATATAGATAACTCGGCTATAAAATACGATTCTTTAATACTTTAAAATAAAATAGAATTACTTTTTAAAATAATAGATTTTATAGATTTATTTTCTAAAACTTGATCAAATAGATTAAATATTTATAAATAAATTATATATATTATCGGTTTTTAATCCGAATAATTTTCTAGAATAGAATCTATCTATAATATATTATAGGACGAATTTATAATTATTCGAAAATATCTTTCTAATATATTATTAGATAAAAAAAAATTAATTTATTAAATGTTTCTACCAGATTTTCTGTTTTATTTATAAAGAAACCGGATAGTAATCTATAAATTTATATTTTATATCGAAGATTTAATATAATTATAATAAAGTTAAAAATCTATTATCTATTTTATTTAAAATACTAGGTCGATTTGTTTATATATAATAGTATACTAAAATTAACATTCGAAATATTTACTATTATATTTATATTAAAAAGAATAATAAATAAAAAAATAGATTTTTATATTTAAAATAGCTAATATAAATATTATATTTTTACTTTTAATTTTATTAATATATCGATAATCAATTGGTTTTATATTAATAATAATTTAAAAATTTTCTTTTACGATTTCTCTATAGTTTATCCCGACGGTATTTTAATTTTATTATAGATAAAAAACAGAAGGATTCGATATATATAGACTGACTATTTCGGTACGGATTTCCGTCGGTATTTCGGAAATTCGACCCGAGTTTTAGTAAATTAATTCGATTTAACCCGCTAAATAGTATAGATCGATTTCTAAAATTAGAACCGAAAGTCGGATCGGAATTATCGGATTATAAAATAGAAACTAATAGAAATCCGATCCGATCCGATTTATAATTATATTAGATAATCGAATACTATAACTTATATATATAATTATTACTTTAAATATATTATCTTAATTATAAAAAATAGTTTAGATTATATAAAACGGTAATATACTTTCTTTAATACTAAATTAAGGAATATTCAATTTAATTTATTTAAAATATTTTTTTCCCGAAATAATATTCTATCTTCTAGTTATACCCAATTATATATATTCTATATCTCTTTTAAAACTTTTTCTACTATTAAATATATGATATAATTATAGTATTAAATTATTAATATCTATTCTATATATTCTAGACTTATTTAGGCTCGATTCTACTAATAAATTCTTTTTATAAAATTAATAGTCCGTTCTATTTCTACTAAAAATATTAGTTATATAAAAAAATCGCGAACTATCTACGCTAGTTTTAAAAAGTTCGAAATATTATTTTTCTAAAATATCTAATTTAGATTATTTTCGGTAATATTAACGCGAAGATATTAATTAGCTTCGGAAACAGCTACTCGAAAACGCAAGAATTATTAAAAAATACTATTTAGAATAAATAAAACAGACTTTAAACTAATTAGTAAAATTATAATATATTACTTTTTTATATTACTTTATTTTCTTTTATATAGCGAATTTTAGTTTTTAATAGATTAATAGAAATTCTATAGTATTTAGTAAAATATTCTTTAAATTTAATCCGATATCTATTTTTATATTCTAAAAAGTTTTTTATTTTTTCGTTATTATCTTTTTTATCCTAGTTTCGAAAAAGGCTAAACTTTACTATAAAATCTATAATATTTATAAAATTATAAATTAATTTATTTTTAATTTATAAATCTTATATTAATATTATTATAAACTATTGATTTTATTTTTTAATTAATATAATTCGTTAATCGAATTACTTTTTCTATTTTAGAAAAATAATTAAAAGTAGTACTATAAAATCGAAATACTAAATAAATTTCAATATCTATAATTTTTAAAATTAATAAAATTATTTTATAAAACAGCCGTAGTATACTATCTATTAAAAGAAAAAATTACTGTTTATTTATATTAAAGATAATCATATATATTAATAGAGTTTATAAATTTTTTTCTATAAATCTTTTAATAAAATTGTATAATTGATATATTCGACGAATATAAAATATATTAAATTCTAATAAATATAGATAATTTTAATTATATTTTTAGATAAAATTTAAAAATTAGAATTGATCTTTTTCTAGATTTCTTTAAAGCGAAATTTATATTAAAAGGAAATAGAAATATAGATTATAATAATATAAATTTATAATTAATATTAGTAGTAAAATTTCCAAATTTATATTATCTATATTTTTCATCTTTTTTATAATATTAGATAGACCAATACTAATATTTCTAATTTATTGATTATTTAATTTTTAGATAAAATAGTTACTAATTACTTATAATTTAATAGTTTAAAATTCTTTTTACCTATTAGATTAATTATATAAACTAGATAAAGTAGAAAGTTTTAAACTCGATTCTATCAGTTATCGAATCGAGTAAAAGTTTTGTTCAAATTTTTTTTATATATTATTAGAACTAGTATATTCGGTAATAATATCTAGAAGTTTTTATCTAAATTAAAAAGATTCTAAAAGTTTTAATAGCTTTTAATATTATAAACGGCTAAAATAATTAGTATAGAAAATATAAATTTAATTAGATTTTCCTAAAGTTAATACTAAATATTAATCTAATATATAAATACTTTTAAATAGGCGACCTTTTATAGATTTAATTAGATATCTAATCAAGAGATATATATTCTAAAATTTTTAAATTAGATTTACTTTATTCGCGGATAGTTTTATAATTATTAAAAACTATCTATATAAATTATATACGACTGATAAACTTTATATCCAAATAAAATATTTATAGTAATTAACTAGATCTTTTCTATTTAATAGTCCGAACTAGTAGATTTAAATTTAAAATTTTTTTATATAGATATTAGTTTTATATAGTTTAATTAAAAATAGAATCGATTTTAATTTAACTTTTTTTTCTATAATTAAAATAAATTTTATATTATCTTTTTATATTACTATTAACTATTTACGCGTATTAATATTATCTTTATAAAAAACTATAAATTATATCGTTTAGTTTTTTAGTAAATTAAAATATTGAAATATTTTTTTATACTAGATATATTAGAAGAATTGAAAGCTATAAAATTGTTAAAATTGTTAAAATAGTTTATATATATAATTTTAGGGCCTGGTGGCGCAGCGGCAACGTTACGTAACCGGAAGGCCCAGCGGATCTAACGGTTTTCGGAGTTAGCGGAATTAATCCGGCGGGTCGGAGGTTCGAATTCTTTAAAAGCTAATCTAATATTTGAGTTTTTTCTAATCGACTAAGTCGATTTTTATATAGAGTTTTTATATAGAAAGAATTATTTAGTAGATCGTCTCGGCTTAGCCCGATCGATCGAATTAAATTAAATTAATAAAATTAAATAAATTTATGTTTCCTTTTGGATTTTAGTCTAGATCTAGCTCCTTCGGGAGTCTTTAATTAAGTTTTCGGTAAAAATTCGAGTTCAAATAATTACGTAATCTGATCGATTAGTATCTCTAGTACTAATTCGTAAAAGATAATCAAATATCCGAATGATTAAATCGTATATATATATATATAATTTTAGAAAAACTATTTATTATTTAAATTATCTAATAGATTTTATACTACTATTTCGATTATATATATTCTATAGCTTTTTTCGACTAGATAAAATTAACTAGTTTTCTAAAGATTTTATTTTTAATACTAGTAGATATATAAATACTAGATTACTACTATTTGAATTCGATATAGTAATCTAGATTCTATTAAATATATCTATTATTATTATAAAAAACTAGTATTTGATAATCGATTCTAACTTTATTAATTATATTTTAATAATCTATTTTTATATTTTATATAATTAATAAATTTTAAATAGTATAATAAATATAAATCGGCTCGCCGTCTAATTTATAGACTAGCTAAAATAGTTTTTAATTTAGAAAAGATTTATTTTCTAGGATTTCGCTAGACGTATCGGTTTAAAAAACGGATAGATAAAAATTAATTAAAAGATTAAATATTTTATATTAGTTTTAAAGATTCAAAATTAATATAATTTATATTTAGATAATAAATAATATAGAATGGTAATATAAATATATAAATATTAATTTAAATATTTCTTACTATTTAATAGTAAAAAATCGATATCTATTTAAATAATATCTAAAGTACTAATATTATAAATATAACTATATAATAATAATAATAATTTTTTAGTATTATAATATAGAAAAGGAGATTTTAGCGATTTTAGTAGATTAAACCCGGGTTTCTAGATTTAACTCGGAATCGAATCGGATCGAATTCTAAAATAATCCGATTTAATTCGGTTTAATATCTAGAAAAATCGAAACCGATTCGGGTCGGGTCGGTTTTTCTAACCCGGGTTCGAAATCCGATCCGACGGCCAGTCTAGATATATATTTATATGATTTTAATAATTCTATTCGTCTATCGGATATATATCAAATCGTTAATATACGCGTTTAATTAAATAGAAATTATATTTCTAGAATTTATTATTAGAGAAAAAAAATATCTAAATAAAATAGTTAAAAATGAAAATAATAGTAGATTAGTCTTTTTTTTAAAATATAAAGAATATTTTAATATTTTTAGATTTTACAGAAATATATAGTTATTTTAATAGAGATTTTTTTAAATTATAACTTCTCTAATAGATTTAGTAAAAGAAACGAAAAAAGATATTCCGAAAAGTTTTTTCGAATAATCTATAAATATATAAAAGGATTTTGATCAATTTAAATATATTTTCATAAATATTTCTATTTTAAAACATTTTAAATAAAGAATTAAATTTTATATAGAAATTGATATAATAAATCGAAAGATTAATAGAATTTTAATTTAGCTATATAGAAATAGATAAAAGTATTCTATTATTTTTATAAACTATAAATTTAAAAGTATAGAAGTTTATTAAAATATATATAATTATTTTATATTTTAGAAGTTAGAAATACTTTTTATAAAATAATAAAAAATCTATTTATATATTTATAAATTGGAAAAAGCTTCGCTATTTTATATTAACTAAACATTTTAATTTATTAAAAATCCGATAGATTAAACGATTTATAGTATTCGATTTCTATACTAATTATTAAAAAGATTAATTTAATTCTATCGATAGTTTTTTCAAATAGCTAGATATTATAATACCGAATAGAAATAAAGATAATAATAATTTTTTTCTATTTCCTTTTTAGAATTTAAAAGAATACTAATTTTTTAATAATCGTTTATTTAGCTACGATATTTAATAATATAAAATTAAATAATTTTTTAAATATTCGTACTAGATTTTTATACTTTTTAGTATAAAAGATTTTTGAAAATTAAAAAAATATTTTTAGATACATTTAAATCTATAACTGTTTAATTCTATTTTATAATCTAATTCGACTTCCGATTCTAATAATAGAAACCTACTTAAACTATTTAATTTATCGAATTAAATCGAATTACGAAATCTTTTATATATAATATACTATTTAAATTAATATAATATTATATAAAAGTTAATAAATAAATTAATTATATATAATGTTAATATATTTAGATAATTTATTTTATTTAACTAAAAATCTTTTAACTAGTATAGTTAATTAATTAGATTCAATTAAAATAAATAGATATAATTTTTATATTCAAATTTTATTTTTATATTATATTTTAGCGGTTTTAATAAATTAAATCCGAAAATCCGACCCGATTTAGTTCGATATTTAGAAAAGTCGAAATCGATTCGAATCGGATCGGATTAATTAATCTAGATTTAAAATTCGATCCGACGGCCAATCTAATTATATCGACAATTTATTCAAAAACGGATATTTGCTTCTGAGAAAAAAAATTAAAGAAATATTTTTAAATTACTAATAAAATTTTCGGCTTTGATATAAAAATATAGTCCGATTATTTCGTCCGGAAGCAGTTTATAGCGAGCTGCCAAGATGCTGTACTGGGATCCCCGACGCCAGCCATACCTAGCATAATCAATATTAAGTAAGCCGAAGTCTGCAAAAACCCTCTACTGTAGATGTAGTAGTCGATTTGAGAAGCCACTGAAGTGATTCACTATGGCATGGGGAGGAGCTCGGTCGCAGTCCTTCGCGACATTCCTAATACTATGTCGTAAGCCTTGCTTTCTTTACCAGTTCTTCCGCGCACGATAGCTCTTGCCACAGATCCATTGCTGACGATGGGAACAGCAACATCATTTTTCCTCGGTATTCTGTTTTCTCTTTTCCCGTACGACTATCCCTTACTGTGGACCGCATCCACGCCTACCGAGGCGAACTTCCAAACCGTGGAGAACCATCTGCGCTTCCTGCATGCGTCTCCACCTATCATTGCACGAATCCTTCATATTGTCATTGCCGTCGGCCTCCTTGGCTTCTTCATCAAGCTGTATCGGCCTTCGGAGTCGAACATGCTCTTTGACGGGGCCAGCCTGGTGCTCTACATGTGTGGCTTCGTTGTCTACATGGCCAACATCGTCAAGGGTCTCCGCGTCATTAGCGGTGGGAAGTACGATGTCGAGCTGGTTGAGGGTGAATTAGCGGTGGGAGGGAAGGCCGCGAACCCTGGAGAGGAGAGCCCGCTCGGGAGGAACGATAGCTTGAAGGTGCTTTCCGCAAGCAACACCATTCTCGCATTGGTCTTGGTTGGGGTTTTGGTGTTGCAGGCTGGCCAGTGGTACGCCGAAAGGAAGCAGATACAAGAAACCGAGCAAATGGAGAAGGACAGTGCTACTGCTGGCAAAGGGAACGCTGCCACTCAAAGGACGGGCAGTGGAAAGAAAAAGGTCTAAAGGCCCTCGACACCACAATGACCCGGAGCATGTCGAGGAAAAGATATGTTGTATGGTGCTTGGTCACTTGTCCATTCTAAAACAGATGCTTGGGTAAATAGTACAGCACTTCGTTTGCCTCGATACAGATAGATGCACTCGGGGTTTTTGCAGGGCAGACATTCACACTCACGAATAAGCCAACTTCAAGGCAGCCTATCGATCTCCTTCGCCGCTTGCCGGCGCATGATTTGACAATTCTGGATAGGTCACCATTTACTATTTGCATGGGATATGGTCCAGAAATTCCTGATAGAGGCGTATTTCTTGGTCGTGTGGCAGGACACATATGGCAGACCTCGCTCGATGCGACGCAGCATTATTGTCCACATGTTACTGCCCTGATTGAGACTCTTTAACTGCACTGCTTCCATGCTTGTGTCACTAAACTTCCGTCTCGATACCTGGATTCCTATCATGATGCTTCAGGCTGTTGGCAATTTTATCTTTGCCATCCTCAATCCTCGTCTTCATCCATTTAGCAGTGCGGGCACCCTGCGAGCATCGTGAGCCAACTAGACTCATACCAATGCATGACGGGTAGGAACGTTATCTTACCTTCCATTGCATCAATCCTCGGTGGTGACGGTGTAATTGGTCGCTATGTTCGTTGTACTCCTGAAATTCTTTCAGCGGGCTGTTGCCTTTACCCTCCATGCCCTTGTCACCGCTGAACCTGGCCTTGAGTTCGCTGCGGAAGCCGCCGCTGCCTTTAGTAGACTCTCCATCAGAATCGCTCGAATCGCTGGACGAGTCGTCTTCGCTGTCGTCTTCATTGGTCTTGGCCATAGTATTCTGGACTTCCCTGTTATCCATCGCAGTGTCGAGCACCTCCAGAACATCATGCACGTTGCGGTTATGTTTCGCTAGACGATGGTGGTACCGTCCCAGGCCACGCCAGAACTTCAACGTGACCGCGACTGAGCCTATAGGCTCACCTAGATCGCAGGAATAATTCGACTCCGCTCGTTTCAGATCGCCACCGTTGCCGCCGAACAGAGGCAACGTGATAGATTGCTTCTGCTCATCGATGACGTTCTGGAGCCATAGGACAGCAAATGCCGGGGTTTGGTCCAGACCCAATCGATTCTTGCGAAATTCGATGACAAGGCAGGAACGATAGCGCTGCTGCACAGCTAGACGGATAGGCTTGTCTCTTTTGCCTTGCCAGTGGATTTCCCTGCGGTCATCGCCCGAGCGGTACATCTTACCACGGCTAATGGAAGTACGGAGCTTCAAGCGCAAGTCATGGAGCGAAGCTGGGAGCTCGTCTGAACGAGAGAAGCAGGTAGCGACCTCGATGGTGCCATAATCCCAACCTAGCGAGCTCGGTGATAGGTGTAACTGTACGGATCGAAAGACTAAGGAGATACGGACACGGCCATAGCTACACATATCGCGTTAGCCAGCTTCGTGGCTATCAGAGACCCCGCTGGATAGTTACCCAATACCCCCAACGATCGGATAGTAATCCACTACTTGGGATCGGTCCTTAAAGACGCGATGCAACGGGAGATAGACTAGACCCAAGCTGGCACGCAAAGAGATTAGTAGATGTAACCAGGGAATTTAGGCCTTTGTCTGCTGGCCTATGTGCTTTGTTTCGACCACAAAAATCTATTGGACGGCCCCTGATAAGATTTCGATAGTGTATACGTACTGAGCCGGCTAATGTTAGCCTTCTTCGCACAAGCATGCATCATGTCGACGGTTGGATCAGAGCTCTTTACCAGTGGATAGTTTTCATGCACCCGTGCATCGCGAACAGAAATCATGATCTCGGCGTTCCTCCACTAATGACTGTTAGCTCTCCCTGGTTCTCGACGCGAATGGAGTCCTCGGCTCACGTCGCGTACGAAGCGCTCAGTAGCTGCGTTGAAGAACGGGTTGGAGTTCTTGGGCTTCGTTCTGGTTTTGAAGATCTTCTGGTGATTGAGGATTACAGTGCAATAACTTGACGGTAACTCGTCAGAGCCCTCAGCAGTGTCGCCTTCCATTTCCTCATCGTCTCGTGGCTTGTTGATCTGCTCCAACTCGAGACCGGTGATCTGATGAATCTGTAGGGATAATATGCCCGTTGGACAGTCGTATAAGGGATGTGTGGATGCGACCATGTTATCTGCTGAGCACTTAGCTTCCGCATGCCAGTGCGTTGTATTGATGCACCTTCTCGGATCTTGAGGTCTTGAGCTTCCTGTTGATTGAATTCTTCAGATTCCTTTCGATCAGACGCTTCCCGCATCTTTCGAGTCACATCACTAGCAACCTTATCCTTCAGTTGTTGTAAAGATTTGACCTCGGGCTCAAGAGATTGTCTCTCGAGCTGCTCTTGCTGTATTCGCTTTTTGGGAAAGTATCCCACATTCCAAAGTAAAGTCCCCGGCATGTTTTCGCTTGGGGTAAGGGCCCGGAATCCATCTTCTCGCTGCCATATTCGACCGAAAGAGCGTGAATCACTCATAAGCTGCTCCAGATCGACCTCGATCCTGCCGAGATCATCATCTGCAGAGGAACGGTCACTATCCCACAGCTGGACACGCAAACGTTCCGAAGCATTGATTTCTTCAGGGCCTACGAGTATGTAGGCCGTTTCGTTCCAGGAGGGTCTCATGTCGTCCAAGATGATCCTTGTTGACCAAACGGGCTTGCCGAATTTTCCCCATCCAACAGCAACATACGCATCGCCTAAGATGAGGTTTGATTAGCGGCCAATCAAATAGTTCGAAGAGCTTTGTCAGTCGTCCACACTGCTCGGATTGGCGGAGCCATTCTTTTGCTCCGAGTAAATCGACATATCTGAGACTCGAGAAGGAATGCTTGGAAGTACTCACTGGAGCCTTTCTTCAATGGGCCTAAACTGCGGTCGCCCGCTTTAAATTCGGTCGCATTCACGACAGTAACGACCAAAACACCACGGGCACTGGTATCTTTCTTAAAGTCATCCCCAACGAGCATGTCTTTCAGGTCTAAGGTAAGACTTTTTGGTGCCACATATTCAGCCAATGCAGCATCGATGGAGCTTTGGACGAAGGACGAGATGAGCCTGGTCGTTGAATCAGCGTATGCTACCTATATCGACATGAAATTTAGGTTGTGATGAATCTCAGCGGGTGTAAGAATGATCAGGAGCACCACGTAGGACAAACGAGGACTCCTTGGTTTGATTCGAAATGCAACGAAAATACTTACGGCAGGTCCATGATGTTCAGACCTTTCCGGGTCAGCGGTGTACATGACAGATCGACCTTGGGCTGACCCAGTAACGTCAAGGTGCACAGAGCGACAAAAGGTGGGTCTGGGCAGAGCTGAAGACGCATTCGCATAGTCCCAACCATCCCTCGCAATTCGACCCACACAGCTAGGTACCCGTCAACACGTCCGAGAGCTTTCACTGACGCACCATCAACTTACGAAATCGTATACCGCCTGGCAGGTAGAAGAGAAGATACAAATGTGCATTTTTCGCTTTGACGTTCATGCTCCTCCCTGTGTTGGAAGCACGATAGGAGAACCCTACCTCAACATTGACAAAATTGCCCTCTTCAGCCTCCATTCCTCCTGCAATGGCTTTATCTTCGCCCGATTCGTTTGAATTAATTCCTTCGACACTAGAAGGCTGACTTGACGCATTTTCTTCGGCATCGTGTGAATGTTTCCTGGTGTACATGCCGCCTTCGGTCGGGGCTTTCCGATCCTTCTCCTGAATCTGACCGCCTACTGACACATCCTTTTTGGCATTCCCCGTCGGTAGCCACTGAATACCCAGTATACGCATAGCCTCTACGATGAATTCCAGAGTCAGTATGCCCGACTTTCTACCAATAGACATGTATTGGGAGTACAGTAAAGGTTGAAAACATAGTATGACTTATCCAATGGCAGGGCAGGGCATCCGATCGACGTATTGATCGGGATTTCGAATGCCTAGCTTGCCAGGGACAGCTTCGAATATTGGCGGATTGGGGTAAAGTAGCTCTGAAAACTGCTTACCGTTTCCCTGGCCTAAGTCCGAGACTGAAATCATTCTTACAAACTTCGGAAGAGATGCCTGCATGACGTCCTCGACAGTGTCGGCCAAATTCTTAAAAAGGTCGGGATTGATCAAAGGCCACACAGATGCAAGGAGGGAATTCAGCCATTGAACTGACTCAGGCAATGAAAATTTCGAGGCTTGCTCTTCCCTCGTCTGTGCTGCGTCCCAGATATCTGCAGTAGATTTCGGAGTCAGCATGCCTGCAATACAGCCGTTTCAGGAGCACAAAGGAGATTGAACATGGTATGTCTCATCCTATAGCTTGGTAGGGCATCCGATTGACCTGTCCATCGAGGTCTCGAATGCCTAGCTTACCAGGGACAATTCCAATGTCAAGCGGGGTTGGGTGAAGGAGCTCCGAGAACTACTTACCGTCCTCCCACAGCGCGGTGACCTTCTTCCCCACCCAAAAACGGATGCCTAAGATAATCGGAATGCCCATAATCGCTCCAATGGATAGCAATACAGCAGGGGTGAGTAGTAGGTGAGCCCAGTCACGAGTCCGATCGAGCTCACCTCCCGATTGGAAGTGGCCGTGATATGCAAGGCTTGAGAGCAGTAAAAGCAACAGGATACCGAGCATGGAGCTCAACCCTGCAGTGAGCGCCGTTCTCACAATGCTGGCGAGGTTTTCGCCGAAGACTTGAAGGCTAGGTGGAGGGAACAGGGCTTCCATGCCATGATGGGCTGCACGCTGCTCTCCAGCATCTTCCTGCTCATGATTCTTTCCACCTGCAGCATGATCAACTTCATTTTCCGGCACGGAATTCAGCTCTGTACTGGTCGCGTCATGGATAGTGATGGGTAGATGCGTAATGGGGTCAGTAACCTCGCGGCCTTTGCTGTCTCTGTTGATGGTCTTCATGATCTTACGCTTTTCTCGCGGGTTGTTGCTTGCAGCAATAGTCTGCGAGGTATCCTTTGGGCTCTCACCGCCCGGAGCACCATGTGAAGACGCTTCGTGGAAAGAAGCCGGAGATGAGTCCTCATGCTGGCCTTTACTGATGCCATTGCCTGCCAAGTGGCGATTTGTACTTTCATAGGGCTGCTGGTTCGTCGGCATGTTGTTCGAACCGGCATGGGGAGATAGCAAACGCCCCTTGGCGGCGGCAATGAAACCCATCTTCTTATTCACATTTGAGGAATCGTCCACGTCCGGATCTGCGGGGACTCTATTCTTGTCCCGATCGTGACGTTTGTGTTCATAATCCTGTATGGTGGGTACGGGATGACGGGAGGTATAAGGCGCCGTGAAGGTTCGCCTTGAGGCGTTCTCATCGAAATCGGCATGATCCGACATGGAATACTGATCCAGGAGAGCGATCGGACGACGGCCTGTTGAAGCCGTGGATCCCTATGCTTCAAACGCAGTTGGGGGTTGTATGCATGTAACCTTACTGAACGATCAGGACTCCTGTATATATGCATGAGATGCGCGCACAGATTACCGTTCTACACGCGTCAAGCGGCAGAGATTCGTGAGAATGAATTAGACGGAATTAACAACAGGGAGGTCGACGCCGCGAAGCAAGATTTTGTACGCTCAAGTGAAGCCAAAAATTGTAGGTATCGATTATGTATGGTAGAACAGTAATGAGATGGGGCTTCTTGGGTCCCCTTGAGTCGGAATCCCTACCAAGTATGGGAGAAGATCAAAGGACCGTATGCCAAACGTTCGGAAAGTGGGCGGGTCAGGGGAGCTTTTGAAGAGGAGGTCTGTAGTGAGTATGAAGGTAAGTGAAATATCCTTGATTAAAGTTGGCAAAATACAAGTCGACGATCATCGATTCAAGCTCGCACACAGCCGCCCAGCTCCCAGGACCCGTGGTCAATTTGGAAGGACCCCTCGAAATGCTAGATTCGGCCTACTCCATCTGAGTCTTCTCTTGGCGACGCTATGAAGGCACAGGAAGCTTGATTATTGAGAGCAATAAGGTACTGTCGACGCTAAAAGTAACTTACTGAGTACTTAGGTAATGAATCCAAGGAAGTTTAGCGAGGTGCGGAAGAGACTCGCGTGATGCCCCACCAGCACCGAACACTGCCAACTGAAGCCTTGATGCCATCGTGTCCTAGCGAAACCACCGCAAGACCACTGACCCGTCCAACAATTAACTGCTACAATATTCTTGACCTGTATGATTCGAATTTTAACGTATCAGCAGTAGGCCAAACAGAGATAAAGCAAGCATATCGACGTGCGCTGCTGTCCAACCACCCAGACAAGTCTCAGGCCGCAGACCTTGTGCACAGGAAAAGAGCACGATACACAATTGATGAGGTGTCCAGAGCCTACCATACCCTCATTGACCCTGAGCGGCGTCTCGAGCACGACAGGCAGTTACAGCTAGAGCCACGAGCCAGAACCGACAACGACCATGCACAATCTCATCCCGGCATCGAGACTCGGGATCTCGACGAACTCAGTCGCGAAGACTTCAGCGATGAATGGCACTGTGGCTGCCGGTGCGGAGACAAAAAGGGATTCATCTTGACGGAAGATGAATTGCAAAAAAGTACCCTCGCGGGCGAAATCATCACGGAGTGTCGAGGCTGCAGTCTTCGCCTGAGGGTGACTTTCGCCACGGCCGATGATGGAACTTGATATCCAACCACATGCTATCCTAACCCTCTGCGACGCTGAGACGTTTGCGCAGCCGAATACTCGACGCATTGTTCGCCTGATCGCCACCTATCCTGAGACGCTGGGTCCAAGCGTTCAAGCCCCTGGTCCCGACGAATACACCCCTCTCTGGCTGAGATGAAAACTGCTAGAAGCATGCTGGAAGTTATACGGGCTGAAGGTTTGCTCGGCGCTTTTGAAATTTGGCAAACCGTCCGGCAATTCGAATGTCGAGCAGTCTGGGGCTGTGGTGGAAAGGTTAGATATCCACTTCATCAATAGAGTAGTCCACCTTCTACGCAACATGATACAGAAAGATTGACATGTTCTGTGAGCACTAGACATCACTCTGCTTGAAACAGTAAAGCACAGGGTTCAGTAGAATCGGCCTCTCACAAGGCCGCTGAAATGAAGAGTATCTGCATTGGTGCCTTGCCAAGACCGAGCTCGCAAGTATCTTCACTCACTCACTCCGCCTGCTCTAAAGACCAAAGCACCCGACAGGACCTTACGATCTCCACCCGTTTGTAATGTCTAAGACGGTGCTCGTCAGTTCCGCCAGCCATTTCAACCAGCTTCTGAGCAGCACCAAGATCCTTGTGACCGACTGTACGTCTAAATCCCCAGCGACCGCGGTGATCTTCCGAGGCAATAATATTGGAGAGTGTGGCGGGTTGATTAATCCTTGCTGTCAGTCTATGCGGACTGGTGCGGACCATGCAAAGCAATCGCCCCCATATACGAGCAATTGTCCGCCCAGCTGTCCCGTCCGCAGAAGGTCACCTTCGCCAAAGTCGATACAGAGCGACAAAAGGAGGTTGCGCAAAAATATAATGTGGCTTCGTGAGTTTCGACTGCTGTTCTCCTAGGTTTAGTATCCACCGCTGACCTGTCCCAGACTTCCAACGTTCATGATCTTCAAAGATCAACACGTCGTTTCGACTGTTCAAGGCGCGGACCCACGAAAGCTGTCCGAACTGGTCAAGAAAATCGCTGCAGAAGCCGACTCCGATGGCTTGGGCGGGTTTGGGGAAGTCAGCGACTCTGGCACCGGCTGGCTTGGGATTGGTTTGCTCAAGGGTTACGACAACGTGACTGACCAAGTAGACGTGCGAGGCCTTGACCTACTCAACGCGGACAGCAATTTCGGAAGTGCTAGGACGCTATTTGACCCAAGCAAACCTTCCGCGCTCCAAGTCGGTAAGGGGAAGGGGAGTGCACAAGCAGGTGAAGAGACGAAAGATTGGGCAGAAAGCGACACCGACGAGCAACTGATGCTCTTCATACCATTTCAATCTACTCTCAAAGTGCACAGTCTGCACATCACGTCTCTGCCGCCCAAGGATACAGGCGCAGAGGCCGATGAGGCACCAATGAGGCCAAAGACGATCCAGCTCTACTCGAATCGTGCCCATGTCCTTGGATTTGAGGAAGCGGATGACATCGAGGCAACACAGGCAGTCACGCTCCAGCCAGAAGACTGGGATGCAGCTACCGGCACGGTCAAAGTTGACCTTCGGTATGTCAAGTTCCAGAATGTAAGCTCTTTGGTGCTTTTCGTAGTGGATGGAGAGGGACATGGAGAGAGGGTGAGGATAGACCGCTTGAGGATCGTTGGCGAGATAGGCTCCAAGCGAGAATTGGGTAAATTGGAGAAGATTGGGGATGAGACGGGTGAGTGAAATGTGATGAAAGGCAACGAGGCGTCTCGGAATGGTGCATTTACAGGGCGCCCGGGGCTTTTGTGTAGCATGATAAATCTATTGCACAGATCCAATAAACTGTTGTCACGATCAACTTCTATGATGGATGCCTCCAGTCGGTTCTTCATTAAAACCTTCGCTCGTTCGACAAAGATGCGATTAATGCAAGCTGTCCGGCTTAACACCTTTTTGTTCAACTACTACCCACAGCTTCTCCATGGGTCACCCATAGAGTAACAGCCCGGAGGACGAAGAGTACTGATAGAGAGTAGCGGTAGACGTGCAATATCATTTGTTCTGTGGCATGGCTGACGCTTGGAAACAACATGATGTATACTCCAATTTGGCCACCTTTGCAACACATCTACCTTTGCAACACACTAATAACGACCCCTAGTTTAGCGACTCTTAGTATATCCTTTTAAAATCGAAAAGCTTAAAAAATACCGTTATTATAGATAGAAGAATTCTAAAAGATAATAAATCGTTTGGTTAGATTAATAATATAGCTAGAGATAATATTTTGTCTAAATTTAAAAGAAAATAGCTTTTGAAAACGTAAATATATAGAAAATTAATTAGATCCGTTAAATTCGTAAAGAAAAAAATAGATATATTATAAAAGTAATCAAATTGAAATATATACGATTTAATTATTCGGATTTTAATTTTAATCTTTTACGATTTAATATTAAAATAAAGATATCATCAGATTAGACTACGTAATTATTTAAAAATCTTAATATTTTATCGAAAAATTATTTTAAAACTTTCGAAAAAGCTGGATCTAAATTGAATTCTATTTAAAAAATTTTAATCTATTTTATTTTTTTTAAATTTAAATCTAGTACAATCGATATATATTATTTTTTCGATATAATCTATTATATAATCTTTTAATATAGAAATTATATTTTATATAAAATTTCTATTCGATATTATAAAAATTAATAGCTGTTTTTAAATAATATATTAATATTTTATTATTTATTAATATTCGATTGATTTAAAATTCGTTGTTCGCGAAAATTTCTCGTAGTCGTTTTTTTAATAGTTAGTTTAAACGATTTAATATATAGCTCGCTGTATTATATAATAGAAATTTATATATATATTTTATATTAAATAAAAATACATTCTTTTTAATAACTAGAAATCTATAGTTAATTAATTCCGCGGTAGATATCGCGTTAATAATAAATTAAATTTTCAATATCTGTTTGATATTTAGTTAACAGCGAGTATATCTATTAACTTTATTAGTAAAATAGATTTTGTACTAAACGGATATATGGATTACGTAATAATTTAGTTTAAATCGTCGGATTCAATATTTTAGATACTCTATAGAAGGCGTAAAAATCGGATGAAAATTTCAAAAAAAGAAATTTTTACGAAATTCGAACTCTAAACTATATAATAATCAGAATTAATCTGGCCATTTTATCGGATTTCGAACTCGGATCGAAGGAACCGACCCGAGTTTCTAATCGTATTAGGAAGGAAACTAATTTTAACTAGTAATTTTGACGCGTTAGCCACGTTTATCGCGAAGTCGAGTCGCCACTTTGAATCGAAATGGCCAGTCTAATCAGAATTTAACTAGATAAAATTCAAAAAATCACGTAATATAGTATTAATTTAATTATTTAATCAATACTAGAACTATTTATTTATAAATTACGGAATTATCGATTATTTTAATATAATATTTTAGAAAAATTTTTAATTAACTTTTAACTTTTAATTAACATCGACTGAATTCCTAGTATACCTGCTATTTTAGTCGACTAATTATTGATATACAGTTTAACGTAAATTTAAATAAATCTATTATTAGATATAATTGTTATTTTTTATTTAATTTCTAGTAGAATCGAATTATCGATTAATTTAAATTCGATATATCGTTTTTTATAACTAGATTTTGATTTCAAGTCGATATTAATTTAATTAAACGTTTGAAAAAACTTTATATCGATATTTTATTCAAAAACGAATATTTATTCTATAGATAAAACCTTTATACTATAAAATATATATACGATTAATTATTCGTATTTTGATTTTAGTTTTTTATAAATCTAACGTTAATGACGCTAATTCGATTGAATTACGTAATTATTTAATATTTAAATATATTACCGAAAACTCGTATTTAGAATTTTCGAACAAATTAGATTTGAACTAAAATCTAAAAGAAAACCGTAATCTATTTAATTTTAATCAATTTAATTTACTTCGATCGAAACGGCTAGGCCGAAGCGATCTACTAACTAGGTCTTCTATATTTCAAAACTCTATAAAAATCGATTTAATTAATAGAAAAAACTCAAGTATTAAATTAATTTTCGAAGGATTCGAATTTTCGACCCGTCGGATTAATTCCGCTAATTCCGAAATAGAACGCAAATCCGTTAGACTTCCAGGCAACGCAGTTTACTATTGCGCCATCCAGACATTTTATACTATAATAATAATAAATATTTATATAATAATGATTTTTGATAATTAAAAAAAAATAGTTAAATAAAATTTATAGCGTCGATAGTTTTTATTTTATTATATTTTTTAATCAATTACTATATTTTTAAACTTTCGCAATTTTTTATATAATAGAATTTCTTTATATTATCTCGAAATATATATAACTCTAAATTACTATTATAATTTACCAAATTATCTATTAGATAATAATACAATTTTTCATTTTTATTATTATATTTTCGTCTTTTTGTAACGTCCCTGTGTATCAGAAGGCGTTACGCTCGAGCCTAGCTACAGCCGTAGACGTAGTCCGAGCTACTAAATAGTAAGGGAGTCCTAGCGTAGGTTATTATAACTAATCCTATATACCCGCAGAGGTACGGTTACGATATTACGAGGTATCTTCGTTATAAAGTAATTAAGAAGAGAATAGTAGAGACGTATTTAATAATTATATTAACAACTAACGAAAGTAACTATCTATAGGAGTAATAAGCGATATATATAGTAAAAGTAGCCGCAAGGGCCGACAGGTAGCTGTCTGCCAAGAGTCCTATTAGGAGGAGCGGCTATATCGGCTATGGGCGGCTATGGATGATTGGGCTCGCTTGCTTGACCAATCTCTCCATGGAACCTCTGTAGAGTCGCGGACGTAACACTTTTATCGTATCCGAATCGAGATAATCTACTAATTTATCTAAATATTCGATTACTATTAAATTTTTACTAATTTAAATTTGTTTTTAAAATTTAATAAAATTAGAACTTTTACTAGAAATTTAATACGGTCGCTAGAATTATATAATTTCGAAAAATTCAAAATATTAAATTTGAACGTTATATTTAAAAAAAATAGATTTTAAAATTCGAAATCTATTTAGACTGGCCGTTTCGGGTCGGATTTTCGTCGAATCGTCGGATATCCGATTCGATTTTAGTAATCCGATCTGGACCCGACTCGATTAAATTATATATCTAATATTTTTTTTTAATCTTTTAATAAAGATAATATATTTAGATAATATATTTTCTCGAATTAGAATATCTCTAGCTAGTATAGTTAATTAATTAGAATTTTTTTAGTAAATTCGTATAAAAGTTATATTAGCTTTATACTTTTATACTAGAGTTTGGCGGTCTTGGCGGGTCGGATCGAGTTACGATCTAGAATTCGAAATTCGATCCGACGGCCAGTCTAAATCTATTATAGTAGACGAAATAGCGAAAACTCGATCGATATAATTAAATGATTCGAATTCGGCGGTTTTAAATCCTGATTTTATTAAATTATAAAAATATAACAGCAGTTATAGTTATAATATAAGTAAATTTTCAGTTTATATTAAACTATAGTTTAGACTATTAAAGAAATTTCGTAAATTCAATATATCAATATATATTAGTATAAAAATACGACTATAATATATATATATATAAAATTTACTTTGTAATTTTATAAATAAATTTAAGAAATATATATTACGAAAATATTACGAAATTAAATCGAATTAATTAATTTTATTTTTTACTTTAATTTAAACTAGTTCGATTAAAATATAAATTTCTATATCATATATTTAAATTGATTACTTCGAATCGAATTTCCGTCGGTATTTCGGGAATCCGACTTGAATTTTAATAAATCGATTCGATTTAATTTACTAAACGATTCAAGCTGGTTTCTAATATTAAAATCGAAAAATAAATCGGATTATAAAATAGAAACTAATAGAAATTCGATCTAATCTACTAAACTTCTAATATATAATATAATATTATAATTAATTAATTAAATAATGGTTTAGATAGCGCAGTAGCAGAAATTGCGTGATCTATCGACCTAACAGATCTAGCGCTCTATCTCGGAGTTAGCGGAATTAATCCGGCGGGTCAAAGATTCGAATCCCGCGAAGGTTAACTAATATTTAAATTTTTTCTATCGATTAAAATCGATTCTTATATAGAGTTTTTATATAGAGAAATTATTTAGTAAATCGTTTTATATTCGTATAAATCGATCGAATTAGAATTGAATCTAAAAAGGTTAAATAGATTATAGTTTCCTTTTAGATTTTAGTTTAAATCTAGTTCCTTCGAGAATCCTAAATTGAATTCTCGGTAAAATATTTAAATTTCAAAAAATTACGTAATCTAATCGATAGGTACCTCTAGTATTAAATTGTAAAAAACTAAAATTAAAGATTCGAATATTTAAACCGTATATATATAATTAATTAATTATTTAATATTAAAAAAAGATAATATATTTAGTTTAATTAAAATTTATCTAGCTAGTATAATTAATCAATTAGAGATTTTTTAGAATTTAGACAAATAGATATAACTTTTATATAAAAATTATACTATTATATCAGAGTTTAATAGATCTTATAGTTTTAATAGATCGAATCTAAATTTTCGAATTTATTTTAAAATCGAATCGAATCGAATCGGATCGAATTAGTCAATTTTGATTCGAAATCCGATCCGACGGCCAGTCTACGTATATCTAACGCTAGTTTATTAGTATTAAATTGTTTACGAAATTTACAGTTAATCGAATATCTATAATATATATAAAATAATATAAAGATTTTTTATAAAGATTTATTTAATTAATAGAAAAAATCAAATATTAAATAGATTTCGAAAAATTTCAATCTAAAATCTATTATTTTCGAATAAAATTTTTAGTTTCGAAAACGTTAAATCCGTTAGTAAAAATTAATTTAATAACGTAATTGCTACTACTATATTAATTAGATCGAATATAATATTTATATAAAAAAAAATTAATTATATTTTTATCGTCGTACGAAAAAAATAAATTTATATTAAAAAAAACTATCGTTATAATTTTTATATTTCAGAAATCGTAAATTTCCACGTCATTTCTTATTATAATTTTTTACAATTTGATATTTTTTACTATAGACTAATTATTTGGCATTTTTTCAACTGAATATTATTATAATTATATTTAAAAATACCTATTTTACTATTTAAAATTTACGTTCAAAAGCTGTTATTTTCTATTATTTCCATTATCTTTAATTATATTATTTTAAAATTTTCAAATTTTCGAGAAAATATATTCAATTAACTAGTATTATATTAATAGATATTCTAATATTTTAAAAAATCTTTTTAAAAATATAGATTAGATTTGAATGGCGTAGTAGCAAGATTGCGTGACCTGAAAGCTTAACGGATCTATCGTTTTTCGAAGTTAACGGAATTAAATCCGACGGATCGAAGATTTAAATCCCTCGAAGGTTTACTAATATTTAAGTTTTTTCTATCGGCTAAAATCGATTTTTATATATAATTTTTATATAAAGAGATTATATAGTAAATCCTTTCGATCTAACCGTACTAATCGATCGAATTAAATTAAAATAACAAAGTTAAATAGATTAAAATCTCTCTAGACAAAATCAAAACTAAGTCTAATATCTTTAGAAACTTTAAATTAAATCTACGATAAAATATTTGAATATAAAATCATTATAAAATTTAATCGATTAGTACTTATAGTTCTAGTATTAAAATATAAAAGATAAAAATCAAGAATTTGAATAATTAAATCTAATAAAAATATAAATTATTTATATAATCTTTTAAACTATCGTCGCCGGTTTTAATTAAATCATTATTAAACGTTAATACTACGTATAGAAAATAGATTCTTAAACGAATAAAAGATTATGTATTTTATAAATAGAAACGAATTTATAAATTAAACGAATCGCGATTATAATTATTTATTCGAAAATTCAATCAGCGTTAAATCAATTTAAAAAATATTAGCGATTGATTAAATATATTAGATAATAGATGGAGAAATATATAATATTCACTTTATTTAGTTTTTTAATAAACTAATAGTATCGCGAATATCTTTCGACTTATATAATCTACGGCGAAAAAACGTTATTTTTCGGCATTTTTATTTTTAAAACCTTTTTATAGAAATCTATAACGAAAATAAACGACGTTATAAATATTATAAATTATATTAAAAGATATTATAAGTCTATCGATAGAAATGAAAATGGAAAAATACGTTAATATATTCTAGTAAAACTTTTACTTTTAATAGAATTTCGAAAATGAATAAAATTATTAGTAAAATATTTATTGCTTTTATATTTGAATATATTTAGATGATTATTTATTAAATATCTATCTAATAAATATATTTTCGATTTTAGTATCCGATAAACTAGTAGTTCGATAAAAAAATATAACGTTAATATATTAGTAGCAAATATATAATAGTAAAATTTTATTTTAAATTAAATAATTTATAAAATGATTATTTAAAAATTAAATTTAGATTTATTTAATTGTTCAATTAACGAAGGAATTTTAAAAGATCATTATATATCGTAGTTATCGCTTTTTTTACTAGTAATATAAGCTTTGTAATACTATACTTTTATAAATACTACGATTAATCAAAGTATTTTATATCTATAAATTTCTCTATAATAGTTCTAGCTTCTAGTTAAACTAGTTGATAGTAGTATTTCTATCTATAATAACTATATCTATCAGCAAAAATATCTGTTACATTATTATAATCAAATTAATCTATTTTAACTATAATTAAAATCTCCTCTAAAAACTTCGAGACGGGTTGAATCGAATCGAGTTCTAGAATATCTAATTCGATTTAGTCCGAGTTGGATTAAATCCGAGGAAAATTAGAAACGGATTAGAGTATAAATAGGTTTTCGCGGGTTTATTTTATTTAAAAAACGAATTATTTAACTATCGCGCTAGTATAGACGCTAAGTTCGTTTATAACGACTATATCAATTTTTTCGATTATATAAAATCCAATTATTTTATTTACGCTAGTTCAACGTCTATATTAGATACTCTAGATATAAATTTTAAAACTGTTATTTTTTATAAATCCAATTTCGAATCTAACTCGAATCGAAACAGATTAGATCGATATCTATTTAACTCGATTCGGACTCGATTCGAACCCGTTCGGATCGAATTCGGATCGGGAATTTCTATATTTCTTTCCGAAAAGTATCTCTTTTTATTATTTTTAAAACGCGTTATCTATTTTTTTTACTTTGTTTTAATCTAATCGATCGGGTAAAACTTCCAATTATAGTAGCTGGCGTACTATCTAGCGACTCTTTTAAAGCTATACGGGCTAAAAAGTATAATAATAATCAAATAAAATATTTGTATATTAACTATTGAAAAAATATAGCAATAAAATAAATTATAGATAGTAGATTGACTACTTCGATACGGGTTTCTTTCGGTATTTCGGAAATCCGGCCCGAGTTTTAATAAATTAGTTTAATTCGATCCGCTAAACGGTTCGAATCGATTTCTAATATTAAAATTAAAAATCGAAACTGATTATAAAATAGAAACTAATAGAAATCTAATTTAATCCGATCTATAATTATAATAAATAGTCGAATACTATAGTTTCTATACCGATTAATCCTATAGATATATTTTTATAATTATAATAATTAATTTATATAATATAAAAAATTAGTATATTTTATTTAGTTTTAAATTAAAAAAAATTTAATTTAATCTATTTATTTATACGATTTAATTATTTTAATTTTAATTTTAGTCTTTTACAATATAATACTAGAAGCGCTAAACCGATTAGATTACGCAATTATTAATATTTCAATATTTTACCGTTAATTTAATTTAAGACTCTCGAAAAAACTAGATCTAGACTAAAACCCAAAGGGAAACCGTAGTCTATTAAATTTTAATTAACTTAATTAACTTTTATTAGAATCGGCCAGGCCGAGATAATTTTTTAAATAATCTCTCTATATAATTCCTATATAAACTCTATATAAAAATCGATTTAGTCGATTAGAAAAAATTTAAATATTAGATTAACTTTCGAAGGTTTCGAATCTCCGATCCGCTAGATTAACTCCGCTAATTCCGAAATAGAGCGCGGATCTATTAGATCTCCAGATAACGTAATCTACTACTACGCCACCCAGGCCAATTTAATCTATTTAAAATATTTTCTAATTCTTTTTTAAAGGAATTCTTTTTTTGAATAATATTCTATTTTCTAGTTATACCCGATTATATATTTTCTATAGCTTCTTTAAAACTTTTTCTATTTCGACCCCTATAAAATTGTTATAGTATTTAAGTTATCTTTTCTACTATATATATTCTAGAATTATTTAGATTTAATTTTACTAATAAACTTTTCTTATAAAATTAAAAGTCCATTCTATTTCTACTAAAGATATTAGATAAATAAAAATTTCGCGAGCTATCTATACTAGTTTCAAAAAGTTTTAAATATTATTTTTCTAAAATATCTAAATTAGATTATCTTCGATAGTGTTAGTATAAAAATATCGATTAATTTTAGAAATAACTATTCGAAGACGCTAGAAGTATCGAAAAAAATTTATTAGTAAATAAAATAGATTTAGACGAATTAGTAAAATTATAATATTTAGACTGATCGTTTCGGATTGAAATGACGATTCGAAAACGCGATAAACGTAGCTAACGCGCTAGAATTACTAGTATAGATTAGAACTTCGCTTAAATAGATTAGAAAATCGGGTCGGATTATAATTTTAGATCTATAATCCGATCCGAATAGCCAATTTAATAATATATTTTCTTTTTATATCATTTTATTTCATTTTATAAAACGGATTTTAGATTTTAATAAATCGATAGAAATTCTATAATATTTAGTAAAATATTTTTTTAATTCGATTCGATATCTATTTTTATATTCCGAAAAGTTTTCTAATTTTTTATTATTATATTTTTTACTCTAGTTTTAATAAAAGCTAAAATTTAGTATAGAATCTAGAATATTTATAAAATTATAAATCTATTTTTCTTTACTTTTAATACGAAAATAGTATTTCGAAAACTTTATATTAGTAATAATATAAACTCTTAATATTATTTTTAAATTAGCGTACTTTAATAATCGAATTACTTTATCTATTTTAGTAAAATAATCGAAAATAGTACTGTAAAATTGGAATATTAAATAAAATCTAATATCTATAGATTTTAAAATTAATAAAATATTTTTGTAAAACGGCCGTAGTATACTATCTATAAAAAGAAGAAATTACTATTTATATATATCTAAAATATTCTTTTATATTTATAGAATTTACGAATTTTTTTTCTATATATTTATTAATAAAATAGTATAAATAATATATCCGACGAATTATAAAATATATCGAATTTTATCGAATATAAATATTTTAAATTATTTTTCTAGATTAGAAATTAGAATCGACTTTTTTCTAGAATTTTATAAAATAAAGTTAATATTGAAAGAAAATAGAAATATAGACTATAATAGTACGAGCCAAAAATAAATATTAGTTTTAATATTTATAATTTCATTATCTTTTCTACTATATTAGATAAGCTTGTAATAATATTTTTAATTTAAATATTTTTTGATTTTTAGTTGAAAACATTGCTAATTATATATAATCTAAAAGTATTAATAAAGTAATAAACTATTAATATAATTTTAGATTTAATTTTATCGGCTATCGAACCGAATAAAAATATTTTTTAACTTTTTTATAAACGTATTATTATTACTGATATTATTAGTAATAATATCTAAAAGTTTCTATCTAAACTATAATAATTCTAGAAAATTTAATAGTTTTTAATACTCTATAGAACTAAAATAATTAGTAGAAAAAAATATAAATCTATTTAGATATTTATAAAATTAATATTAAATATTAATTTAGTTAATAAATACTTTAAAATATACGGCTTTATATAGATTTAACTAAATATCCAATATAGAAGAAATATATACTAAAATTTTTAAATTAAAATAAATATACTCGCGGATAATATTATAACCTTCAAAAATAATCTATATAAATTATATATAGCCGATAAATTCTATATCTAAACGAAGTATTTATAGTAGTAGTTGAAATTTTATATTTTCGAATATCGAACTAGTAGATTTAGATTTATGGAAATTTTATATAAATATTACTTCTATACGATTTAATCGAAAGTAAAATCGAAATTTATATAGTTTTCTTCTATAATTAAAATAAATTTTATAATTTCTATTTATATTACTATTAGCTATTTACGCGAAAATATATTATTTTAATAAAAGACTACGAAGTACGTTATATAGTTTTTTAATAAACTATAGTAATAAAATAATTCTTTATAGTAGATATATTAGAAAAAGCGAAATCTATAAAATAGTCGAAAATTATAGAATAGTTTTTATATATAATTCTAGATCAACTAACTATTATAAAAACTATCTATAGAATTTATATTACTATTTCGTTTATATATATTTTTTAGCTTTTTTTAGCTAAAAATAATTAGCTAGTTTTCTATAGAATTTATCTTTTATACTAATATCTATGGAAATACTAGATTATTAATATTCGATCTCTTTATAATAATCTAAATTCTATTAAATATATCTATTATTTTCCCGAGAAACTAATATTAGATAGTCGATTCGATTTTTATTAGCTATATTTTTAATAACTTTTTTTAACTTCCTATATAATTAAATAAATATAAATAGTTTAACGTTTATAAATCGGTTTATTATCTAATTAATAGACTAGCTAGAATAGATTTTATTTAGAAAGGATTTATTTTCTAGAATTTTGTTAGACGTATTAGTCTAGAAAACGGATAGACGAAAATAAATAAAATATTTAGATATTTTATATTAATTTTAAAAATCTAGTATAAATACAAATTATATATAGATAATAAATAATATAAAAAGGTAATATAGGTATAAAAATATTAGTTATATTATTATTTACTTTTTAGTAGTAAAAAATCGACGTCAATCTAAATAGTATTTGATTTAGTAATATAATTATATAATAAAAACAGTGGCTTTTTAGTATTATAATATAGAAAAGAAAATTTTAACGGATTTTAGTCAATTAAATCCGGATTTTTAGATTCGATTCGGAACCGAATCGGATCGAACTTTAAATTAATCTAATCTAATCTGATTCGGATCGGATCGGATTATTTTTTAACTTTTATTAAATTAGATCGAATTAGTTAACTAAAATTCGAAATCCGATCCGACGGCCAATCTAATAGATAGTTATATTATAATATACTACTAAATTATAAAGAAAATACTAGTTAGTTATTTTTATTATTTTTACGTCGAAATAATAATAATAGAAAATTCGTGATCGATTAAAAAAGAAAAAGATTAAATGAAAGTAATTAATTACGTTGTAAATTTTATCAAACGAATTTTAGTTGTAGAAAATTCTTTAGATATAAAATATAATGGTCTAGATGACGCAGTGGCAGACTGCGTGACCTGGAGGCCTAGCGGATCTAGCGTTTTTCGGAGTTAACGGGATTAAATCCGACGGATCAAAGATTTAAATCTTTTAAAAGTTAATCTAATATTTAAATTTCTTCTATTAACTAAATCGATTTTAGTATAGTATTTTTATATAAAGGGCTTATATAATATATTACCTCGACCTAGTCATTCCGATCGAAGTAAATTAAATTAATAAAATTAAATAAAAAACGGTTTTTCTCTAGATTTTAGTTTAGATTTAGTTTTTTCGAAAATTCTAAATTCGAGTTTCCGATAAAATATTTAAATACTAAATAATTACGTAATTCGATCGATTTAACGCCTTTAGTATTAAATCGTAAAAGACTAAAATAAAAAATCCGATTGACTAATCGTAAAAAAATTTAAAATATAATAATTATTATCGTTTACAATGCTGGTAATATATATATATATATAGTTGATAATTCAATATCATTTTAAATAAAAGCCTTTTAAAAAGAATTAAATATTTATTAACGGCGTTTAATTATCGAGATTATATTTTGACGCGGTTAAATAGTATTTATTCGTTTAATTTAATAATTTTATATAAAGATTATATAATTTATTATATTACTTTTATTATATTGGATTTTTCATATATATATACGATTAATCAATCGGATTTTAATTTTAGTCCTTTACGAACTTAATGCTAGAGGCGCTAATTCGATCAGATTATATAATTATTTGATATTTAAATATTTTATCGAAAACTCGAATTTAGAACTTCCGAAAAAGCTAGATTTAGATTAAAATCCAAAGGGAAACCGTAATCTATTTGATTTTATTACTTTAATTTACTTCGATTAATTCGGCTAGATCGAGATAATCTATTATATAAATCCATTATATAAAAACTCTATATAAAAATCGATTGGAGTCGATAGAAAAACTTAAATATTGATTGGTTTTCGGGGGATTTGAACCTCCGATCCGCCGGATTTAACTCCGTTAACTCCGAAAAACGCTGGAGCTGGATCCGTTAAGCTATCAAATCACGCAGTTTCTATTACTATATTGTTCAAGCCGATTTTTTTTTATATATTTATATTATTTTCATTTTTACTACGTTGTTAAAAATAATATTTTATTAATTTAACGATCTAGTATTTCGCGAAAGTAGATTTATATATTTAAAGTATCTTTTCTATAATATATTTATTATAGAAAATATCTGTTTTTTTATTAACTAATTTTCTATTTATTTTGTTCGTATCGACTACGTAATAAAAAAGAAATAATAAAGTAATATATATATATATACGTTTTTCTTTTTAAAAAACTTTTATTTAAAGTTATATAAAATTTTATTTATATATTTTATTAACGTTATATAGTATAAAAAAATTTTATTTTATATTTTTAAAAAATGTATACGATTAAAAGACGTTAGATATACTTTATTACGTAATTGATTATTTTAATTCATTATATTCTTTTTTATTCGACTACGTATTTTATATTATCTAAACAATTGTCTATATTATAAATCGTTATAAATAGACTGGCCGTCGGATCGTATTTCGGGTTCGAATCGAGTCGGTTCCGACTTTTCTAAATATTAAACCGACGGGTTTTCGGTTCCTAATTAAAAACTATATCGATCTAATTTAGAACTATATAAACTCTAAGTCTTAGTATTAAAATATAACTTTCGTATTAAAGTTATATCTATTTATTTAAAAAAATTCTAATTAATTAACTATATTAGCTAAAAAGATTCTAGTAAAACTAAATATATTATTTAAATATATTACTAATATAAATCTAATAGAATAATAATATCTATTATATTTAGATTATACTAAAGGTTGCACGGATTTCTATCGGATTTTCGAATTCGATTCGGAACCGACCGTTTAGCGAATCGAACCGGTTTAACCCGCTAAAAAATCGGATCAGATTTTAAATACCGACGGAAACTCGTACCGAAGTAGCCAATCTAGTTATAAATATTAAATATTTCTGTTATAGTTATCTACTATAGTACCAATTAATTATCTATAATTTTCGCTTCAATAATATTTATTATATAATCTATATTTTTATTTTTTATTAAATTATTAAAGTATTCTTTTGCTCGCGTAGCTTTAAAAAAATCGCTAGCTATAAAGAAATCGTTAACTAGTACGTTAAATAGTACGATTAAAAGTTTTATCCGATTAATTAGACTGGCTACTTCGGTACGAATTTTCGTCGGTATCTAAAAACCGATCCGAATTTTTAGCGAGTCGGTTCGATCCGACCCGTTAAACGGTCGGTTTCGGATCGAATCTAAATATCCGATAGAAATTTACTAAACTTTTATTATTAGGTATATATAGTATATATAATATTTAATATTCTTTATAGATAATATAACTAGATAATGTATTTCGTCTAACTAAAACCTTGCTAGCTAGCGTAATCAATTAACTAGAGTTTTTTTTAAATAAATAAAAGTAACTTTTATACTAGAATTATATTATAATTATACTTTTATATTAGAGTTTAGCGTCTTAGCGGTTCTGAGTCGGATCGGGTCGGTTCCTCGACTAGAAATCGAAAACCTGTCGGTTCGGTATCTAGAAAAGTCGAAATCGGTTCGGGTTAGGTCGGTTTTTTAAACCCGGGTTCGAAATCCGACCCGACGGCCAGTCTACGATTAATTAAAATAAAAAGATATAAAAAATCGAATAGCGCGTTAAAAAAATAGTAAGAATTTTTTTTTAAATATAGTTGATATAGATTACTTTAGCTATAATAAAGTAATCGACGTTTATAAATATAGATCTAATTATTATAAATATTTATATTACTATATAGTTTCATTTAAATTAGGATATTGGAACGGATTAAATCGGAACGAATTTAAAATTTTTTAATTCGATCCGAATCGGATTAGAATATCTTCGAATTAGATTATAAACGGATTAGAATATAAACGGATTTTCGCAGGATTATTTTATTTAAAAGACGAAATATTTAATAATCGCGCTAATATAGACGCTAACCTAGTTTATAAAAATTAATTTTCTTTTTAAATAATTAAAGAATTTAATAAATATATTTAGATTTATTTAGCGCCTAAATTAGATTTATAAGAATTAAAACTAAAAATTACTATTTTTAGTAAATCCCGACCCGAACCTAATCCGTTTTAATTCGGGTCGGGTCGATATCTATATAATTTAATTTAAATTCGATCCGAATTCGTTCGGAACGGATTCGAAACGAAGATTTCTATATTTCGATTCGAATTCTATTTATAGTTGAAACTATTTTAGAAATATATATATATAAAAATGTCTTTAAAAATTTATAATATTTACGAGAATTCAATATTATAGAATATATATTACTAGTAAAAAAAAAAAAGGAATGATAACTACGAAATATATTTATCTATAAAGATTTCTATATTATTTTAATTATCGGTAAAACTATATAATATATTATAAAATAAATTTAATTAAAAGTTTTAAAAAATCGTTATTTTTATTAAATAAAATAATATTTAAACTCTACTACTATATTTTCGTTATCAATATATTTATATTTAATATATTTATCAAATTATTAATTTAATAGATATCAAAACCAAAACTATTTAACTAAATATATTTTCGTTTTCAATATTCGAATTTTGAATTATATCTTTTGCGATTGAATATTAAAAATACTATACGTCGGAACGGATTGCCCGAATGAAAAGATTAAGAAAATTTTAACGATTTCGATTTTTACTAAACAAAGAAATATTTAGTATTAGTAACTACGAACTAAAATCTAAAAAGAAATTTTATCTAAAAACGCTAAATATTTAGTATCCAGACGCTAGATCTAATCCGAAATAAATAAAACCATTTGGAATACGAAGGAAATTTTTTGAAAAATCTTTGATCCGATCCGAACGACAATCCATTCCGAACTGTAAAAAATACCAATCGATTAGATTATAAAAATATTTAATTATTTAATTATTCTATACAAAATTTATTTTCAGAGTTTTCGAAAAAACTAAATCTAAATTAAATATTAAATAGAAATTTTTTGATCTATTTAATTTTTTTAGATTTAATTCTAATTCGATCTATTTATACGGTTACGAGTTTACGAATTACGATACGATCTACTATATAATCTCTCTTCACAAAAACTCAATCTAAAATCGATTTAATCGATAGAAAAAATTTAAATATTAGTTTTAACTTTCGAAAAATTCGAATTTTCGATCCGTCGGATTTAACTTTTAATTCCGAAAAATATCAGATTCGTTAGGTCTACGAAATCACGCAGTTTTTACCATTGCGTTACTATTGAAAAATTAATAATTAGATTCGATATTACTGTTTTTAGTAAAATTTCGATTATAGATTTTAATTAAAAAATAGAAAAATCTTATATCTAGACTGGCCGTCGGGTCGGGTTTCGAACCCGGGTTAGCTAATCCGATCCGACCCATCAAGACTAGATCTTGGCGCTAAGCCCTAGTATAAAAGTATAATTCTAGTATAAAAATTATACGAATAATTTAAAAAAATACTAATTAATTAACTACGCTAGCTAGAAAGATCCTAGTTGAATTAATTATATTACTTAATTATATTTCCTTTATATATAATCAATTAATAAATTAATTAATATATTATATTATTATATAAATAATTAAAAAGGTTTAACGGGTATCCGGGTTCGTCCCGAGTTCGACCCACTAAGATCGAGTCGGGTTCCCGACAGTTCGACGGGAACTCGACTCGAAGTGGCTAGTCTACTTATATCTAATAGCTATAGATAGTTTTAAATATACGAAATTAATTATTAAAAAGTAATTTTATTTATTTACGACGATTTTTAATATTCAAACTTTTATATTAATATTATATAAATTAGTAATTCGATGAATAGATTGAATATTAATATAATAATATATTAATATCGGATATACGATAATAAATATTTTATATTCCAATTTAATTAATATAAACTACAATTTTTTGGAATTTAATATTAAATAAATTTTGTAATTTAATCTACTAATATACTAATAATATAAAATTTATAAAAAAATCTTTTATAGATAATTACATTTCGTAGTAATAGTTTTTTAACTATATTCTACTCGTGATAAAAATTTTATAATATTAAAATTTACTAAAAGTTTTTTTTATTTATAGATTCTTTTATAGTAATATCTATAAAATAAATATTATAGTAATCGTTTTAGATATTATAACTATATTTATATTTATAGATAGAGTTAATTTTATTATAGCTAGAATCATCTCTATCGATTATAATAGAAATGTTTTTATTATTATTTATAGAATACGTTATTCGATTTTTCTATCATCTTTTATTTTAATTAATAAAGTAAAACTTTTAATCGTAGTAGTAAAAATATTAGTTAACGACTTTTTTTATTACAACGCGATTAGACTGACCACTCGGATCGGATTATAGATTTAAAATCATAATTCGACTCGACTTTCTAACCTATTTAGGCGAAATTTCAATCTATACTAGTAATTCTAGCGCGTTAGCCACGTTTATCGCGTTTTCGGATCGCTATTTCAATCCGAAACGGCCAGTCTAAACGCGGTTATAGTAGAATAAAATATAATCTAAAAATTGATTCTCTATAAAAATTCGCTGTATGAGTTTTAAATATTTAGATGAATTACGTAATCAAATTCGATTAGATCTAGATTAAATAAAAATTTTAATAGATTTTTAACATTTTTATATTATTTTATATTTGCGATTTAATTATTGGATTTTGATTTTAATTTTTTACGATTTAATATTAAAAGCGTTTAATCGATCGGATTATATAATTATTTAGTATTTAAATATTTTATCGAAAAATCGAATTTAGATTTTTCGAAAGAATTAGATTTAAACTAAATTTTTTAAAAGAAACCGTAATCTATTTAATCTTTTAGATTAGATTCTAATTCGATCGACTTATACGAATACGAAACGATCTACTAAATAATGTTTCTATATAAAAATTCTATATAAAAATTCTATATAAAAATTCTATATAAAAATCGATTTTAATTAATAGAAAAAACTTAAATATTAGTTAGCTTTCGAAAGATTCGAACCTTCGACCTATCGGATTTAATTCCGTTAATTTCGAAAAACGTTAGATCCGTTAGATTTCCAGGTTATATAGTATTGCTACTACGCTATCAAAATCTTATATTATTTTATAATAAATACTTTTAAAATTAAAAAAAATATCTTTTCGATATTATAACTAGACTAGCCATTTCGGGTCGGGTTTCTATCGAACCGTCGGGAATCCGACCCGATTTTAGCGGATCGAACCGGTTTAACTTATTAAACGGTCGGGTCCGGATTAAATTCGGATATCCGTTAAATCTTTTTATTTAATTATATAAAAAAGTAATATGATTAGATAATATAATTAGTTTTACTAGAATCTTTCTAGCTAGCGTAGTTAATTAATTAGAATTTTTTTAAATTATATATATAATTTTCATACTAGTATTATATTTTTATACTAGAGTTTAGCGCTAAAATCTAGTTTTAGTAGATCGAATCGGATTAGTTAATTCGGATTCGAAACTCGGTTAAATTAGATTATATTTTAGTTTAATTCGATTCGGATCGAGTCGGATTAGCTAATTTAGATTCGAAATCCGACCCGACGGCCAGCCTAATTATAACGAACGTCAACGAAATATAAAAAACTATAATCTATTTTTATATATAATATAAATTATTGTAATTATTTTATTATTTTTTTAAATAATTGAATTTAAACGTCAAACGCGTTATATAAATCTTGGAAATATAATTAAAACGTTTGGAAACGAAACTCGTCGTCCAGTTACTATAGCGTCGCTAGCGTATCGAATTTCGATTTTTTTCCTACTTTTTTCTTTTCTTTATTATAAGGTTATATTTTTATTTTTTTAGAATATAAATTGAACCTATAGTATATCTTTTATCTTGTCTATAATTATATACTATTCTAAAATATTAACGTTTTTTTAATTTTAATTTAATAATCTATACGTTTTTAATCCGTTATATACGATTTATACTATAATATTTACGATATCGATATATAATATTTGTTGTAGTTATAACCGTGGTAAAATACTCTAGATAGATCTACTTTAAATAAATATTAGATTAATTAAAAGCGATAATATTCTTTAAAACCCGCGTATTATAGACGTTATAAACTAGTTTAATAATTCGTTTATACTATCGACGCCCGTTAAAAAAACTCTAGTTTATCTTCTATTTATTAGATAATCTAATCGGAATTCTATAATAATCTCGTCGCTAGTATATCGAGAGATTTTACTATTTTTAATAGTAGACTGGCCGTCGGATCGATTCAGACTAAAACGTAACCCGATCCGATCTGCCAAGACCGAATCATGGCGCCAAGCTCTAGTATAAAAGTATAAAGCTAGTATAACTTTTATACGAATTTACTAAAAAAGTACTAATTAAATAACTTCGCTAGCTAGAAAGTCCGTGGTAAAACTAAATATATTATCTTTATTTAATTATTAAAATAATAATTTTTTAAATATATAATGTAATCGGGTCGGGTCCGGATCGGATTATCAAAATCGAATCGGATATCCGACGGTTCGACGAAAATCCGACTCGAATCGGCCAGTCTATTTAATAGCTAAACCTATTAATAGTAGCCGTCTAATAGCTAGTCGAATAGATAATCTAATAAAAATACCTTTTAAAAAAATTTTATTTCTAGAAATTTTAATTCGAATTAATTATATAATAGTAACAATAAATCGAATAATTCGAACGATAGAAATAATAGCGACGATTCTAAAAAAGATAATAAAAAGCTTTAAATTTTAAAAACTTAAATAGATTGGCCGTCGGATCGAATTTCGAATCTAGATTAGCTAATCCGATTCGATTCGATGCCGAATCGAATCCGAAAACCTAGATTCGATCTATTTAAACCGCTAAAATCTCTTTTCCTATATTATAAAAGCAATTCTTTTATTAATAAATTAATTATATAGTTATATATCGAAGTATTATATTTATCTAGATCAACTATTTCCAGGAATAGATTACTAATTAAATAGATTAATAATTTTCTTTATCTTTTTATCGTCTTCGGTTTCTATTTCCGTTTTCTTTTTTATATTTCTTTTTCTTTTATCTTTATTTTGATTTTTATCTTCGTTTTAGTTAAAACTAATACTTTTAGTTAATCTTTTAATATTTTCGAGTTTACTATTATTCTATTTTATAGAATATTTCTCTACTATCTAGTTTTTATTATTAACTTCGTTAATATTATTAATATTTTCGTTTTTCTTTTTATACGGAGATTCGATAGCTATATTAGCCGTATTACTACTATAGCTAGTTATTTTAGTAAATTTCAATTATTTTTATAGATGTTCTAGTATTCTAGTAATCTTAAATTCTTTAAAGTCGTTATAATAAATACTTTATTATTTGATAAAATAAGTAATTAGAAGTATATTTTTAATAGTTATTATAAATTCGAAAGTTTTTAGAAATAAATAATTATAAGTTAGATCGCTTTATTAATATTTAATATTATATTTTAGTATATTATTTTAGTCCGTTCCTATTTTATCTAATCGATAAATTATCTTTCCTTTATTTTTTTTTAACGAGTTTTATTACGAAATTTAGTTTCGTAATATAATATTATAAATGAATCAACATTTAATATAATTTATAATATTCTATTATATAACTATAAAGTCTTTTATTAATTCTATAATCTATTTCCTTGTTTCTAACGTTTTATTTTAAAAAGGTCATGGTCCGCGCATTCTATATTATCACTAAAACAATTTATAGAATTTACTAAAACATTCTATAGTCAGATATCACTATATAACATATAGCGCACTCTAACTAATCAATCAGATAATCAAAATCCAAAGAATCGATCCTATTTTGTAAATAATTTTATCGAAATTTCAATTTTTCAACTATCTCGTATAACCTTGTACTATATATCCAATATTCAAGATTTGAAGCTAAAACTCTTATAACTTTTAGCTGAATATCTATACTATCAAATGTAAATATATACTATTTACGCGACCAAAATTAGATACGGTATCTCCTAAATTTCGTTTATTTCGATCGTAGAAAACATTTTACAAAGCTGTTGGAAATACTTTAGAATAAAGCTAGCTCTATAGAGTGTTTCAATGATAATATAAAATACGCGGATTATAATCTTTTTAAAAAATTCTTTATATCTAGATCTATAGTTTTCTATATATCGATTACTTTTAATTTCTAAAGGAATTTATATATAGTAATACGATCTATATTCTATTTTTTATAGAATATATATTTAGGATCCGATTTCTTTTTTATCGTATTCGCGATTTGCGATCGATTTAGATTTTATAGATAGTGATTTTAATTTAAATATAACGCGATACTAGAGAGTAGCGTAGATAATATAATAGAGTAATATAATTAATACTCGAAGGAGTTTTAAAAAAATAGTAGTTAAAAGTATAAAGAAATATATAATAGAATATTCTAGAAATTTATAGAAGTATATTGAATCGTTTATTTTAGCTAAAGTCCAGCCGACGATTATTTTTCGAAACGGGATATAGAAATTTCCGATCCGAATTCGACCCGAACGAATTCGAATTAGGACCGAATCGAATTATATAGATATCGATCCGACCCGAATCGAAATAGAACAGATTCGGATCGTAATTTACGAAAAATAGTAATTTTTAAAATTAATTCTAGAAAATCGAATATAGGTACTAAAATAGTCTAATAAAAGTTATTAGCTTTTATATAATCTAAAATATAGAATAAACTTCTATAAGTAATTTTAGTGCCTATACTAGCGCGATGACTAATTATTTTATTATTTAAACGGAATTAACCCGCGAAAATTCGTTTATATTCTAACCCGTTTATAACCTAACCCGGAGATATTCCAATTCGGTTCGGATCGGATTAGAAATTTTAGAATCCGACCCGATCTAACCCGTTTCGAGGTCCACCAACGATTATATAAATTAATTAAATTTTATTTCCGATGTTTTTTTTATTAACTAATTATTACTATAAGTTTCTAAAATAATATAGATCGTATTATATTATTCATTGCCTTAGTTTTTATATTAAATAAAGATAATCATGAAATATACTAGTTAGATTAGTAATATTTGTAAAATAATATAATAAACTATATAAATATATTAAAAAATTTTCTAATATATAAAAATATTACGAAATCGATTTATAGAAATCTAGAAAAGACAAAAAGTAGTAAAATCGAATAAAAAAATCCGCTAGTATAGCGGTAAAAGAAATATTTTAAAATAATATATTATAAATTGTCCAGCTAATAATATATTAATAGAAATATTAATACAAAGCTAATATTATAGTTTTTCGAAATATCTATCGCTACTAGAAGGATTTCGAAAATCTAATTCTAAAAGTACTATTTACTAAATTATACCGCGAAATCTTCGAAGATATCGCTATAAAAGTTAGTTCGGTGGAAGTTATTAAAATATAGAATATAATATTAGCGGTTTTATAAAATTCTAAAAAAAATATTATTATTGATCTAGTAATGTAATATATTATTCGATTATATTACTATATATATACGATTATATTTATTTCATTTAAATAGTAATAATGTAGTAATTTAAAGTAAATAAATTATTATTTAAATTAAAGACTTTTAGTCTATTAAAAATCTAATAAAAAATTTAGCGATAATATTCGAAAATATTAAACTAATTAATAATCGAATTTTATATAATTAAAAGATCCGGGAAAGAAATATATAATCTGGACTTTTCTAAAAGAAAATAATATAAATTACGGCTATAATACTAGCTAGTATTAAAAAAAATATTTTACCGCTTTATATTATCTAAAATGTTTATAATAATTAAAAAAAATTTCTAAATTTATAATTATTTATAAAAATTATAGTATTTAATTATTCAATATAGTTATAAACTAAATTAAATCGAATATCTATTAGTTTTAATTTTATAATCCGATTCGATTTTCGGTTCTAATATTAAAAACCGACCCGAACCGTTTAGTAGATCGGATTAAACCGATTTACTAAAATTCGGGTCGGATTTCTAAAATATCAACGGGAACCCGTATCGAAGAAATCTAAATCTAAATAATAGTAAAAAAGAAAACTTTTTTAAAAGTACGTTACAGAATAGAAACTTTTTATATAATAGAACCGAGTTATATTCTAGATATCCACTAATCTTTTTTTAAACTAGCTATTAAATATTTACGAATGCCGAAAACTTCGTTAATATTTAGAATTAAAGTATCTAAAAAGTACGGCGATAAAAAAATCTTAAAAAAGTATTATAAATAGATCGAGTTTTATAGAAATTAACTTTATAAATTCGACGTTTTATTTATTTATATAGTTTAAATTCGATCGATTTAAAACTTTTTTAAAAGTCAAAAGTTAAACTATTAGCTCGAATAAATAGAATCTTTTTTTAAAAAAGATAATTTTAATAGTATAATATAAAATAAATTAATAAATATTTTTAATAAATTTACTACCGATTCCAAATTCTATTCTTTAGATACCGCGATAAAATATCTTTATACGAAATAGAATAAAAAATTGATAATTTTAATATTTTATATTTTCTTTATATTATTAAAACCCTTGTTATTTTCTTTATCGAAAAAATAGTATTCGATTTTTTTTTCTATTTAAATCGTCCGAAATTACAACGTACTATATATATCTAAAAATCGAAACTATAAAATTTCGTCTATAATAGAAATATAGTTTATATTATCTAATATAGAAATATTAAAAAAATTATATTAAATTAGTAATAGATTTCTTTTATTAAAAGATTTCATTCGCTTCTATATAGTAAAAGAAATTTTCAAAACTTTAAAAATCGGAACCGGAAAGGCGGATTATAGAATAATTGAAATAATATCGTTAGAAAAGATATTTCCAATAGTAATAATAATAATAATATTAAAATATAAACGAATTATTAATCTAATATATATTTTAGATATAGTAATTTAGATTATTAATCGAAAAATAAATAACTTTTATAGTAAAGGTAATATATCTTTTAAAAAACCTACAGTCAAAGTAACGAAAGATAATTCTAATAATACTAAATAGTTAAAAAACGATAAAAGCTATTTATAGCTTCGATAATATTTAATATTAAATGAATTAAAATAAAAATCGTTCTTTTAATAAATATATTTATCGAGTTACTAGTAAAACGATATAGTAAAACTAAAGCGTTTCTAGATCTAGATTTCTAGATTAATATACTTTTATAATTTTTTCTATTTTTTAATATAATCTTAAATCTATTTAAAAAATAGAAAAATTCTATGTTTAATAGATTGGAAGTTGGCACGCTATCTATTATGGAATTCAAAATTAAATTAGATAATAATAAATAGTTATAGCTATCGAAAAATATATAAATCGCGATTTTATATTTTAGATATAATAGATAAATATAGTATTTGTTTAAATATACCAGCTATATAATAAATATATATAGTTATAAATCTCGAGTCGGTGTAATAGCGATTTTCTATTTTTAATAAAAAGATATAAGGTATTAAAACGGATATTAAACGGTTTAATATCGATTTATCGATAGTTTTTATTTAAATATTATAGGCCGAGAAGTATATAATTGTATATATATATAACGTCTCTATATATCAGAAAACGTTATATTTAAACCTAGCTACAGCCGTAGATATAGTCCGAGCTACTAAATAGTAAAAGATTTTTAGCGTAGATTATCGTAACTAACTCTATACAGCCGTATAAATAAAATTATAATATTATAAAACGTTTTCGTTATATTAAATAATTATAAAAGATAAATAAAAGCAATATTTAGTATTTATATTAATAATTAATAAAAGAAACTATCTACTAGATATAAAAAGCGATATATATAATAAAGAGGCCGATATATCCGACGAAGCCGACCTACTAAATAGGGGCGACCATACGGTTCTAACGGTTCTAATTAAACTAAACTAACAGTCTATTTATCTAATTAATAAATATAAATACTTCTATATAATTATAGACGTAATACGGTCTATTTATAACGTTTTTTATCTGATATATTATATTTACAAAATATAAAACCGATCCGTCTTTACTAATTTTTTTTTTCATCCTTTATATTTTACTATATATAAATTCGTTATCTATTTAAAATTTTATTAATATATATAACATCGAAAGAAAATAATATCATTTTTTATAATCGTTATTCGCGTATATTATCTAAGGTCTATAAAATATTTCCGGATAACGATATTTATAGAAAATATATAAAATCTAAAAAACCGTATAATATTTTTATTTTCGAGTCGATTTATAGACTTTATACTTTCCTATCTTAGTATATCTATTAATTTCTTCGAAAGAAAGTAATTTAAATCTGAAAAGATAAAATTTCGTATTAAAATCGAGTAGACTGGCCGTCGGATCGAGTTTCGAACCCGAATTCGTATCCCGGATTCGAACCGAATCGGTTCCGACTTTTCTAGATACTAAACCGATAGGTTTTTAGTTTCCAGTTAAAGAATCGATCCGACCCGATTTAGAATCGCTAGAATATTAAACTCTAGTATAAAAGTCTAACTCTAGTATAAAAGTTATTTCTATTGATTTAAAAAAATTCTAATTAATTAATTACGCTAGCTAAAAAAATTCTAGTTAGACTAAATATATTGTCTAAATATATTGTCTATATATTTTATTGATATAAAAATATTGAAATAACAATATATTTTATTAATATAAAAATATTGAAATAACAATATATTTTATATTTAAATTATAAAAAAAGCTTAACGGGTTTTTATTAAATATTCGGATTTAACTCGAAACCGACCGTTTAGCGGGTCGGATCGAATCGATTTATTAAAAATTTCGGATCGGTTTCTAAATACCGACGAAAATCCGCACCGAAGTAACCAGTCTAAAATCGAGGATATAATATTCGAATATTCGAAGGAAAATTAAAAGATTTAGTCGTTATATTTCTATCAAAAGGAAATTCGTAATAATTTATCTATTTACGAATTAAATCTTCGCTATTTACTAGCGAAGCAAATTCGCTTCATTTAGTATTTTAAAGCTTTTAAAAAGAATGAAGATAATTTTATCGTCTAGAAATAGCGCGTTTTAATAAAGTTTAATAAAATTAATAAATTTATTTTCTTTATTTCGATCGATAAGTTTATATTATCCGCGTAAAAAGATTTTACTAAATTAATACCGGGGTTAGATTTAGAAGATTTTAATCGATTTTTAAAAGAATTTAACATCTTTTAACTATTAAAAATAATAAATATATAAAAAAGTATTTTATTAAAGATTTTTTTATTAGTTATTCTTTTTAATTCGAATTAGATATTTATACTATAAATTACTTCTAGATCTTCCGATATTTTAACTAATTCTTGTTTTTAACTACTATTTCGTTCTAAGATAATAAAGATAAAGTAGACTAGCTACTTCGGGTCGGGTTTCCGTCGAACCGTCGGAAACCCGACCTGATTTTAGTAGATCGAATCGATTCGACTCGCTAAACGGTCGGGTCCGAATCGAATCCGAATTAAACCCGGATACCCGCTAAATCTTTTTATTAAATTATATAATAATATAATATATTAATTAATTTATTATATAATTATATATAAAGGTAATATAAACAAGTAATATAATTAATTTTACTAGGACCTTTCTAGCTAGTATAGTTAATTAATTAGAATTTATTTAAATTATTTATATAATTTTTATACTAGAATTATACTTTTATACTAGGGTTTAGCGCTAAAATCTAGTTTTAGCAGATCGGATCGGATTAGTTAACCCGGGTTTAAAATCCGATCGGGTCGGATTAGCTAATCCGGGTTCGAAATCCGACCTAACGGCCAGCCTAAATAGAAACTAAATAATATCTTCGTTTTTTGTTATGACGAGGTCAAACATAGATAATAATTGGGTTCATGGAGGTTTTTTGTTCTATAGAGGAGGCCTGCGGGCACAAAAGGTGCGTGCCAAGGCCGCTATCTAATCTAGCGAGCCGTACTAAGCCTAATCGAGCAACTTATCACATACCTCTCGGCCTTATAAGAGCTTGCTCCATAACAAATGCCCCAAAAAGAGAAAAAGGCATCGCCTTCGATGCTATCACGAGCGCCGGCGAGAGGGCAGACGGTTATACTATACAGGAGCCATAGTAACCGTGTCGGAGCTCTCCTAGCAGCTGGACTAATGTACGCAGCAATGCTTCGATGATTCCCTGTTTCTCCAAGCTCTTTCTCGATAACCATGACGCAATTGGCGGCGGCGGCGGCGGCGGCGGCGAGCTTACTGGCCAATAGGGTGCTGGCGAATAGCGCTGACGAGGTGGTTTCTGGGGCAGAGGCGTAGAAGGCGCGGAGGCGGCGGAGTTCGATGCGGAGCTGGCGGCGGAGGCGCTTGCGCAGTTTAATTTAGAGGCAGCTGATTGGCTGGCTCTTGCTGCGTTCGATGGAAGCCAAATTAAAGCTTTTGGATCGAGCTTTCTGATTGGCCGGTTTGATTTTGAACAGGGTCCAGGCCATATGGAGCCAAATTTGGTGAACAGCTGCGAAATCGTCATGTAGGCGCGTTTCTGAGGTGGCAGGTAGACAGGAGACTTCTCGTATTGAACAGTGGTTTTGGTAGTAGTAAAAGGTACTGTGGCAGAGATTTCTCGATGATGCGAGGGGGCAGGTGTTTGCGGAGGCGTTTAAGGTGCGATCTCGATAATTTGTGCTGGGGTAGAGGTCTTCTCGGGTACTGTAGGTGCTTTTGGTGTAGAAATTAGAGTGCTGGGAGGAGATAGAGGCGATTTAGGCTTGAACGATAGAGATAGAGGTGCAGAAGGAGCGGAATGAGACGTCCCGGTCGTTTTCTTTGCATGAGAGGCTTCGATATACCTATGAAGTTGGCTGTTGGAGGAGAACCTCTCCGGGCAACGTTTACATTCGTGGGGATGCTGGAATCTGAAGGCGACCTGCAGTTGGTTAATCTCCGCGAAGGCCTTCTGCTTCGCTTTCTCAGCTCGCTATTTTAGCTGCTGCTGCCTGAGAAGCTCTTTATACTCTGCCTTCTCCGCTTGTTCTTGCTTAAGCTTCTCCGCTTGTACTTGACGGAGACAAGCTTATTCGATAGCGAGCTTCTCTGCTCGTTACCTTGTAATTTCGGCTTATTATCTAGAGATCTGGGTTTGTTCTTGTCTGTCTTTCTCTATAGCTGATCGCTGCCAATCTAGATAGGTTCTCTAAGATTTAGTAGAGGATTTGGTAGAGGATAGAGGAGAAACTAATAATAATAATGGTTGCCCGCCTAAAGAGGTAATAAGTGCAGCTACCTTTTCGTCGAATATGGCTATTACAGGGCGGATCAACCTTTACGCTGATCTCGGCGAATTTGGCGGGTATTTACTAGGAAGAACTGGGGATTTGAGTAAGGATTTAGTATAGGGGCCTAGGATCTCGGTAGAGGAGGTCTGGAGGTCTCGATAGAGGACTGGGGACTATACTGAACAGCGTAGAAGATGCAGGTAAAATTGCTGGAGGCTCCACGGGAGCTGGTGATTCTCTTGGAAAAACTGGTGATACCTCAGAGGCAACTGGCTGTTCTAGGAGCTAGAACTGAGGGTCCTACGATAGATAACGTAGGAGGAAAGACCCAATCATTGCTACTATTTGTTATAACGAGGTTAAATATAGATAATAATTAGGTTTATAGAGGTTTTTTGTTCTATAAAGGAGGCCTGCGGGCATAAAAGGTGCGTGCCAAGGCCGCTATCTAATCTAGCGAGCCGTATTAAGCCTAATCGAGCAACTTATCACATGCCTCTCGGCCTTATAAGAGCTTGCTCTATAACATTTTTCGATTATATATTTAGCGTAGAATCTAGCGTTTTCTATTTTATTTTAAAATTCTATTCTAATATATAGCTATATTTACTATATTAGATTTTTTTAATATAATTAATCTATAGTTTTCGGATTATTTTTTAGTTTTAAAAATATTAATTAGCTAATTATTATAGTAAATATTCGTATTTTTTTCAGATTTTTATTTCCTATACCTCGTCTTTTTTCTTAAATCTTTTATCTAGATCGCGGATTTACTGGAAATCTGCGTATAATATAAAGTAAAATTTTTGATATAAAAGAATTTAATATATAAAAAAATATATCGAATTAACGTCTTTAACGTTAGATTCGGAAAAGATTAAAACCAAAATCTGAATGATTAATCGTAAATATATAAAGAAATATAGTATTTATAGTTCTATTCTTTTTTTTATATTATTTTTTTATATTATTATTTCGGAAATCGATTTTTTCTATTCGTTTTTTAAGATTATATAATATTTTAGACTTGCGATTAATATAAAATTTATAGTTCCGATAAATCCGTTTTTTATTTTAATTTCGATTTTTTTAATCCTGCCGTTTTCTATAGAATATTTTAAAATATTACTAGCGATTTCTTCGTATAATCTCTTTATAATTTTATTTTCTTTTTTTCTATTTATTAGAACTATCGTCTAATAGCTTCCGACTTTAACTTTAAAAGCAAATATAAAAAGGTTTTTTATCTAATATAGCTTAGATTCTATAACTATTTTTTTTTTCATTTTTTTTTTACTTTTTTTAATTCTATAGAATATTATTTTAATCTTTTTTCATCCGATAGATGGATAAGGTAATTATTATTATAATAGGCTATCTAATTTAATATTATATATTCACTAGTTTTTTCTTTAAATAATTTATCTATTATTTTAAACTAGTATTCGGTTATTTCTATTACTTTTTTAATTAAATAATTATTTTTAAAAAATTCTATATTTCTATATAAATAATAAACTTTAATTCGCGATCTTTTAATTTTAGTAGTATTAAATTCTATTAGGTTTTCTTTAGAAAATTTTTGGCGAATTCTATTTTATTAAACGTTTATTTAATTATATATTATTTATACTATCTACTATTAATTGAAATTATTAGTTCAGTAAGTAATACTAGTAAATCTAGTTCTTTAATAGCTACTATAGCTTTTTTGATTCTTCTATTAAATTTTTTTATAGAAATAGACTTTTAGAACTAAATCTTCCTAGTCTATTTTATAAACTAACGTTCTAAATTAAATAGTTTAAATAGTTTTCGATTTCTACTACTTTAAATCTATTAGTTTATTTTCTTTTATTTTGTTTTTATTATTATTATCGAAGTATTTTTTTATAACTGTAATTAGATTACTAAAATTATAAAAATTTAAGACTATTTTCTTTTTCTTTTAATTTTTCGGATTATTAAAATTGTCTTTTATATAAAGCTATATTTAATTCAAAACTATCTTTTCTAGATATTATATTACTAATAGAATATTAATTATTCTTTTTAGAAATTTGTTCGTATATAATACGAAGTAGATACTTATCTAAATAAAGTATAGTTTTAAAAACTCTTTATTTTCTTTATAGATATTTAATATAATCGTTTTATTAGTATTAGTTCGATCTATAGGACGAGATAATTAAACTAATATAATAAATCGTTGAAATATAATATTCCTATATATTAGAAGGTATTACGTTCGAATCTAGCTACAGCCGTAGGCGTAGTCCGAACTATCAAATAGTAAAAAAGTTCTAGTATAAAATATCGTAACTAATTACGTATAGCCGTAGAAGTAAAGTTATAATATTACGAGGCGTCTTTATTATATAGATATTTATTAAAAATAAACGGAGGTAGTATTTAGTAATTATATTAACGATTAACGAAAAAACCTATCTACTAGATATAAGAAGCGATATATATAAAAAAAGAGCCGATATATTTAATAGAGCCGATCTATTAAATAGAGACGGTCTTACAGCTCTAACGGCACTAACTATACTAAACTATCAATCCGTTTATCTAATTAATAAACGTAAATACTTGTATAGAATTATAGACGTAATAATATAATATTTTCTACAGCTATATTTACGAAATCTAATAAATATAATATTATATAAATAAAAGCTACCAGTATCGTCGTATATACGAAAATCGACATTAAAGATAAAAATAAAAAAAATCGAGATTTATAATATATAATTATCAGATTTCGTACCGTCGTTTAAAAATACCGATAATATAATTAAATTAGATAGATAAAGTTCGTTGTAATAGTTTAACCTATAGTTTATTTAAATGTAAATTCGATAAACTATCTAATTATCTAGATAGCGTTTAATTAAAGCTAGATCTATTATTTAATATTATTTATAAAAACTTTAATTCTTTTTATAATAAAAAAATAATAGTTTTTATATATACGTCAACTAAAAAGATTTTAATAAAATAATAATTTAAAATCGTTATTCTTTATTTTTTATTTCTAAAATCCTGGATCGATTATTTAAAATAAAGTTTTTTTTCTAAATATAATATTAAAGATATCTTCTATTAAATTCGGAATAAAAAAGAAAATAAATAAAAAACCGCGTTTTATATAAAATATAGATATTTCGAATATTTTATTATATCTTTCTATTTTACGAATATATCTATATCTTTTTAGATTTGTATTAATCCGATAATAAAAAATTTATTAAAATTTACTATATAGATTATTTCGATAATAATATAATTTTTTTTTAATTCGAAAATAAAATATTTAAAATTATATCTAGTAATTCGTTTTAAAGCTTCGTAATTAGATTTAGATCGGCCGGTTCGAGTCGGATTCCCGTTAAATCGTCGGATACCCGATTCGATTTTAGTAATCTAATTCGGGTTCGACCCGCTAAATAGTCGGATCGGATTATAGATTTTAACCCGATTTTTAAATTAGATTATAGACTTTAATTCGGAAATTCGATTTAAAAACCTAATCCGAAAATCCGATTTAAAAATCTAATCCGACGTAATTTATAATTATATTCGATAGTTAAATATAAAAGTATTTATAGATAATATAAAATCGTAATATAATTTATTTAATACTAGTTTATATAATAGTTACCTATAAATATTAGCTTATATATAGATACTATATAAATAGTATTATTCTTTTCTAAATAATTTTATAGATATATATCTTTTTTCTAAAGCTTTTAATCTTTTAAAATTTATTATTAACTAGCTATCATTATATTCCCGGCTATATTTCTAGATTCTATATTAATTATTCAATAAACTAGACGTCTTTCTATTAAATAGTAATATACTTAATATAGATGATAGCTAGTTAATAATCTATTAAAAAATATTATAGTCGAATATATATAGTAATATAGTAAAATAATATATTTATTTATTAGGAAAATAATTATATATTCTTTTATTTTACTTTATAGAACTATTAATACGATATTTTATATTTTATTAATATTTCTATTTATATTTATAGTAGTAATATCGGTAAAGATTTCGTAATATAGTTTAGTAAAAGATATTTTAAAAATAAAAGATTTAAAGCCCTTCTAATATCTATAGATTTTTTAAAAAATAACGGTTCTAGATTTCTATTTATATTTCTTTTAATAGATTATTAGCTAGATTATTTAGAATATATTATTTTAGATTATTACCGATACTATAGCGTTATAAAAATTCCTTTTATTTTTTCTTTTACTTTTCTCGATTCTATTTCTTCGAATCTTCGCTATATTTCTACGGGACGGAATTAATTTTTAATCTAAAATAGTTTTAGCGTTATTATATTATTAATTTTATTATTTTAATATATTATCTTTATTTAACTTCGTATATACTATATATTATACTATAACGAATAAAAGAATCGAAAGACTAATAATAAAGTAAAATATATTATAATACTGTATATAATATATTAGTATTTTATTATAGTCGTTAGTTATTAATGAATGGAAAATAAGAAATAAAGTAAAGTTATTTAGGTAATTATCGGCTATACTATAGCTAAAAGATTAGAATTTTAAACGAATCTATATATTTCTATAAATTTCCAGCGTATTTTATTTCTATAATATATAAAGTCTTTAGATAATCCTATAGCTACTAATTATATTACTCTACTATATTATTTAGTATACTATCTACTATATCTAAATTAAAATTACTATCTATAAAATCTAAATTAATCGTAAATAGTAAACGCGGTAAAAAGTAGTCCGATACCGAATATAAATTCTATAAAAATAGAATACGGATCGTATTATAATATATAAATACTTTAAAAAATTTAAAAGAATAGATTTCTAGAAAAGCGTAGATATAGAAACGAGGGCCGTATTAAAATAAAATACTAGAGATTAGAAAATAGACTATAGAGTCGAGAAAGAAATCTATAGTAATATAATAAAGAAATATATACTATACTAAATATAGATCTATATATAGTATTATATTATAAAAACGATCTATATATTCAAACCCTTATAAAAGATACGGAAAAGACGATAACTATTAAATAAATAAAGTAGAAATAAAATAAAACAATATATTAGAATAATATATCGAATATAAATAGAACTATCTAATATAGGATTCTTTATTTCTAATATTTTCTCTAATCTAATATCGCTATTAATAGTCCGAATAGAATAATTTAACGAAGTATATAGCTTTAATTATTAATTTTATCTAATAATAAATAATCTATTATATCGATTTCTAAAAACTTTAGTCTGCTAGAGTTCTAGATCTTTTAGAAGAATAGACGGCGTTTACTAAGAAATTTAGTAATAGTAGAAATACGGCTAATAAATATATTAAATTTCCCTATAGAAAAAAAGATAAAGATAGTAATAATATTATTAAAATTAACGAAAAGAATTAGATAGTAGAGAGATATTCTTCTATATAAAATAATACTAAATTTAGAAATAATCAAAATTTAGCTAAAAGTATTAATTTTAATAGTTAGAATCAAAATATAGAAGAAAAGACGAAGGTAAATAATAATAAAAATATAGAAAAAAAAAATAGAAAAGAAAAAAAATAGAAATATAAAAGAAAATATTAAACTATTTAATTAGTTTTATAAATCGAAAGATAATAGTCTAGAAAAATATAAAAAGAATATATTCTCTATATATATTATTATACTAATAATTAATAAATCGTATACTAAACTAATCCATCTAATATATTTTTAAAATTCTTTTTAAATAGATTTCTTTCTAGAGATATAGCGCTGTCTTTTATTTCTATCTAATTAAATATATTCTATAGCTTTTCTAATATTTTATCGGGATCTAAATCTATAGTTTAATTATAGTATTTAATATTTATTATCTATTCTATTTACTATAGAATTATATAGGCTCGATTCTACTAATAAATTCTTCTAGTAAAACTAAAAGTCCGTTTAATTCTGACCGAAGATATTAGATAGGAAAAAATATCGTAAACTATCTATATTAATTTAAAGAAGTTTAAAGTATTATTTTATTAAAATATCTAGTTTAGATTATCTTTAGTAATATTAATACGAAGGTATCGATTAGCTTCGGAAACAGGTATTTAAAAACGCTAAAACTATTGAAAAAGACTATATAAAATAGTTATAGCAGGCTATTAACTATTTAGTATATTTATAATATATTACTATTTTATATTATCTTATTTTCCTTTCTATAATAGGTTCTATACTTTAATAGATTAATAGAAACTCTATAGTATTTATTAAAATACTTTTTAAATTCGTTTCGATATTTATCTATATATTTCGAATATTTTTCTATATCTTCTTTCTATTTAATAATATTCTAGTTTTAATAAAAGTTTAATTTTAATATAAAATTAAAAATATTCGTAAGGTTATATATTAGTCTTTCTTTATCTTTAGTAGAAAAATAATATTTAGTAAATTTAGTAAAAGCCTTTTCGTAAGCTATTAGTACTATCGCCTTTTAAAGATAATTCGAAGCTTCTATAACTTCTACATTTTAGTAAAATAATCGTAAAACGTACTATAAAGTCGGTATACTAGATAAATTCTAATACCGGTAGTTCGTAAAACTATTAAAGTAATTTTATAGAACGGCTACAATATACTATTTATAAAAAAAAGATTACTATTTATTTATATTAAAGGTAATCCTATATATTTATAGATCTCGCGATTTTTTTTTAAAAAATTCGTTAATAGTTTAGCGAAGTAGATATATCCTACGAATTATAAAATAAATCGAATTCTATTAAATATAAATTTTTTAAATAAGGTTCCTAGTATAGAAATTAGAGTCGGCCCTATTCTAAAATTCTTTAAAACGAAATTTACGTTAAAGGAAAATACCGGAATAGACTATAATAGCGCGAGCCTAAAATTACTATTAATATAAAAATCATATAATTTATATTATATATATATATTATCTTTTTTATAATATTCGATAGACCGATACTAATAGTTCTAATTTATTTATTATCTAGCTAATAGATAAAAACTTTATCTAATATTTATAATTTATTAGTTTTAATAATATTTTAGATTACTAGATTAATTATATAAATTAGATAAAATAGCGAGTTTTATAGTCGATTCTATCGACTATTAAATCGATTAAAAATCTTTTTAAAATCTTTTTTTAACGTAGAATTAGAGCTAGTATTATCGATAATAATACCTAAAAGCTATTATTTAAACTAGAATAACTCTAAAAACTTTGTTACCTTTTAATATTATAAATAGCCGGAGTAATTTATAGATAGAAATATAAATCTAAATAGATATTTCTAAAATGAAAACCATATATTAATCTAGTATATAAATATTTCTAAATACGCGACCTTCTATAAATTAGAAAGTCAGTATCTAATATGATTATATTATTAAAATACGTCCTACGATTTTTAAATTAGATTTAATTATATCGCGGACAGTTTTATATTTATTAAAATTATTATCATAATTTTTATACGTTTAAATAACTTTATATCTAGATAAATTATTTATAATAGTTTTTTAAAGTTTGTATTTTCGATAGTCCGAACTAGTAGATTTAGATCTAAGAGAATCTTATATAGATATTTATTCTAGGTCTTTCAATCGAAAATAAAATCCAGTTTAATATAGTTTTTCTTCTATTATTGAATAAATAAACTTTATATTATCTCTTTATATTACTATTTACTGTTTATAAAAATAAATATTAATTTAATAAAAGACTATAAATTACGTTACTTCGATCTATAGTAACTATTAGCCTAAAGATATTTTTTTATTGTAGAAATATTTAAAGAACTAAAGGCTATAAAATATTTAAAAATTTTAGAATAATATTTATATATAATTTTAGATAAACTATTTATTATTAAAGCTACCTAGTAGAATTTATTCTACTAGAACGACTATCTTTATATTAAAGCCTTTTTCGCCTATAGAAAATCGGCTATTTTCTTTCGAATTCTATTTTTAATATCTATAGTAATAAAAATACTAGATTACTATTATTAGAAATCTTAATAGTAATCTATATTCTATTAAATAAACTTATTATTATCTCGAAATATTAGTTCTAAATAGTCGATTCGAATTTTATCTACTATATCTTTAATAATCTATTATTATTTTTTATATAGTCGATTAAATTTAATTAGATTTTCGATTATAGATCAATTTAGAAACTGGCTTGTAAATTAACTAAAACAGATATTATTTAATAGAGACCTAATAGAAAGGCCTTCGCTAGACGTATCGATCTAGAAAATAAAAAGGCGAAAATCGATATTTATACTAAATATTTAATATTACGTTTCTATAATAGTAATATAGAAAGGTAATATAAATATATAGATATTAAATAATGATACGAATAGTATTAACTATTTAATAGATAATAATAAATAATATACGCTAATATCAGAATATATTAATATTTAAAATATCTAAAATTTTAGTATATCGTTAGAAAAAAATAGAGATTTATAGATATTATAAACCCCTCTAAAGGGCTTCTGTCTAGAATTATATTAAGTTTTCATATATATATATATATATTCTATCAACGTTATATACGGTAACGATTATTATATTTTACGTATAAAGAAATTTTTATAGCCAAAGGTATATTTATCAGGCAAGGTTTATAGCGTAGTTAATTACTTCTATTTAACTATTTCCTTTTTTATTCGATTACGAATCTTTTACTATTTTTTCTTCGACGTTATATATAATTATCAGCTTCTAATATTTCCGCTATATCTACCTGCTATACTACGAAGTAATTATCTATATCTATCGCCTCGGCTATATTTATCGTATAACCTATATCTAAACGCTCCGCTAAACTATTAAGGTACTCTTTAGCCCGTATAGCTTTAAGAGGATCGCTAGCTATAGGGTCGCCTACTAGTACGCTAGCTACTATAGCTAAAAGCTTTACCCGGTCGATTAGATTAAAGAGGGGTAGGGAGGTCGGATAGCGCGTTTTAAAGGCGGTAAAGAAAAGATTTTTATCGAAGTCGGAATAGGTTGCTCTAGTTATAATAAAGTAGTCGACGACCGCGCGGGTAGATATAGTTATTACGGATATAGAAAGGTACTACCGTCTAGTTTAGCTACGGTATAGCTGTTACGGGAATATATATATACGTAAAGGGTTTTAGGCTTATATTACTAGTAAAAGAAGAAGAAGCGATAACTACGAGGTATATTTATCTGTAAAAATTTCTACGTTAGTTAAATTATCGGTAGAAAAATACGTTATATTACTAAGTAAATTTAAATTAAAATTCTATAGAATCGTTATTTACGTTATCTAAACTGGAATACAAGTTCTACTATCGTATATTTAATACTGGTATACCAACGCTTGATTTGCTCACCGAACCACTGGTTTACCGGGCACTAAAGCCAAAACAAATAACTAAATAGATAGTATAATATATAAAGAGAAATCTATTTTAATATTAAAATTATACTTTTATATATAACTTTAGCGTTTTAATAAATTAAACCCGGATATCTAACCCCGATCTAGATTCGAATCAGATCGAACTATAAAAAAATCCGACTCGATTCGAGTCGGATTAGATTTAACTATAACTCGATTCGAATTAGATTAAATTAACCAATTTAGGTTCGAAATTCGATCCGACGGCCAGTCTAATTAGACCGGCTATTTCGGTACGGGTTTCTATTAGAATTTCGAAAACTCGACCCGAATTTTAGTAAATTAATTTAATCTAATCTATTAAATAATATAAATCGATTTCTAAAATTAAAACCGAAAATTAAATTAGATTATAAAATAGATATTATTAGAAATTGAATTTATTTTCCTAAACCTTCTATATATAATATAATATAATAATTATTATAATATAATATCTCAATTAATATAATAAATAAATAATTTATTATTTTTATTTATAAATAGTATATATAGATAATATTTTTGCTTTTATTAAATTCATTTTTAATAGATAGATATTACTTTTATATCAGAGTTATACTTTTATATTAGATTTTAGTAGTTTTAATAGATTAAATCCGGAAATCCAGATTTACCTCGAAATTAAATCGATTTAGTATCTAGAAAAATCGGAACCTATTATAACGAGGTTAAATATAGATAATAATTGGATGGTAGAAGGATGATTGTTCTATAGAGGATGCCTGCGGGTATAAAAAGTACGTGTCAAAGTCGTTATCTAATCTAGCGAGCCGTACTAAACCTAATCGAGCAATTTATTATATACCTTTCGGCTTTATAAAAGCTTGCTCTATAATAAATACTCTAAAAAGAAAAAAAGGTATCGCTTTCGATACTATAACGAGCGCTAGCGAGATTATTAACTCTGCTGCGTCTGGTACACGCCTAAATAAATCCGCTATCTCTTCTATACGCGTTGTATAGCCTCTAGCGCTGTCTACTTATTTTTTTAAACTTTTTCTAGGATTTTCTATACTAGCGTAGGCTTCTAACTAATTAAATCGAGGTATTGTTGCTAATATAAACTAGAGTATCGATAACGGCGTAGTTTATAGTTCGACGAAACGACGTAGGTACAGCGTTTATATATATATATAACGGAAAGAATAAAAGCGGAATCAGTTACAAAATTTCTAAAAGCTAATTAGTCCGTTTTATTATTAGTTAAATAGATAGGAATTAGAGCTTCTAAAAAATTTATTTACGCTTGATTCTAATTAGCTGGATTTAAATTAAATATAGCTTTTAGCTTCGGTTTACTTATCGCTTTTATTAATACTATTTACTTTTCCTAGCGTTTTTTATATATAATAAATAGTAGCTTTAAGATTCTAATATATATTAAAGAAATTATATTCGAATCAGCGCTTCCAGTATATATAAATTTAATTTCTTTCTCGCTAATTATTATAATACGTCTCTTAAAATAAAAAACTATATCGAAAGCTTTTTAGGTAATTTAGGCCGATAATAAAATCTGTTTATAGATTATCTACTAAGTATACCATTATAGGTACGTTAATTTCGTCTAGTTAAATATTAAATTTAGTAACTTTATAATATAGCTGGAAACCGTAAACGCTTTTAAGCGTAACTAGTATCGTTTTCTTAACAATTCTAGCTAAATTAACGTTTTCGGGCAGGAGAAAACGGTCGATAATAGAAGTTCCGCTACCTATATCGATATATACGTTTAGATTCGTTATATTAAATACGGTAGTTTTTATAGTAGCGTATTTCTGGAATCTAGATTTAAAGGTATATATATTATCGCGTATATATTAATCGAGATTCTATTCCTTCTTTATATATTTCTGACTAAAGGATCTAGGATTAACGCTATAGAAATAAATTCTATAGTCTACGAGCTCGTTAACGTTACCGAAGCTCTGAAAAATAGGATATAAATGATATATCTATAGCTATAAATTTTATTAAACGTCTCCGATATTATTAAAATTAACGGAGAAGCCGTATACTAGGTAGACCTCTAGGGAAAGGTCTTTTTTATAACTTCTATTATTTCTAGCTTCTCCGAAGTATCTATAAGTATCTTCCTCGTTTATACTGCCGAAATTAGCGTTAGCCTGCTGATTATAGTAGAAATTAAGCTTAAGACCCTAGTTATTACGTAGCGGAGCCTCGATACGGCATTAAGTAGGTTAAAATAAATATTAGGAAGTTTATTAAAGAGCTTATCAACGAGATCCTTGCTAGAATAAATTGTCGAGTGGTCCGCGCTATAAACGGTACGGCTACTAAAGTTGATTCTCCTGCGAATTATATAATAGTTGCTATATATTCTAGCGAGATAATACTTAACTTTACTGGCGATAAGGTCGCTGAAGATTTTTAGGGAGCTTTATTATATAGAATTTCTCCCAAGCCGTTTTTTTAGCTTTCAGTTATAGAATAAATGTAGGACGATTGGATGTGAATATATAATCGTATTGATTGAGATATACGAAAAGTGAAATCTATAGAATTACAAAATTATATAGAATAGAACCGTTACCAAAATACGCTAAATCTAATAGAATAGGTACTATATTCTAAAAGATTAGTTACGTAATTTTAACGACTATTTTAGATCAATTTAGCTAACTCTCTTATAATAATCCCGTTATATAGGCTTTTATATTCTTTTAGAATCGATTACTTATATATTTAAACTTAATTCTATTCCTCGCTGCTATATATTATTATAACCTTTATCTTCTTCTTTAATTTAATCGGATTTAGATATATTAGCGATATTTAAAGCGCTAAAAGCGGCGGCGGAAAAACTATTATTATAACGTTCTTTTAAAAGCAGATTCTAAAGTCCTAGTAAGCTTATAAATTCTTTATAATATTAAACCGGAAGAGCCTTCGTAAGGCTATTTACTAGAATTATTACGGAGGCTATATATCTAATAGATATATTTCTATTATAAATCTTTTAGTATAGCTAGTAACGATAAATATTAATATAGCGGAGCTTCGTTATAAACTATAAGTTAACGTTCTAAAATATTCGTATTATTTATATATTATTAATTTAGATATACGGTTTATAGTCTAAATTAGATAATATTTCTTTAAAAAACCGATTCTATTATAGGAATTCTTTCCCGCTAGCGGTAGCTACGAGGAACTCGGCTTTAGTTAAACTCGTTATAACCGTTTTCTATTTATAAACTTTCTAATCTATTATTCTGCCGAATAATTTAAACGCGTTGTTCTATAAACTTCGCCGAAATACTAGATTATCTATAAATAAAACGTCCGATAAATTAATAAATAATATATTTAAATTAGTTATATAAATATCGAAAACGATTAAATAGAATCTATAAAATTCTAAATATTATTTAGTTTTAATTACTAATTCCAGATAACGTTCCGATAGATTCGTTAAAAATTCTAAAAGTTTTAAAGCGGTATAACTAATATTAGCGCGAGTAATAATTACTATAAAATTAAATAATCCGAATAACTACTAGTATAGTAGAATTTACTAGAATTCGACCGTACCTATATTTTTAGTAAACGTTTCGGAACTAATAAATAGAATTTTAAAAACTTTATTTAATAAATTAATATTATATTTTTTTTTAATTTTATTAATATATAAATTTTAATATAATAATAGTTTATAGGCTTCGCGATCGTAAGTAATACGAATTTCTAAAAACCAAGATATTTCGTCTAGGTATTTTATTTTATAGTATTTAAAAAATTTTATCTAGAATTCTTTAATATATTATATATAGCGGTAATCGTAGATAATATAAATATTATCTATAAGATGAAATAGTATTATATATTTATAAACGAATAAATATTCGATTCCGGATACTACTAAAAATCCTAGGTCTGCTAGAGTATTCGAAAGATAGTAAAACTATAGCGCCGGCGACAACTTTAGACTATAGAGCGCTTTAAAAAATTATAAAAAAATAGATTTTAATCTTTTTTAGTCTAGTAGAAGCTTTATATAGATAAGCTTATTAATATCGTAATTAGGGAAAGCGTTAACTATATTATACTATCTAGTTCATAGTTTAAAATACGCAACTATAGTTATAAATCTCTAAAAAATACGAATTACTAAAGTAATAGTATAGATATTAGTATCGGTACTCTAGAGGTTACCTCTAATATAAAAGTATACCTTTAATTTAGTTAAATAACTTTATTTATCGAATTTATATTTAAAAACCTATATAAAAGGAATAGACTTTTTACTATATTAAACTATTGTATTCGAATACTATCTCCTTTTAGATATTTTTATCTTATAGTTTCTTTATTTCGATTTAAACGGCCTCTATTAATTCTTCTATAAACGGATATTTTAAAATATTATTCCAGAAATAAAGCTCCGGCGGTAGTTAATTATAGTAATATCGTATTCCTAGTAAAAAAGATTAATAGTTTGGTATTAAAACGCTATCTTCGTATATTATACGACTTAGATAGGCGGTAAATACTATAAAGAAAGCTATAGAAATTCCGATAGTAGTATATTAAAAAAAGATTATATAGATTTTATTCCGTTCTAATTTCTTTATAATCTTTTTAATAGCTATTTCTTCGGCTTTATTTATTTGATCTATCCTCTTTCGGCGGTATATAATACCTAAAGGAATAATATTATTTTTAGTATAATAAAATTTATTAGGACTACGAGTTTTCTTTGGTTCTAAAAATATAGAAATAGATAAAAGAAAATCTTTAATATTTTTATAGAATTTAGGTATATTTTTATTAAATATAAATCTGCTATTAAATAACTATATATCTATTTAAACGAGTTCGTTAAACTATTCTATTACTTTTATAAAATCCCTTCGTTAATAGAATTATAGTATAATTTATTATCTAAACTTCCGCTATTATAGCTATTTTATAGCGACGTCCTATTCCCTAAAATAGAAAGCGATAGAAAAAGCTGATTTTTTTATCTTTTCCTTTATTATTAGATATTAAAGGCGAGAATTTTTCTCTAGATATATTCGGATTCGTTTAGATTTATTTAAAGGCGTTATTTTTATTACTTTCGCTATTATTAAATTAAGTAATAGAATAATCTATACGTAGAATATCGAACGTATTATATAGAAATAGCTCCGTCTATAGCTAAATTTAATTTACTTTTCCAGATTAATAGAACGAAGTCTCGTTAAATATAATATTACGAGTATATATAACCTTTCTCTAGTTTAGAATCCAGATAAAATAGATATTCGTACTATTATATTCTACTAGAAATCTAATATAAATTCTAGAATATAGTTTCTAGAATCTCGGAATATATTTATCTAATATATAGATTTTATAGCCGTATACTCGAAGGTAATCTAGATATAGAATAATCTTTATAACTATTTAAAATAGAGTTTTCTATATAAACTTCTTTTTTAGTAGAATATTTATAATATAGGCGGCGGCTAAAATAATCTAGAATTAAAAATAATACGAGAAATTTACTCCGTTTATTATTACTCGAATATTAATAATAAAAATATAGTCTAATCGTTCCGAATAACTATTCTAAATTTATATATCTAGAATAATAGATTTTTAGAAAATTTCTAGTTCTATAATAAAGTTTAAAAATTCTTTATCTAAGGTTAGCTCCGTATCTAACTATATAAATACTATTATACCTTTATAGCGTACCTATATAAGTTTAAAAAAACGGCAAAGAAATTTAGTAGCTTTTAATTTAAAACGATAGATTTCGATAATATAGAAATCCGTTTTAATATATATATATATATATATGCGATTTAATCATTCGGATTTTTGATTGTCTTTTACGAATTAATACTAGAGGTACTAATCGATCAGATTACGTAATTATTTAAACTCGAATTTTTACCGAAAATTTAATTAAGACTCCCGAAGAAACTAGATCTGGACTAAAACTCAGAGGGAAACCGTAATCTATTTAATTCTATTAACTTAATTTAGTTCGATCGATCGGGCTAGACCGAAACGATCTATTAAATAATCTTTCTATATAAAGACTCTATATAAAAATCGATTTAATCGATTAGAAAAAACTTAAATATTAGATTAGCCTTCGAGGGATTCGAACCCCCGACCCGCCGGATTAATTCCGCTAATTCCGAAGAGCGCTGGATCCGCTGGGCCTTCCGGTTACGCAACGTTGCCGCTACACCACCAGGCCATTTTAATATATATAAAATATAAAATCCAGTAATAATAATTTAAGCCGGCGGCTATTAGAATTAAATTATAAATAATACGATAGAAAGGCTCGACAGAGTTTTCTAATTTATATAAAGAAGTTAAAATAATCTAGTAAATTTTAAAAACAGCGTATATTATATATTTATTAGTTAAAAGTACTTTAGTTTTATCCGTAATCTCTATCCCTTTAGCTATTTACTATAGATACTAGATAGATTTATCGGCGGTATAAATAGGAAGCTAGTACTAGTCTTTAGTTATATCTAATTTAGCTATAGCGAAAAACAGTAGAACGATATTTCTATATCTATTTATATTATTTCCTAGTATAAATAACTCGCTAATTATTTTATATATAATAATAGTCTTTCCGTTACGTTTAACGCGAAAAGTTCTAGAATTTTTAAAAAAGTTATACTTTTTCTATATATATCCTTCTAAAACTAGATTTATTATAAAATTTAAAACGTAGTTTATATTAGAGAGTATTAATAATATTTTACTATATAGCGAATTAACGTTAACTATAATACTTCCGTATACTATAATAGATATCGGTCCTTTATCTATAATAATATATAAGCCGTTAGTATAGTTTTAACCTTTAATAAAGCGGTAGGCTATAGTATTATTAAATAGATTAATTATTAAACTACCGTTAAAGATTTAAAATAAGCGAAGAAAGTAATTAGCGACGAAGGTTTCTAGAGATATAGCTAATAAAACGCTAGTAGATATTAATTTATCGTCTTTTTTACTATTTATATATTTTTCTATAATATATTAATTAGAGTATTTATATTTCTTCTATATTTTTTTATCGCTATCGAACTTATTTTTAACCTTTTTTATTTTTACTACTTTAAATTTAAAACTAGCTAGCTTTTTCGGATAACTCTTTCCGAAATATTCTACGATATAGTAATATTTTTAAAAAAAAATATTTTAGGCTATAAACGTATTTTAGCGGCTTATTATTATTTTTAAACGAAGGATTTCTATTTTTTCCTTTATCTTTTCCTTTACCTTTATCTTTATCTATATTATTATTACTATTATTATCTTTCATAGCAGTTAATATAGTATAGACGTTAGAAACTTTAAAATTATATAGGCAAGCGTAGTTACGGAATTCTTCGATAAATTTATAATACTATTTTTTAAAATCCGTAATAGAATCTAATCTTAGCTAATAATTCTACGAAAGTAAAGGAACTAGATTATAGATAATAAAGATAAAATCTCGTAATACTTTTCTAGTATCTTTAATTTCTAATATTTTAACGTATTTAATTTAAAGATATATCTATAAATATTTATCGAACTATCTATTAATATTTTAGTTTTATATAAAATCTACGGATAGCTTTTTACTCTATTACTCTATTTCTTTAATTCTAGCGGAGTCGGTAGTAGATTGGCCGTCGGATCGAATTTCGAACCCGGGTTAGCTAACTCGATCCGACCCGAGTCGGGTTAGACTAAGATATAATTCGACCCGACCGGATTTTAAATCCGGATTAGTTAACCCGATCCGATTTACTAGAACTAGATTTTAATACTAAACTCTAATATAAAAGTATAATTCTAGTATAAAAATTATATAAATAATTTAAAAAAACTCTAATTAATTAACTACGCTAGCTAGAAAGATTCTAGTAAAATTAACTATATTATTTAATCATATTACTTTTATATATAATTAATTAATAAATTAATTAATATATTATTTTATTATATAATTAAATAAAAAAATTTAGTAAATATCTAGATTCGATCCGGGTTTAACTCGGACCCGACTATTTAGTAAGTCGAACCGATTTAACCCGTTAAAATCGGGTCGGGTTTCGAACGATTCGATAGAAATTCGACTCGAAGTGGCCAGTCTAGTCGGTAGATATAATTCTAGACTATAATATTCGTAGCAGGTCCTATAGATAAAGTTTAACGAATTTAAAAAAATACTAGGTTTACTACTAAAACGTTTTCGTAAATATAGTCGACTATATTAGCGATTACTTTCTATTTTTTCTCGTATCTATTATAGAATTATTTATAACGCTATTCAATATTTTTATAAATCTTTTATACTGCGCTAATTTATTTCTAGATTACTATAATTATTTGAGGTTTTTCTATCGACGGAATATACGTCGGAAAGGTTGATTTTTACTTTTATTAAAATTTATTAGATTAAAAGGGATCGATATAGTTTTAAATACGTATTTAAACTATTTTAGCTTTAATAATTACGATCTACTAGTTTTAATCTTTAGTTTGAACTAGAATAATAGGTCGTTCAGACGCTATACCGATAATATAGGAAGATATTTAAACGTTCGATAGGAGCTGGAGTAATATTAAAAGAAAAAATATCTAGTAAATTAGTAGTAGTAACGAAATTTTCCTTTATATTCGCTAGTATATAGCTTAAGTTTATAACTATAAAATAAATTACTTTTCCTTTTAATCGTTCAATAGGTATTCCAGTAAATTAACTACTTTACGTAATTATTCCTAGTAGAGCTATAGTAAAAATTTTCTTCTACTAGTAGTAAATATCGCGATAAAAGATTCTTCCGCTTATTATTTAGATAAATGCCTCTTCCTAAAGTAATAAGTATATACTAGTAAAGATTACTAGATATCGTTTTAGCCTGCGGTATTCGGATTTATAACTATAGGACGATTAGATATAGATATATAATCGTATTGATTAAAATATACGAAAACTAAAATCTATAAAATTACTAAATTATATAGAATTCAGCCGTTACTAGAACACGTTAAACCTAATAGGATAGGCACTATATCTAAGAAGGCAAATCACGTGATTTCAGCGACCATCTCAGAAAAATTCAGATAACTCTTTTATGATAATCCCGCCATACAAGCTCTCAATAAATAACAGAAAGGTCGATTTCTCCGTAGATTCGTTAATATTACGCTAGAAACTTAGTATAAAATAGTTCTAGGCCTAGAAAACTTATTAGTATTCGTCTTTAAATTCTATATTACGGGTATAACGTACTACCGATTAGATATAGTCGGAAATCGAATATTAGAAACGGATATTATCGATCGAAAACTTATTAGCTCGAAGAAACGTTATAGCGTTAGATATATATATTTTAAAACGCTGGGTAAACAGTTTTTCCTATATTTAAATTCTTTTTCCTCTTTAAAATACTATTCGATAAACGTTATTAAATTCTATAACGTACTAGATTTAAGCTATTCTTCGGAGATATAGATAAAAGTATTTGCGAACGTATAAAAATTCTAGGATCTACGTAAAAGTTTTAGCTTGACTAAAAAAGAGATAAATATTACGGTATTAGATATAATCGTCGATAATAACGAAATTTCCTTTACTATAGATAGACTATAATAGGTAAAAATTAAAATAGCCGATTTCGGATATTTTAAGTTTATCTTTTTATTCTTTATTTTTTACTACTTTAATAAGATTTCGAATTCCGCCGTCGTTAGTACTACCGTAATCGGAGGGGATAGGTAAACTTTTACGAAATAACTTACGTAATAAAACCTCGCTAGAAAGAGATTTTAGAGGTCCGACGAACGAATTTAGCGGTAAGATACCTAGTTTCTCCTTCGTTTAAGCTTGAAAAAGGAGTTTAATCTCGTCTATAGATAATTTAAGCTCGCCGAATTATTTATAGCTCTTTTTAAACTCTTTATTAATAATATTACTAGTATCGTTAACCTAGATTTAGATTTCGCTAACGTTTTTCTAAGCGTTTTCTACCGTAGTTTATAATCTAGTAAAAAGCGAATTACGTAGCCTCTTCCTAAGGCTTCTAGCTCGTTAATTAACGAAGCTGCTAGAAGGCTCGCTTCTAATACCGATAAGATTATTATCTTCTATATTAAATTTACCGAAATCTAATACTAGGTCTTCTACGTTACTAGATATAGTAACGTAGATTCGTAAAGCGAGTAAGATAAGGTAAAGGCGATTAACTTTTATTTAATCCCGACGGAATTAGCTTATATTTACTAGAAAGTAGTTAGAGATAATTCGAATTTCCGGAAAGTTTGAAAGACTACGTTCGCTAGCGTAGATTTAAAATAAGCCTACGTATAATAACGTAGGATAATCAAAATATCTTTATTACTACTAATTATTATAACGAGTTTAAATATAGATAATAATTAGATAGTAGAAGGATAATTATTCTATAGAAGATGCCTGCGGATATAAAAAATACGTGCCAAGGCCGCTATCTAATCTAGCGAGCCGTACTAAATCTAATCGAGCAATTTATCATATACCTTTCGGCTTTATAAAAGCTTGTTCTATAATAGAACCGATTTGGTTCGGTATTTAAAAAAGTTAGAATTAATTCAGTTTGAATCCGAAATATAAATCTGGATTCGAAATCCGATTCGACGGCCAATACCGCCAATCTACTCGTAATATATAGTTATATTTTAATTTTAAAAATTTATTTTTAATATTAAAAATGTAAAATTTTTAAATTTTATTATATTTATAAAAAAAATATTAATAGATTCGAAATTAATAGTAACTATTAAAAAATAACCAGTTCTAAAATTTTATCGGAAAATATAAATCTTATTAAAATTTAAAAACTTTTATCGGCGTTTTATTTACTAGTACTTTCGGATTATAACGTTTCTAACGAGTTTATTTATAGAGAATATTAGCGGAAAAAAATCAAAACCGCTTCGTTATACTATTAGAATCTAAAAAACTTTTAAAAAATTAAAATATACTTTCGATACTACCGGGCTATTATAGAATTTCGATCTAGAAAAAAAAATATATCGAAATTAATATCTCTAGAATCGGATTAGCTGGAATTATATTTTAATCTAATAAAAATAGTCGCTAGCGTCCAAGAAATTTCTAGTTAAAGAAAATAATTTCTATCGAATATAATATAAAACGTATAATATCGAATTACTCGTTATTATAAAAGTTTCCGAAAAATAAAATACTATTTTAAAAGCGTAAAATATATAGTAAAAGTCTAAACGGATTAGAATAATTTAAAATATATTATAGTAGTTAAATACTATAATATTTGGTAATATTACTAGATTAATTGATTAGCTACTATTGATTTCGATAATTTCTATTATTTAAAAAAAACGAATCTAGCTAATCTACTATCTAGAAAACTGGATTATAAAAATATTTATCTTTAAATCTAAACGATATTATTTATATACTAATAAAAACCAAATTTTCGTAAATAAAATTTCCATATTTAACCGTTTTGATTATAAATAGTTCGAAATAATTACGTTTTACGCGGGTATATAACTAAAAGGCCTAAAAAGTTTTTTATAAAATCTAAAAATTCTAAAAATAATAGAATTAACTTTCTACTATTAAAAAAAAGACGCGATATATTTTATATATCGAGATTATTACCGAATATAATAGATTTTCGACGTAGTAGTAATAGATTAGTAATGACTATTTCTAATAAAAAATATAATAATAAAATAAATTCTATTACTAGAAATATATATTATAGCTTTAATTAGATTGGCCGTCGAATCGGATTTCGAACTCGGATTTATATTTTTGGTTCTAGACTGGTCGTCGGGTCGGATTTTTTATAGTTCGATCTAATTCGAATTCGGATCGAAATCGGGTATCCGAATTTAATTTACTAAAACGCCAAAATTATATATAAAAATATAATTCTAAAATTAAAGTATTATTTTTCTCCTATATTATACTGTTTATAAAACTCTATTTTTTTCTAACGATATACTATAAAAGTATAGTAAAGACTCGAGAAAATAGAATCGGAAAAGATAAAAGAAAATTTTATAATACTATAATATCGGTAATATTCTAGAATAATATATTCTAAATAGTCTAGTTAATAATCTATCGAAAGAAATATAAATAAAAGCCTAAAACCGTCGCTTTTTAGAAAATCTATAGATACTAGAAAGGCTTCGAACCTTTTATTTTTAAAGTACTTTTTACTAGACTATATTATAAAATCTTTACCGATATTACTACTATAAATATAAATCGAAAAATAGATAGAAGATAAAATATAGTATAAATAGTTTAATAGAATATAATAAAAAGTTATATAACTGCTATTCTAATAAATAAATATATTATTTTACTATATTATTTTATCTATCCGACTATATTTATTATTTATAGGATATTAACTAGTCGTAATCTATCTTTAATATATTACTATTTAGTAGACGGACGCCTAGTTTATTAAAAGATTAATATAGAATCTAGAGATATAGCCGGGAATATAACGATAGCTAATTAATAATAAATTTTGAAAAATTAAAAGCTTTTAAAGAAAAATATATATCTATAAAACTCTTTAGAGAAAAATAATACTATTTATATAGTTTCGATATATAAATTAATATTTATAGATAATCATTTTATAAACGAATATTAAATAGAATATTATTATAAATCGATTTTAGATAATAATAATAGCTTGATGTTTCTATATAGGTAGAAAGTTTATCTATAAATAAACGAATAAAGTTGAACGTTAAACCTAATTAGATAACGAATCCTATAAAGTTAATAAGCCGCGGTTAATAGATTTTAATCAGTATATTAATTAGCCGATACTATCGGCCAGTTCTTCTATATCTACTAAATTTTATATAAATTCTAGATAGTTTGAATAGTTTATAATAAATACTATAAAACGAAAAAATAGTATTACCTTTAATACGCTCGTATTAAATATTTAAAAACTTTAAAAACGTTAAAAATAAAGGCGTTAAAAAGTTAAAAAGAAAATAGCGCTATTAGAAATCGAACCCGAGCTATACTAAAGCCTTTAAATAATAAAAAGCGGCTAATAAAACAGCCGAACTAATTTTTCTATTATTTAAATAGAAGCGATACGTACTACTACTATACTATAGCGCCTAGTAATAAAATCTTCGAATAAGAATCTAATAGATAGTAGTAGTATTTTACCGAATATAAAAAGAAATATAATTATATTAGGTCGAATATATAAAGCGCCGGTAAAATATAATAATTTATAAACGTTTTAACTTTAGTCCGGAACGGTATAAAAAATCTGCTAGCGATATAGATATTTAAAACTCCGATTACTATAATACCGCTAGAGTATAATTAGATTATTATTAATAACGAAGTCTAGATAAAAGGAAAAAACGTTCGTTATTTTTATTAATAAAATCTATATAGTATATTAAATCTTATAATCTATACCAGCTATTATATTACGATCTATAGCCTTTCTATTTAACTAGATACTAGAAGCGCTAAAATATCTTTCGCCTAGACTGGCCACTTCGAATCAAAGTGGCGACCCGATTTCGCGATAAACGTGGCTAACGCGTCTAAATTACTGTTTAAAGTTAATTTCCTTTCTAATACGATTAGAAACTCGAACCCGAAACACGAACCCGAGTTCGAAACCCGACAAAACGGCCAGTCTACTTTCGCCGATCTATAATTTATTCTACTTCGAACTAGTTAGAATTTTCTTCCGGAAATTTTATTTTAATAGTAAAAAGTTTATTATTAACCGGAAACCGATTAAAAAGATTATTATTAGTCGGCGCTAGTTTAAATTAGATTATAGAAATAATAGGATAGATTTTTATAATAGTAAAAAATTCTAATTTTTATACGAAGTATCCGATTTTATAAATTATTTTAAATAGACTAGCTCGTTAATATAAAAGCATTCGATTAGTAATATCTAGCAATATATATCCGTAATAAAATTTTAGAAATATTTTATTATCTGGTTTAAAAAATCTAATTTTATATAGATTATTATAATAGACTTTAGAAAAAACGGTACTAAAAGCTTTTATATCTTCTATATCTACGCGTTTAATAGATTTTAGGCGTTTTATATTTTCCGATAGTAGATCCGATAAAGTACTAACTATATTTTTAGATTAAAAGCCTAATACTAGTTCGTTAAAGGCTGTAATAGTAGCGAAACTAATTACGTTATTAAATACGAACTATAGAGAAAAAATAGCTTTAATTTAATTTTTATCCCGATATTCCGTAAACAAGAAATAGAAACTAATTACTACTATTTATTTAGTATATTTTAATTATTTATCGGTTTACAGATAATACGTTATAGATATTGGAATTTTTATTTCTAGTTTCTAGAAGATTTAGCGCTAGAAAAATAATATAAATTCACGATTCCTATTATTAATAATAGCTAATAGAATTTTCTAATTATATTCGAAAAAAGCCGTAATAATAAAGTTCGTCTAGTTAACTACGGAGTAAAAAATCTAGCTAGAAATTAGTAAATACTTTTTGGTATATTTATATATAATCGTTAGTATATAATCTTTACTAGAAATTTCTATAAATAATACGAGTACGAAGTTTATTATAAATATATAAAACAGTACTTTCGGAGATATTAGATTAAAGGAACTATAGAATCTATATTAATTTATTTAATTCAACTAATATTACTAATAGTATTTTATATATTCTTTAATCTTTTTATATATATTATAAATAAAGATCGATAGATAGAGTTCCTCGTATATATAATAATATCTTTAATAATATCGGTTATAAACTTCGCCGATAACTTCGTCTATAAATTTATCCGGAATATAGAATTAATTTCGGCTATTTCTAAAAACGTAGTAGAGGAATTTTATTATATATTCGGAACTTAATATATAATATACGATATTCGTTATTTTTAATATTAGAATCTAGTTGCTGGATTTATAGTATTATAATAATTTTAGTCTATCGTTTATAATTAATATAGCTTTCGTTAGTACGTTATTTAAATTTATTAACTATTTCGACAAGTATTATATAATATATAGATATAACGATATCTAAAATATACTAGAAAATATCTTTTTTACTATTAATTTTAGTATTTCTATATAATACGTCTAGGATACCTTCTTTATTTTTAACCGGCGTATAGGAGATCTTCGTTTCGAGTTATAATAAAATATTAGAAACGATATTAGCTTTATCTACTTTATAATATAATTTAATATTAAAAGTCGAAAGATATTATTATATACGAATAAATCTTAGATTCAGCTTATAAATACTTATTATTTTAAGTAAAATCTATTTTAAAATCGGGACTACCGCCGAATAATTAGTATATATAATTACTAGTAGCTTTAAAAAGAAATTAATAAAATAGCGAACTTTTTTTATTATTTAGATAATTCCGGCAACTTTTAATTCGATAGGCTAATAATTCTATTTAATACTATTAAAGTATTTATTTAAGAATATTATTAATTATATTTTTATAGGTAGGAAATTTTGATTAAAATCTTTTTTAATATAATAGATAATTATTATAAAGCCGATTTACTTTAATATATTTAAGTTAATATAAAGTTTCTTTATAGAATCGAAATAATAAAGGAAAGTTAGTAGTTCGAATATTATTTATAATATTTAAAATAATTCTTTTTCTTCTAGAATAGAATTATATTTTGTTTTTATTAATTAAAGCTTATATTTAAATCCTTTAAAGCTTCGTCCGAATTCTTTTATAAATAAAGTCTTCTTTTTCGATAGAGATTCGGTAAACTATATATATTCTACGATTATATAATATAGCTAGCTAGTTACTCCGAAATAGATTTCCAGATTTTATAGATATTTAGAAAAAGCCTTTTCCGAAATAGCTTTAATTTTATCTTTTAAAGTAGTTATTTCTAGTAAATCAACCCGTTATCTAAATAAATAAACTAAGAGATATTTAATAAATAAGTTAGAAGGCGTAAAACTTACTCGTTTTCCCCGGAATAGAATAAAAATTTAATCTAAATATTTTAGATATTCTTTTAAACTATATAAAAAGATTTTAATATTATTTATATAGACTTTAATAAAATCTTTATATAGGAAAAATAGTTTATCGGTCTAGTACTATATATATAGTAGTAAGCCTTTATATTCTATAAATACTATCGAAGTTTATTTCTATCCGCGATAAAAAACTATAATAAACTTATAATAATTATAGCGTTAGATTCTAAACTAATAAAACTATTCTATAATATTAACGACAGAAATATAGAAATACCCTAATATTAAGGCGATAATATCTATTTATAATAAAAAAAGATAACTATCCGTTTCCGTAATAGTATTAAAGTTTTAGATATTAACTACTATTCGTTCCTTTTTTACACTATCTAGGAAAGTCCTCTATATTATAAAAATAGAGTATTTAAAAGAAATTAGCTATTCGGAATATTCTATTTTATTATATTTATAAAATTTATTAAAGATTTTATTAAATTTAATACGGTTTATATAATTTAAATTATAAATTTTTAAAGATATAGACTTTATTTCTTTTTTTAGAAATATCTACTATAATTTTCTAATCGGTAAATATATTTTAGAATTTTTCGATAATAGCGGCTAGCTATTATACTAATAGTAGTTTACCGTAAACCGTAATATTATTAGATAGGCGATATTCTAATTTAGAATCTATAGATATAATAAAGAATATTAATTTAACAAATTTAATATTTTTAACTAAATTCGCGCTAAATCTCGCTAGAATTTCGTTAAAATTTACTTTATTATCCGAGTAGAAAGCGTTCCGATTTATTAGAAGGTCCCGCGCGCTAACTATATTAGGTAATTTTAGATAATATACGATTCTATTTTATATAATTATAACAGCGGTAAATATCGCTGTAACTTGAATAACTATTTTCTTTATTAATTTTTTAATAGTATATTTAATAGTATTTTATATTAATTTTACCGTAAGCGGAATTATATTAGAAACGATAATATAATATTCTTTATACCGATTTTCGATAATTTTTCTAAACCGAAAATATTTAAATAAAACTATCGGTAAATAGTTTACGTTATAGATATTTACGAAACTAAATAAAACGTCGACTATATAAATAAAAGCGTTACTATTAAAGTTAAAATATTAAGCGCCAGACGCGTTATATAGATTTTGAAGATAAAATTAGAACGCTTGGAGACGAGGCTCGTTACCTAGTCGCTAGAGCGTTGCTAGCGCGTCGGATCTCGATTTTTCTCTGCTTTTTCCTTTTTTTTTATTACTAGGCTATATTCTAGTCTTTTTAGGATATAAGTTAGTTCTATAAAATATTTTTCGTCTAGTCTATAATAATAAACTTTTCTAGAAATACTTCTATTTTATAGTTTTAATTTATTAATTTAAATTTTTTTAGTTCGATATATATTATTTATAGTATAACTATATCGATATCGACGTATAATACTCGTAGTAGTTATAACTGTAGTAAAATACTTTAATTAAAACTATTTTAAACTAGCGTTAAAGCTATTAAGCCGCGGATTAAAGATAATATAGATTAATTTAATAAATATAATCCGCCTATATCGAAATTACCTAATAAAGAAAACTCTAGTTTATTATTTATTATTTAGAAAATCTAATCGAAATTCTATAGTAATTCTACTACTAGCGCGTCGGTAGACTATATTATCTCCGGTAGCTAAATCTATTAATAGTATCTATCTAATTATTAGTTATAGTCTAATAGAAATACTTTTTTAGAAATTTTTATTTTTAGATATTTTAATCCCGGTTAGCCGTCTAATAGTAGTAATAATCCGAATAATAATAGAAATAATAGCGATAACTCTAATAATAATAAAAAGCTTCGAGTTTTAGAAATTTAAATAATAGTAAAAAAAAAAGATCTTTTTAATAATATACTATAGAATGGAAGTTTTCTATATAATAAATCTAAACTATATTTTAAATAACGAATAACTTTCTTTTAACTAGTTATTAAACTTTCGCGAGTGCTATAAACTTCGTTAAAATTTAAGATTAAAGATTCTAAAAAGTACAGCGATAAAATAATCTTTAAAAAATACTATAAATAGATCGAAATCTATAGAGATTAGTTCTATAAATCCGATATTTTATCTATCTATACGGATTAAATTTAATAGGCCTAGGATTATATTAAAGGTTAGAAGTTAAACTATTAGTTTAAAAAAAGGAATTTTTTATTAATAAAAATACTTTTAATAGTATATTATAAAATAAATTTATAGATTTTTTTTTAAATTTTACTACCGATTCTAAGTTTCGTTTATTAGATACTATAACGAAATATCTTTATATAATCTAGAATAAAGACTAGAATATTCTAGAATTCTATAATTTTTTTATATTATTAGAAGCCTAGCTACTTTCTTTATTAGAAAAATAGTATTTAATCTTTTTTTTAAATTTATCCGGAAATATAGTATACTATATATATTTAAAATATAAAATAAAAAGATTTCGGCTATAATAAATAGATAGTTTAAATTACCCGATAGAAAAATATAGATAAAGCGATATCGAGCTAATAGTAAAATTCTTCTATTAATAGATTTTATCTAATTTTATATAATAAAGGAAATTTTTAAAAATTCGAGAATCGAAACTAGAAAAGCTAATTATAGAATAATCGGAATAGTATCGGTAGAAAAAATATTTCTAATATTAATAATAATAATTTTAGAAAATATAAATAGGATAAAAAATCTAGTATCTACTTTATTTATAATAATATAGCTTATTAGTCTAAAAGTTATTCTAAGAACTAGAACTAAAATTAAAATAATTAGGAATCTAATAACTTTTATAATAATAGTAACCGGTCGTTTAAAAAGTTTACTATTAATATAATAAAATGTAATTCTAGTAATACTAATTAGTTAAAAAACCAAAAGAACTAGTTATAGCTTTAATAACCGCCTAAAAAAAATTAAAGTAAAAAACGATCTGTTAATAAAAGTATTTATTAAATTACTAGTAAAAGAATATAGTAGAACTAAAATATATCTAGATTTAAATTTTTAGATTAATATTATTTCTTAATCTTTTATTATTTAATATAATCTAAAATCTATTTATAAAGCCGAAAAACTCTATTTTTAATAGATTAGAAGTTAGCGCGCTGCGCGCTATCTATTATAGAATATATAATTTAAATTAGATAATAATAAATAATTAAAGGTATCGGGAAATATATATATTATAACTCTATCTTTTAAATATAATCGATAAATATAGTATTTTTCTAAATATACTAGCTTTATATTAAATATATATAGTTATAGATCTAGGATTAAAATAATAGCGATTTTCTATTTATAATAAAACGGTAAAAAATAACTAGATAGAAATAGAACGGTTAATCTACTTTAATACTAACTTATCGATAGTTTTTATTTATATATTATAGGTCGAAAAGTATATATTAGTATATATAATATTAATTATCGCTAATTCGCTATATATATAAAATTTAATAATAATATCGCTATATAGGCGAGAGCTAACGGCGCCGGTAAAAATAAAAATAATAAAAATATATAGCGGCCCGAGCCGATTCTGGAATCTATATATAAGGAAATCCAAGTTTATAATATATATCTAGTACATTTTTTACTATCGTTTAAAAATACTAATTATATAATCGAACTAGATAGAAAAGATCCGTTATATAACCTAATTAACAGTCTATTTAAACGCGAGCTCGATAAATTATAGAATTATCTAGATAGTAATTTAAAGAAAGATTAGATCTATTATTAAATGTTTTCTATAGAAATTCTAATCCTTTTATATCGAAGAAAAATAGTAATTTTTATATATATATCGACTATAGAGGCTTTAATAAAGTAATAATTAAAAACTATTATCTTTTACCTTTTATTTCTAAAATTCTAGATCGATTTTTAAAAGTAAAATACTTTTTTAAATATAAAATTTAAGATATCTACTATCGAATTCGGATTAAAAAAGGTAATAAATAAAAAACCGTATTTTATATAAAATATAGATATTTCGAATATTTTATAATATCTTTCGGGTTTATTAATATATTTACGACTTTTTAAATCTATATTTATCAGGTTTTAAAAGAATTAATTAACGTTTACTATATAGTCTATTTAGATAATATTTTTTTTTCTAAATCGAAAAAAAAATATTAGAAATATATTAGATAGATCGTTTAAAAGCTTTATAATATATAGTTTTATTTTTAATATTAAAAGTATAGAATTTTTAGACTTTATTATATCTATAAAAGATATATCGATTGATTCGAAATAAATAAAAACTATTTAAAAATAGCTAGTTATAAAGATTTACCGAGAAATATAGATTTTTTTAGAGTTTATTAACTTTTATTAATACTTTATTTACTAGTATTTTCGGATTACAGCGTTTCTAACGAGTTTATTTATAGAAAATATAGCCGGAAAGAAGTCGGAACCGTTTTACTAGACTATTAGAATCTAAAAAACTTTCGAAAACCTAAGATATACTTTTAATACCGCTAGGATATTATAGTATTTTAATCTAGAAAGAGAAATCTATATTAAAACTAATATTTCTATAATTATATTAACTAGAATTACTTTTTAAATTAATAAAAATAGTCGCTAGCGCCTAGTTATATTCTAGTCGAAGAAGATGATTTCTATTAAATATAACTATAAAACGTATAATACCGAATTATATATTATTATTAAAGTTTTTAAATAGTAGAAATATTATTTTAACGGCGTAAACTATATTATAGAAGTCAAGATAAATTATAATAACTTTTAGAATTTTATAAAAGTTAAAAAATCAATATTTAATAACGTCGCTAGATTATTAAATTAGCTGCTATAGATTTTAATATCTTCTATCGTCTAAAAAAGATTAATCTAACTAATCCGCCTTCTAGAAAGCCGGATTATATAAATATTAATTATTAAATCTAAATAATATTATCTATACTTTAGTAAAAGCTAAATTTTACTAGTTATTAACCTAGAAACGAACCGTTTACTATATAAAAGGTTCGAGTTAATAATATTTTACGTAGGCGTATAACTAGAAAGCCTAAAAAATCTTTTATAAAATCTAAAAACTTTAAAGATAATAGAATTAACCTTCTATTATTAAATAAAGAACACGATATATTTTATATATCGAAATTACTTTCGGATATAATAGACCGTCGATATGATAGTAATAGATTAGTAATAATTATTTCCGATAGAAAATATAATAATAGAATAAATTCTATTTCTAGAAATATATACTATAGTCTAGAAATTCTATATTTAATAGTACAGAAGGTTGCTATTAATAAAACAGTTTATAGTAAAATAATTTCTAGTATACGCGATATATTTATCTAGTTTTAAAATCGGAATACTAATATTTAGAAATATTTATAGACTATCTAATATAAATTAAAAAAGAAAGCCGGACTGTTATAACGAGGTCAAATATAGATAATAATTGGGTGGTGGAAGGATTTATTAAAGTTGATATTCTATAGAGGAGGCCTGCGGGTATAAAAGGTACGTACTAAAGCCGCTATCTAATTTAGCAAGCCGTACTAAATCTAATCGGGTAATTTATTATATATCTTTCGGCTTTATAAAAGCTTACTCTATAATAAATATCCTAAAAAGAGAAAAAGATATCGCCTTCGATACTATAACGAGCGCCAGCGAAAAAGCAGACGGTTATACTATATAGGAGCTATAGTAGCCGTATCGGAGCTCTCCTAGTAGTTAGATTAATACCTCTATAATATTTCTAAGCTAATAACTATATATTATATTTTCTAAGCTCTTTTTCGATAACTATAACGTAATTAGTAGCGGCGACGGCGGCGAGCTTGCTAGCTAATAGAATAACGTAGATTAGTACTAACGAGGTATTTTAGGGGGTAGAGGCGTAGAAGGCGTAGTAGAGAAGACGGAGATTGCGGAGCTAGTAGAGCTAGTAAAGCTAGCGGAGGCGCTTACGTAATTTAATTTACTCGAAGCTAATTAATTAGATTTCGGAGCGTTTAATAGAAGCTAAACTGGAACTTTTAAATCGAGCTTCTTAATTAGCCGGTTTAATTTTAAATAAAGCTATATAGAGCTAAATTTAGTAAACAGCTGCGAAATCGTTATATAGACGCGTTTTTAAAATAGTAGATAGACGAATAAAGACTTCTCGTATTAAACAGTAGTTTTAGTAGGGGTAGAAGGTACTAGGGCAGAGATTTCTCGATAATATAAGGGGGCAGGCGTTTACGGAGGCGTTATAGGAAGCGCTAGAGGTAAGATCTCGATAGTTTATATAGGTAATAATGGTCTTTCAGGTACTAGAGCTGTTTTAGATATAGAAAGTGAAGTACTAGGTAGAGATAGTAATAATTTAGGCTTAAATAACGGAGAAGGAGGTGCCGGATATACTTATTAAGGTATAGAAGTTTTAGGAGGAGCGGAATAAAATATCTCGGTCGATTTCCTCGTATAATAAACCTCGATATACCTGTAGAGTTGGCTATTTAACGAGAATCTCTCCGGGCAGCGCTTATATTTATAGGGATACTCGAAACGGAATTCTACGTATATTTAATTAATCGCTGCGAAGAACTTTTACTTTACTTTCCTCGCTCGTTATTTCTTTACTTCCTTCTCCGCTTATTTTTATTACTGCCGCTGAAGCGAGATCTTTTACAGGGTAGGAATATAAAGTAGGATATAGATAGAAAGTTTAGCTGCTTTCTCCGCTTTTTTAACTACTTTAAAGAGAAGATCGAACTGGTAGTTAGTTCTGCTTATTATTAATTCGGGGAGGCGGATTAACCTTTACGTTAATCCCGGCGAATTTAGCGTATATTTACTAGGAAAAGGTAGGGATTTCTGACTGAGGAATTAGTATAGGGGCCTAGGATTTCGGTAGAGGGCTGAAGATTTCGGTAGAAGGCTAAAAACTATATTAAATAGTATAGAAGATATAGGTAAAATTACTGGAAGCTCTATAGAAACTAGTAATTCTTTTAAAGAAACTAGTAATATTTTAGAAGTAACTAGATATTTTTATTAGCTATTTAGCGAGTAGAAGAACTAAAGGTCCTACGAACGATAACGTAGGATAATCTAAACCTAATTATTACTACTATTTATTATAACGAGGTTAAATATAGATAATAATTAGGTTTATAGAGATTTTATTAAAGTTGATATTCTATAGAGGAAGCCTGCGGGTATAAAAGGTACGTGCTAAAGCCGCTATCTAATCTAGCGAGCCGTACTAAATCTAATCGGATAACTTGTCATATACCTTTCGGCCTTATAAAAGCTTGCTCCATAACACGGACTATTAAATATAGAAATAGAAACTAGTTTTTTCCTTTATAAAAAGTCTTTATATATATCTAAAAATAAGTTACTACGTATAAAACTTTTAGTAAAATACTATAATAATTCTTTAGCTAGATATTTCGGGTATTAATAAACTTTATTATTGATTTATCGTAGCTATAGCTAGCCGAAACTATCTAAATATATTCGGAAGTATATAGAAATATAGAATATCTATTAATAAATTAGAATCTATAGATAAAAACTATATAAAAAGTTATAGAATCTTCTATATATTATATAGCTATAGAAGGAAATAGCGATAGATTTTTCTACTAAATTACTATATATTCGATACTTTTAAAATATAGTAAATTTAGTATTTATAGCTATCGATCGATTTACTAAAATAGTGAAATATATCTTTTATTATAAAATAATTAATATAAAGGATTTTATAGAATTTATTATTAGTAATCTTTAATATAAAAGATTTATTCCTAATAGAATTATTAGTAATAAAAGTTCGCTATTTATAAACGAATTCTAGTCGGAGGTCTACTATTATCTAAAAATTAAATATCGTTTAAATACTATATTCTATTTTTAAATAAATAGATAAACTAAATAATAGAATTAACTATTAGAGTATTATCTAAAAATATATATTTATAAAAAATAGAAAAATAAAATTCAACTTCTATTTTTAGCTAAATTCGGCTATAATAATAGCGAATATAATATTATAAAGATATCTTCTTTTAAAACGCTTATAAACTATAACCTATATATAATATTCGAAGGTATTAAAGATAATACCGTAGAAAGGAAAATAGTAAATACGAAGATATTAATAGTAAAAAAATGAATTATAAATTTATAAAAAATGTATAAATCGATATATATAAACTAAAATAAAGTTTAAATAAATCAAATTAAATACTATAATAAAAAATATTAACTAATAGAATATAAAGTTAGTAATTTAATATTATTATCTATAAAAAATCTAAAGTATAAATAATTAATAAAAATTATCTTTAAATTTATAGGATTATATCGGATTTTAAAATATATAAACTTTTAAATTTACCGATTTATTTTTTTAATTAAATTAAAAATCTATTATATTTTTTATATATTTTTATTAGAAAAGTTCTATTATCGCTAGAATAGCGAACTATTAGAATATATATTATCGGACCTTATTACTAATAAAGAGAAATAGGAAATAGAAGCTATTTTAGATAAAAGATTTATAAAATCTAAAAAAAACGAGGAATTAAAAACTAAATATCTAATTAAATAAACTAATTAGCTAAAAGAATATAATTTCTAGTAGTTATAAAAAGTCTTTTAAAATATTTAAAAATTTATCGAAATATACAATTAAAAAAACTTTCTAATAAAAAAATATAAAAAAGATAGATTTTAATAAAAGTAAACGATAATTATAGACGTTAGGCGTTTATAGAATAAATATAAAATATATATATCTAGAAATCAATTTATAGTTAATAAATTTTCTTAAATCATTTTACAGAACCTATAATATTAGAGATTTTACTTACTATAATATAGATCGTATATTTTGATTTTTAGATATATATATTTATATAATCGATCTAGTTTATTATATATTGTTATTTTAAACTATTTTTTTATTCTATAATAGATAGAGAAAATAGTATCGGAGAAATAATCTATTTTAATACTATCGAAAAAAAGATTTATAGAGATTTATAGATAAAATTAAAGGTATTAAAAGATATTAGACTACTTAGTAAAGAAACTATTTAAAAGGCCGGAATACCGATAATTTTAACTTTTAGAAATTAGAATCCGGATACTTCCAGTATCTTTAAAACTATATATAAGAGAATTAATAGAGACTATAATAGAATAATAGATAAAAGAGTTAATAGAAATTATAATAGAACTACAAGAAATAAATAAATATTTTTCTTTTATTTAATAATATATAGAAAGATAATTTAATATAGCTTTTTATTATTATAGTTATTCAACGTAAAGAACAGTCTATTAGAAGGTTATATCGGCTTCGGAAGTAACTAGAAAGATAAAAGAAATCTTAATAGTAGACGTAGATTATTTAATTATTAATATCGGATATTCTAAAATCGGCGTATATATCGGAATAGATTTATCTAACCTATTATCCGAAATCTTATAAATAATACTAGTCGAAAATAAATAAAACTCGTATCATTCTATAATAGAAAGTACTATAATTTATAGAATATTATCTAATTCTATAAAAATATATTAGTAATTAGCTATTTTATATAAAAAATTATCGTATTATATTTAAAGATTTTAGACCGAAAGATAAATATAATATAGTAGTAGAATAGGATATTATAATAGATATCTATATCGCTATCGAAGTACTAGTAATATTTTATCCGAAAAGTAGAAATCTAGATACCGTCGTTAGAGTAGAGTTTTACGATAAAAAATAAATAGAAATAGTAACTATAAAGGAAAGCCGAAATTTTGTAAAAAAAAATTAGAAATAATAGTAGCTCGCTATATTTTATATTTATAAAATTTATATTTTAAAATAGCTTGTTAAATTTAGATAGTTTAATTTTTTTTACTAGATTTTAGTTAGCGTATTTATACGTATTTAGGCGTTTAAAAATAGAATTTAATATCGCCGCGAAATATTTAAATATAATAAATATCTATATAAAATTATATAGTATTATATTAAAAATAAAAACATATTTAATAATATTTATAATATTTAAACTAAACTTTTTTTTAAATTTATAATTATCGAAAGAAAACTTTTTTTTATTTTAGATAATAAACCGATAAATATTTATTATTTATTTTATAGTCGAGTTAATAAAATAAAGTATCTATTATAATTCATCTGGAACTAATATAATAAAGGGAGCTATACTATTTTATAGTCGTAGACTGGCCATTTCGGTTTAAAGTGGCGATCCGACTTCGCGATAAACGTGGCTAACGCGTCAAAATTACTAGTTAAAGTTGGTTTCCTTCCTAATACGGTTAGAAACTCGGGTCGGTTTTTCCGATCCGGGTTCGAAATCCGACAAAACGGCCAGACTATATAATCGGATAGATTTTTTCTATCCTATTTATATTTAGAGTAAATATTAGTAAAATAGTTTTATAAATATTTAAAAATAGAATATAAGCGATTAATATTACTATAATGGTTGGTTATAATATATAAATATTTAATATATAGTAGAGAAAATATATCTATATATATAAAGATAAAAAATTTATATAAATAATAAAAAAGTATTCGAATAAATAAAATATAGAAAATTAAAATTTCTACTAGATAAAATGTTACTATATTATCGTTAGCGCGTCGAAACCGTATCGTTTCGAACGTTTATTTACTATTTAAAATCCTCGAATATTTATATTAGATTCGGGATTAATTATATTTATTAGAACTTTTACCTAATATTATTTATAAACTATATATCTATAGATATAAATTTATTTTTTATATTGGTTTAAATAATATTATATTATTTATATAGCGATATTATAATATAATAATTAATATTTCTAGCTGTAATTATGGTCGTATCTCGCTAATTAAAAGACCTATATTCGATTTATAATAGTATTCTTTCTTTTTGACTTTATTGTAATATATATCTAAATATTTAATATATAGTTATATATAAAAGAGAGCCGATTATAATAATAGCTAAAAAATAACTTTTTTTTTATTTTTTTTAATTTTTACAGTTAATTATAAAATTAATAGATTTAGATAATAAATACTATAAATATATAGATAGATATAATATAATATCAGAAAAAATATCGCTAAAAAGAAAATAATTATAAAATACTAGACGCGTTATATAGATTCTAGAGATATAATTAGAATATTTAAAGATAAAGCTTGCCGTCTAGTCGCTAGAACGTTGCTAGTATATCGGATTTCGATCCTTCTCTGTTTTTTCCTTTTCTTTTATTATTAGGCTATATTCCAGTCTTTCTAGAATATTAGTTAATTCTATAATATATTTTTTCTCCGGTCAATAATCGTATACTGCTCTAGAAATATATCTACTTTATATAAAGTTTATTTTTAAATTAATTTTAATTTAGATTTAAAAAAGAAATTACGGTTTCCGGAAATATCGTTTCGATATTATACTAGAACTTATATATTTCTATTAGATTTTAAAATAATATTATTTTAAATTCCAATAGTACGTCTAAAGTTAAACTCTTTATATATATAGAATTTAAAATTAATTTTAAAGTTTTTATAACTACTAATAATAATTTACTATTTTTAATAATCTAAAATTATTTCTTTCGAAATTAAAGTATTTATATCAAGTAATAAATTAATTTATAGATTTTTAATAATATAGATCTTTCTAGTAATTTCTACTACCGCTAATTTATCTTTTAGATAGAAAATAAAAATAGCGAAATTATCGGGCCGATAGATTTATTCGTCTATATTATAAATAGGAATTTTCTTCGATAGTTTTTTAATTTCGATACCTTTTAAAATAAATTTTCTATCGGCTATTAATATAGAATATTTTAAGATAGTATATATATCTTTAGTATCGGATTTATTCGAATAAATAGATAATAGAAATATAGTATAATAGAAATATTTAAAAGCTAAACCAGTTCCTATAATCTATTTACTATTTAAAACGATTACACGAGATATAGAAATATCTTTTTAACTAGAAAATTACTTAGCTATAATAAATATTTACGTTTCGGCTTTATTATTTTCTATATTTTAGTAAACGGTTTTAAAATATTTAAATAATTTATTACGTATTTCGAATAAAACGTTATATTTCTAATATAAATATAAAACCTTCGGTCTAATATCGATAAAATTCTAGCTGATTTCTTTATATTCTAATTTCTTATAAGTTCTATTATAGTATACGACCTCTTTATTATAAAGTTCGGCGGATCTATTATTATAATATCTATAGATAGAATTCTATTCGGTATATTAAATATAAACTTTCTCTATAATAAAATAATTCTCGCTATATATATTATTATTGACTTCTATTTAATAGATTTATTAAAACGGAACTAGCGATACTAAATATTAGAAATTTAAACCGAAGTAAAATCTTTTTTAGAACTAGTTATTATAAAATCTCTAAAATCTATTACTATATACTAGCGTAGAGCTCTATTATATTAAAAAGAAATTTCTTTATAGATTTCCTAATTTATTTACGAATATAGAACGAAGGAAATTCGTACCGCTTTAGATAAAGAGCATTTCTAGTAGATTCCTCTTAATAAAGAGAGGCTAATATCTCTAGAAAGGCTAAAAAGTCTACTAAACCGTAAAATACTAATATTCGTATTCGGAAAAGCCGGAACTAAATATTAATTAACGTATTATAATTTCTAGTACTAGTTAAAACCGGAATAGAAACGGATTTTCTATTTATTAATAGCTAGAATTATTAGAAAATATTTTCCGAAACTATCGGAAATAGTCTTTTTCTATAGTCTAGATTTTAAATTTATAATTATCTATTAATCGAAAAAAAATACTAATAATAGTCTTTTCCGTTAGTTTAAAAATAAAAGTAATATAAAAAGAAATAACGAGGCCTATCTATATCTATATAATAATTTATCGAATATTAAATATTTCGGCGATCTTTATAGTTTAAAGCCTAGTCTAATTATATTCGCGAGGTTCGAAATAGTAGTTTATATTTTTAATAGTATACTTTTTTTTAGTTAGAATATATATTATTTTTCCTATCGGTAATTTAAAGTAAATAGTTAAAGCGTTAATTTATATATCGAAGTTTTTTATTAGATATTTCTTTTCTATATCTAAAAGTTCGTTAGAATACTATTATAGAGTTTTACCGCGAAAATATATCTATAGATTCTTTTTAACTTTACTATTTAACCTAGCGATATTTTTAACTCGTTCGATAAAGATATAGATATCGCGAAAATGGATATTTTTATCTATATTTCCGATATAAAGCCCGATCTCGGCGGATTTATTATTATAAAAGAAATAAAAGTAACTAATATCGTCTATAACGAATTTCTCGTATTTATCAATTTTAGTAAAAAATATAAAAAATTTAGATAGTAGCGAGGATATCTTCTTTTTCTATTAACTTTATTAGCGAAATTCTATAAATTCTATCTAGATTATAATATTCTATTCTTTTAGCTTTTTAAAAAATCGTATTACTATAAAATTAGAATTATAATTTCGCGCCGTATTTAGTAATCGGTTTATATCCGTTTTAAATAAAGTAAAAAGGTCTGGTAGAGCTTTATCGACTATATCTTTCTTTTTTTTACTTTTAAAAGAGATTCGATAATTTACGAAGGTTTATATATATATAGAATCGTTCCGGAACTCCGTTATATTCTTTTTAAAATATTTAATAGGAGCTCGCGTTATAGTTCTACTATCTAACTATTTATCGGGCCATCTAGATAAATAGAATAGCCGGGAGAATAATTTTATTTTAATGTCTATAATATTATCTACTTCGGTTTTAGATAATCTAAAGTCGCTATAATTATTATATACGAAATTTAATAAATCTAGTATATTTTAATACTTATTAATAGTATATCTAGAATCGATTCTATCTATAAATTCGATAAGCTAATATCCGAAAAAAATAGTACTATTATCGAAAAATAAAGGTAGCTCGTCTATCGCTATCGTAATTAATTAGGATTTAATAAATAAACCGATTTAATTCTATCGTATCTAAATATATAAGATATAATTAGTAGAAAATAGTAGTTATTTAGTAAATATTACTAATAAAGTGTATTTAATTAAAATAATTAATATCTTCGAAATTACGGATAACGTTACAAGTAATATTAATATTTATAAATAGAAATTAATATTTATAAACGCTATATATATATTATATAGTACGAATAAATAAATCTTTTATTACTACTATTTATTATAGATCGATTTTAAAAAATAATAATAGCTTGATATTTATATATAGATAGAAAGTTTATTTATAAATAAACGAATAAAGCTGAACGCTAGATCTAATTAGATAACAAATCTCGTAGAATCAATAAACCGCGGTTAACGGAGTTTAGTCAATGTATTAATCAGCCGGTACTATCGGCCAGTACCTCTATATCTACTAAATTCCATATAAATTCCAGGTATTTTAAATAGTTTATAACAAATATATTATTATTTTATATTATCTATAATGACCTTTTTATTTAACAATCGAATATTATTATAAATCGGATCGGATTAGATTTTTAGATCGAATTATTAGATTAAAATCTATAATCTAATCTGAAAGTCGGATTAAAATCTATAATCCAATCTAATCGTTTAGTAGATCGAATCCGGATCGGGTTACTAAAATCGGATCGGATATCCGACGGTTTAATAAAAATCCGATTCGAATCGGCCAGTCTATCGGATTCGAACCGAATCGGTTCCGATTTTTCTAGATATCGAATCGATTCGATTCTAGATCGAATCCGGATTTTCGGGTTTAATCTATTAAAACCGTTAAAGTCTTGTATAAAAATATATTTCAAATATAAAAATAAAATCTATCTATTAAAAATTATTTTAATAAAAGAAAATATATTATCTATATATATTATCTATATAAATTATCTATATAAATTATCTATATATATTATCTATATATATTATCTATATATATTATCTATATACATTATCTATATATATTATCTATATATATTATCTATATATATTATCTATATATATTATCTATATATATTATCTATAGATAAAATTTTTTAAATAATTATTTATTATATTATTTATAGTATATTATTATAAAAATTATAATATTATACTATATATAAAAGTTTTAGTAAAATAAATTAGATTTATATTAGTTTTCATTTTATAATCCGATTTAACTTTCGGTTCTAATTTTAAAAACCGATCTATACTATTTAGCGGATCGAATTAAATTAATTTATTAAAACTCGGATCGGATTTTCGAAATACCGACGGAAATCTATATCGAAATAACCAGTCTAGTTTTAATATTCTATATTAAACGCCGTGGAAAGCAATTATTAACGAGATAGTATATAATAAAACAATTTCTAATATACGCGATATATTTATTTAATTTTAAAAACGAAATACCGATATATAAAAATATATATAAACTATATAACGTAAATCTAAAAAAAGCCGAACTATAGAATATACAAGTAAAAACTAGTTTTTTCTTTTATAAAAAATCTTTATATATACCCGAAAACGAGAAATTATATATAGAACTTCTAGTAAAATAGTATAATAACTTTTTAACCAATTATTTTAGATAAAAACGGACTTTATTATTGATTCGTCGTAGTTATAACTCTTCAGAATTAACTAAATATATTAAAAAATAGATTAAAATATATAATATTAATAAATAAATTTTAATTTAAAATATTAAATTTTATAGAAAGTTTTAAAATCTTCTATATTTTATATAATTATAAAAAAAGATAGTAATAGATTTTTCTATTAGATTATTATTTCATCGATATAGTCGAAATAATATAGATTTAATACTAATAGCCGTCGATCGATTTACTAGAAAAGTAAGATGTATTTTATATTATCAATTAATTAACGTATAAATATTTACAGAATTCATTATTAATATCTTTCAATATAAAAGATTTACTTCTAATATAATTATTAACGACAGAAATTTGCTTTTTATAAACGAATTCTAGTCGGAAATCTACTATTATCTAAAAATTAAACGTTATTTAAATACTATATTCTATTTTTCTTTTTAGAAAATTTCTATCTGAAATTATATTAAATCTTTATATATATATATATATTATCAACGTTTTATATAGCAACGATTATTATATTTACGTGTAAAGAAATTTTTTATAGCTAATAGTATATTCGTCAAGCAGGATTTACAACGCAGTTAATTATTTCTATTTAACTATTTTCTTTTTTTTTCGATTACGAATCCTCCGTTATTTTTAGTCCTCGGTCTACTAATCTTTTTTCGATATTATAAATAATTATAAATTTCTAATATTTCCGCTATAGCTATTTACTATACTACGAAACAATTATCTATAGTCGTCGTTTCGACTATATTTATTATATAATCCGTATCTAAACGTTCTATTAAACTATTCAAACATCTTTAAATCTATCTAATTTTAAAAGAGACGCTAGCTAGTACGCTAGCTATAACGGCTAAAAGTTTTATTCGGTCGATTAGATTAAAAGGAGGTAGAGAGATTAGATAGCGTATTTTAAAAATAATAAAGTGGAAAACTTTATCGTAGTCGATATAGATTGCTCTGGCTATAACGAAGTAGTAAACGTCCGGTATAGTTATTACGAATAAAAATACTATCGTTTAATTTAATTCCGGTATAATTTTATAAAAATATATACGTACGTAAAACGTTTTATTAAATCGTAGTATATACGTTGGTATAGTATTATAGAGTTTATATTACTAGTAAAAAAAGAATAAAAAGAACCGATAATTGCGAGGTATATTTATCTATAAAAATTCTATATTAATAAAATTATCGGTAGAAGAATATATTATATTAGCAAGAAAATTTAAATTAAAATTCTAAAAAACCGTTATTTACGTTAATTAATCGAGAATATAAATTCTACTATCGTATATTTAAACTGGCCGTCGGGTCGGATTTCGAATATAAATTAAAAAAATCGATCCGATCTAAATCGGTTCCGACTTTTTTAGATACCGAATCGACGGGTTTTTAATTTCTAGTTTATAATCCAATCCGACCCGATTCGAAACTACTAAAATATTAAAATTTAATATAAAAATATAATTTTAGAATAAAAGTTATATCTATTAAACTAAAAAAATCTAGCCAATTAACTACGCTAGCTAGTACGATTTTAGTAAAATCTAATAAATTATCTAAATCTAAAATCTAAAATATATTAATTAAATAATATAATATTATATTATATTATATATAAAAGATTTAGTGGGTCGAATCGAATTATAATCAGATCGGGTCGAAATCGGATTATCTAAACTATTAAAAAATCAGATCGGGTTAAATCGACTCGTTAAAAATCGAATCGGATTTTCGAAATACCGATAGAAACCTGTACCGAAGTAACCAGTCTATATATATTTAGACTGGCTACTTTAGTATAGATTCTCGTTAGTATTTCGGGAACTCGACTTAAATTTTAGTAAATCGGTTCGATTCGACCCGCTAAATAGTATAGATCGGTTCCTAAAATTAAAACTAAAGATTAAATCGAAATATAAAATAAAAACCGATAGAAATTCGATCTAACCTGTTAAATCTTCTATATATAATATAATACTATAATTATTATAATATATTTTTATAGTTAATATAATAAATTATTAATTTATTAATTTTTTCTATAAATAATATATATAGATAATATATTTCTTTTAATTAGATTAATTTTTAATAGATAGATATTACTTTTATACTAAAGTTATATTTTTATATTAGATTCTAGCGGTTTTAGCGGGTTAAACCCGGGAACTCGGGTTTAACCCGGAACCAAATCGGGTTAGTATCTAGAAAAGTCGGAACCGATTCGGTTTAAACCCGGAATACGAACTCGGATTCGAAATTTGACCCGACAGCCAATCTATATATATTCGATATTAGTATATTAACGTTTGATTTATTTACTAAACTATTGGTTCATCGAATATTAAAACCAAAACCAAATTAACTAAATATTTTATTTTTAAAAATACGAATAGAATAAATAATAGAATTAATCGCTAAAATATTATCTAAAGATATATATTTATAAAAAATTGAAAATTTCGATTAAATTTCTATTTTTAATTGAATTCATTTATAAAAATAACGAATATAATATTATATTAATATTTTTACTGAAGTAATTTATAATCTATAATTTTAATAAATTATTCGAAGATTTTAAAAATAATACCTCGGAAAAGAAAATGGTAAATATAAAAATACTAATAATAAAAATAAATCGTAAATTTAAAAAAAAAATACGAATCGATATATACGAATTAAAAATAAATTTAAAAATATTAAATTAGAAATTATAATAAAAATATTAATAGTAAAAATATAGAGCTAATAATTTTGTATTTCTTTTATTAAATTGGCCGTCGGGTCGGATTCGACTTTTCTAGATATCGAACCGACGGATTTTCGGTTTCTAATCGAAGAATCGATCCGATCCGATTTAGAACCGCTATAATATTAAATTCTAGTATAGAAGTATAATTTTAGTATAATTCTAGTATAAAAGTTATTTCTATTTACTTAAAAAATTTCTAGTTAATTAATTACGTTAGCTAGAAAGATTCTAGTAAGACGAAATATATTATCTAGTTATATTATTTATAAAAAAAATGAATATTCTAATTTATATTATCTATAACTAATAATAATAGTTTTATAGATTTTTACCGGATATTCGAATTCGATTTGGAACCGACCGTTTAGTAGATCGAATTAAACCGATTTACTAAAAATTCGAATCGATTTCTAGATACCGACGGGAACATGTATCGAAATAGCCAGTCTACCTTTTATGAATAATCTAAAATCTAAATAAATAAAAAAAATGATTTCTAAATTTATAGATTTATATCGAATTTCGAAATATATAAACTTTTAAATTTACCGATTGATTTTTTTAATTAGATGAAAAGTTTATAATATCTTTTATATTTCTTTATTAGAAAAGTTCTGTCGTTATTAATATAGCGAATTACTATAATATCTATTATTAGAACTTATTAATAATGGAATAAATAAAAAATAGAAGTTATTTTAAATAAAAAAAGAAGTATAAAATATATATATAGTATTTATATCTAGAATTTGATTTTAATAGTTAATTAAATTTTTCTATAAACTATTTATCGTAAAAAAATATATTTTTTCTTTCTTTTATATAACGACGTTAACGAAATCGATTTAGACGTAAAATAAACTGCTAGTTATAACTATTTTTCTAATTATCTATAAAAGACGAAATAGATAATTTTAGAAAAAATAGCGAAATCTTTTAAGATATAGTTAAAAATACTATCTTCTAGAGTTTTCGTATAGAAGCTAAAATAGCTAGCGAAGTTAAAATATTTAAAAATAGTAAATACGTCTAAAAAACTAAAGTTTGACTGGTTATTTCGGGTCGAATTTCTATTAGTATTTCGAAAATCTGATCCGATCTATTAAATAGTTCAAGTCGATTTCTAATATTAAAACCGAAAATCGAATCGGATTATAAAATAAAAATTAATAAAAATCCGATTCCATCTGCTAAATCTTTTATATATAGTATAATATTATAAATAAATATTGAATTAGTTTTATATTAAAGTAATATATTTAGATAATATATTAAATCTAACTAGAATCTTTTTAGCTAACGTAGTTAGTTAACTAGATTTTTTTTAAATAGATTGATATAATTTTTATATTAGAATAATACTTTTATACTAGAATTTAATAGTTTTAGTAGATCAAACCCGGATTTTTGGATTCGATCCGGAACCGAATCGGATTGGCTAATCTAGATTCGAAATTCGATCCGACGGCCAATTTAATTAAAGTATCGATAGTTATAATTTCTAGAAATTAGAATTCGAATACTTTTAAATTATTCGAAACTATACGAAAAATAATTATCCGCGATTAAAATAAAGTTATAGAAAATAAATATACTTTTATTTTTTTTTATAACGCGAGAGAAAATTATCCGATATAGTTCGTCGTCGTCGTAATTGTTAAAAGCGCGAGGAAAAATTCTACTAGAATTCTATATCGTTTTCGGAAAAAACTAGACGGATAATAGAAATATAATTTCGCGAAATAAAATTTCGATAAATAGAATTAACTACGTAATCTCGGATATAGAATAGCTAATCGTAGATATTTAAATTTAAAAAGACGTATTTATTATATTATCTAAAATATCGCGGAATATATTAGTAGAATTTGGATGGAATATATATTATTTGTTAATTCGACTACTCTAGTCCGGAAAATATTATTTCATTTTTTAGTAATATTTTAATTATTAGTTATTTCGTTTAGAAAATTATAGATTATATTTAAAAAATCCAAATTTATAAATGTCGAATATAATATAATAGCTGATATCGGAACCGTTATTAGAATACTAGTAATATCTATTCCGAAAATTAGAAATCTAGATATCGCTAGTAGGACGAGATTTTAATAGCAAGAATAGAATATAAATAGAAGCGATAAAAACAAGTTAAAATTATAGAACGGCGATTTAAAATTATATAGCAGCGATTTAAAATAATATAACGAAAAGATAAATATAATAGAAAGTAGCCGGAATTTAAATCTTTCGATTTCCGATTATAGAACCGTCTGTTTAGTTTATAAAGCCGCGTTGTAACGAGCTAGACTTTTATTAATATATTTATAAACTTCTATCCGTTTAGTAATAGTATTTAAAGAAACGGCGTAATATTTTAAAATAATAGATTACTTTATTAGATCGTATAATATAATATCGAAACTTAAAATATATTTTGAAACGTTAATAATATCTATTATAAAGTTTTTTACTATCTATCGATTATAGATTTCGAAACGGATTGAATCGAATCGAATTCTAGAATTTCTAACTCGATTCGAAACGGGTTAGAATATTTCCAGGTTAGATTATAAACGGATTAGAATATAAACGAATTTTCGCGGGTTTATTTCGTTTAAAAGACGCTTTAATTAATTTCTACGCTAATATAGACGCCAAATTCGCGTATAAAAGTTTTTCTAATATTTTAATATATAAAAAAGCTGAAATTTATATATATATCAATTTAGTACCAATATCTATTTAATAAAAATTAATTCTAAAAACTATTATTTTTAATAAATCTCGATTCGAATTCGACCAGTTTCGATTCGAATTAGATTAATATTTATATAACCAGATTCGGGCTCGATCTAAACCCGTTCGGATCGAATTCGAATCGGAAATTTCTATATTTCGTTCCGAAAAATATTCGATTATATATATTAAACTTTCGGTTATTTTATATTATGATATAATATACGTCTATTTACTATTTTATAGCAATTTCAAAAGCTCGAAGAATCTATTAGAGTTAGCGTTAAACTAGTATAATAAATGAAATTATATTTAAATTGGCTATTTCGAAAACCCGATTTAAATTTTAGTAAATTAATTCGATCCGATTTACTAAACGGTTCGGATCGGTTTCTAAAACTATAATTAAAAGATAGATTAGATTATAATATAGAAACTAATAGAAATCTAATTTAATCTATTAAATCATTTATATAAAATAAAATATTATAAATATATAATTATTATATAATTGTTAAATAATTAAAAATATATATATAAAGGTAATATATTTAAATATTATATTCTATTTAATAAAAAATTATTTAGCTATTATAATTATTTAACTAGATCTATTATAAATAAATAGATACAATTTTTATATTAGAAATATATTTTTATATTCGGTTCTAGCGGTTTTAGCGAGTAAAATCTAGAAATTCAGGTTTAATCCGGAACCGAATAGAATTAAATTCTAAAAAAAACCCGATCTAATTTAAATCGAATCGAATTATTTTAATCCGATTCGAATTAGATCGAATTAGCCAATCTAGATTCGAAATTCGATCCGACGGCCAAATTAATTCTATTATATGATAATCTAGTAATTTTCTACATTTTTTTTTATATATTTAATATAGATATTTTCGAAATAGCTTTTAATATATTTAAATATAAAATAGAGGCGAATATTATCACTTTTATCATTTATAGCAGTTCGAAAATATCGAAAATTAAAAGAATTTTGATATTATATAAATATATAAATATTATAATACGATAGAATAAAATAACTAGATGAATAAATAAACTTAAAAAAATTAGAATTATTACTAAATAAAATATCATTCTATATCGTCGTTAATCTATCAAAACTATAATATTTTTACTTTGTTTATTTATTTTTTATAATTACTAAATATTTATTTTAGATTCGATTTCGATTAAATTTGTTGATATTTATATCTAGAATTATTTATAACAGTTTATTATATATATTCACGTAGGTAATGTATATATCTATAGATATATTATTTCTTTTCGAATATATATATATTGGAAAAAAGTAAAAATATAAGTTTAATTAATATTATAATATAATAGTGTAAATTTTCGTTTCGTATATAAATTTCAGAAAATCTATATTCGATTTATAATAATTTTATCTTTTTATATTATTTTAGTATCTATTTATAAAACTAGAATATAATTATCTATAGACAGTAGTAAATTATAATAATAGCTATAAAGTAAATTTTTTTATATTTTTTTAATATCTATATAGATAACTATATAGTTAATAGATTTGAATAATAAATACTATTGATAGATATAGTATAATATCGAGACGAAATCGCTAAAAGAAAAAGGTAATTATAAAAGTTAAACGCGTTATATAGATTTTTAAAATATAAATAAAACGTTTAGAAACTAGATTTACTGTCTAGTCGCTATAGTATCGCTAATATATCGAATTTCGATTCTTTTTCGTTTTTTTCGTTTTTTTATTACTAGATTATATTTTAGTTATTTTAGTATATAAATTAGTTCTATAATATATTTTTCGTCTGGTCTATAATCGTATACTATTTTAAAAATACCATCGTTTCAATATTGAATTAATATTTCTATAATAATTTAAAATTATTAACTTTATACTACATTCATTAAACTTTTTTATATAACTATAATATAAATTGCAACGGCGACGACGGCGGCGGGTTTACTAGCTAATAAAATACTTTCGAATAACGTTACCGAAATAGTTTAGAAGATAGAAAGAAAAATATAATAGAAAAAACGGAAACTGCGAAATTCGATACGAAATTAATAGAAAAAACGTTTATATAATTTCATTCTTCCGAATCTAGTTAGCTGAATTATTAATATTTAATAAAAATCAAATTAGAATTTTTAGATCTAATTTTGTATTTGACCGATTGACTTTTAAATCAAATCTATACTATAAAAAATGAAATATAATTAATAACTACGTAATCGTTATATAAACGAGTTTGTGAAACGAAAAGTAAATAGAAGATATTTCGTTTAGTTTAATCGATCTAGCAGATAATATAAAGCAAATTCAAAGAGATTTCGATACGAGAAAATAGATATTTAAAACGATATTTAAAAAAAGATTGATTCCGAAATATTAGAATTGTTTTTAGTATAGAAATTAAAAAATTAGATGAAAATAGAAATAGTTTAATTTTAAACGATAGAGAAACAAATATCAAATAAGATATAAAAGATATATAAAATACGAAGCCTAGTGGCGTAACGGCAACGCTGCGTGACTTGGAGGTCTAGCGGATCCAGCGCTCTTCGGAGTTAACGGAATTAATCCGGCGGGTCGGGGGTTCGAATCCCTCGAAGGCTAATTTAATACTTAAGTTTTTTCTATCGCTAAAATCGATTTTTATAGAGTTTTAAAAATATAGAAGGCCTAGTTAATAGATCGCCTCGATCTAGCCGTATCGATCGAAGTAAATTAAGTTAATTAAAATTAAATAGATTACGGTTTCCTTTTAGGTTTTAGTCCAAATCTAACTCTTTCGGGAATTCTAATTCGAATTTTCGATAAAATATTTAAATACTAAATAATTAAGTAATTTAATCGAATTAGCGCCTCTAGCGTTAGATTCGTAAAAGATTAAAATTAAAATCCGAATAATTAATCGTATATATATATATATATATATAAAATACGAAAGAAAATATCTCGTTCGTTTTTTTCGTATAATCAAATTCGATATATTTATAGAAATAACTATTAGAAAAAAATCTTTCCGAAATCCGAATAACGTTTATATTCGTAGAAATATTAAAAACGAAATACGGTTTATAGTTAATTAATTTCCGCGAAAGTTTTCAGTTTTATTTATATAGCTGGCTGTTATTATCTAAAAAATCTTTCTTTTATTTTATTAATTCTTTATTATTAATAGATTATATACTATTTTATCTTCGTAATATAAATAATAAAAATACTATATATCGATTTTAAATAAATTAATATTAAAATAAACAAGTTTTTTATATTTTTTATAGTGATTTTTCGAAATAATTATATTTATATTTACTAATCTCTATTCAATCGAAAAATAGATAATACAAATATTAAATTATCAATTTATAATTATAGTAAAATCCAGCTATTACTATATTTTCTAGAAGGAATAAATCTTCTAAATAATAAAACTATCGAAAGAAATTTTCGAAACATTTTCGAAAATTTTATAAATAAAAAAAAGCTATTATTAGACTGGCCACTTCGAATCAAAGTAGCGATCCGACTTCGCGATAAACGTGGCTATTGCGTCTAAATTACTAGTTTAAGTTAGTCTCCTTCCTAATACGGTTAGAAACTCGAACCCGAGATCCGAACTCGGGTTCGAAACTCGACAAAACGGCCAGTCTAGCTATTATAAATAATAGAAAAATTATTTTTTACGTCAATTTCGGCGAATTTGCCGTATATATACTCGAGAAAAATAGAAATATCTGCTATAAAATTAGTAGACTGGCCGTCGGATCGGATTTTAAACTCGGATTAAAAAAACCGATCCGATCCGAATCGATTTCGACTTTTCTAAATATCGAATCGATAGATTTTCGATTTTTAATTTATAATCCGATTCGATTTATAAATAATACTAAATTTATATAATTTATACAAATATAGTATAAAAATTATATTAATTTTATTAATTAATTAATAAAAAATTCACTATTCTAGTTATAAGTTTTCTAAATAGATTAAATATATTCTTTTAATAAATTATATATAATAATTAAATAAAAGATTAAAATTTACAATATATAATTATTAATCTTTTTATAAAATTTCTATCCGGAATTATATTTGAATTATTATATATATACGTTTGAATACCGTAGTTTTTATACGGCAATAATAATTATTACTTATATAGTTAAAAATGTTTATAGTTAAAAGTTAGAAATAGTTTATAGCGTAGTTAATCGTTTTTATTTTATTTTATTTTCTATTTAATTACTATTTCTTTTCTATCATTTCTTTATACTAGTTCGAAATACATACGATTATAAACTACTAATATAGCTTCTAGAACTATCTACTAGACGATAATACTATTTTTTATCTTTATTACTTTATCTTCGTCTATAGTCGCGTTCGAATCTGGACAATCTACTAATTTATCTAGATATTCGATAACTATTAGCTCGAATTCCAATAGAATAAAAACCTTTACTAGAAATCTAATATAGTCACTAAAACTATATAATTTCTATAGATTCGGAATATAAAAATTTAACGTCGTAATTAGAACTAACGGATTTCAAAATTTAAAATTCGTTATAGTAGACGGACTAGCGAGAAATCGGTCGATATTATTAAATAGTTCGAATTTAACGGTTTCGAATTATATTCGTCTAATTAAAAAAATATAATTATAATAATAAATCTAATATTTATAGTAGAAATTCTATATATATTTACTTGCAGTCTAAACTGTTATAGAAAATACGTACGTCAGATATAATAGTAGATACTAGTAAAAGAAAAAAAAAGAGACGACTATAAAGTATATATATTACGAAAATTCTACTACGATATATTTTGAATAAACTATAGAAATTTATATTACGAATATATTACGAAATAGATTCGAATTAATTTTATATATATACGATTAATTATTCGAATTTTTAATTTTAATCTTTTACGATTTTAACGCTAGAGACGCTAAACCGATTAGATTATATAATTATTTAATACTTAAATATTTTATCGAGAACTCGAATTAAAGATTTTCGAAAAAACTAGATCTAGACTAAAATCTAGAAGGAAACCGTAATCTATTTAACTTTAATTAATTTAATTTCTTTTAATTAATCGGATTAGGCCGAGACGATTTACTATCTAGTCTTTCTATATTTTAAAACTTTATAAAAATCGACTAGGGTCGATAGAAAAAACTTAAATATTAGATTAGTCTTCGAGGGATTCGAACCCCCGACCTGTCGGATTAACTCTATTAACTCCGAAGAGCGCTAGATCCGCCGGACTACCAGGTCACGCAGCGTTACTACTGCGCTACCCAGGCCATTAATTTTATATAATTTTTTAATTTAAATTAATTAGACTAGAATATTAGTTTTCATATCGTATATCCAACGCTAGCGTACTAATATTTAAATGAATTGCTTACGGAACCGACGGTTGATCGAATATCAAAAATATAAATAATATAATATAATTATTAATAAAAGTTTAATAGATTTCTATCGGATTTTTAAATTCGATCCGGAACCGATCGTTTAGCGAATCGAACCGATTCGACTTGCTAAAAAATCGGATCGGATTATAGATATCGATAGAAACTTGTACCGAAGTAACCAATCTAAAAATTAATATAAAGATTTAAAATTTCGATAACGTTGTAATAAAAGATTGAAGACTATATTAAATGACGTAAAAGATATAAAAAAAAATTACTAAATATTTTAAAAAGTTAGTAATATCGTAAAAACAGATAGATATATCGTTCGATAAATAGATACGACAATAACGTTATTAGATATTATATAATCGCTATAAACGTATATTTTTAATTTATTACTACTATTTATTAGAAGACGATTATAATAAAATAAAATATTATTAATAGATTGGCTATTTCGATACGAATTTCTATTAATATTTCGGAAATCCGACTAGAATTTTAGTAAATCGATTCGATTCGATCTATTAAACGATTCGAATCGATTTCTAAAATTAAAATTAAAAGTCGGATTGAATTATAAAAAAGAAATTAATAGAAATCTAATCCGATTTATTAAAGTTTTTATATAAAAGATAATATTATAATTAGTAAAATATAATACCAAAATTGAATAATTTATTATTTATATATAAAAATTATATTTTTAGAAAATATATTTAATTCAATAAAAAATCTTCTAGTTAAAATAATAAATTAATAAAATTTATTTTAAAAAAATAGATATAACTTTTATAATAGAATTATATTTTTATATTCGATTTTCGAGATTTGAATAGATCGAATCTAGAAATCCGGATTCGATTCGAAACCGAATTAAATTAAATTTTAAAATACCCCGATCTGATTTAGATCGGATTAGACTATTCTTTAATCTAATACGAATTAAATCGAATTAGTTAATTTAAATTCGAAATTCGATTCGACGATCAATTAAAATATTAATATATTAATATTCTATATAAATTATCTGTAAAGACTTTAACTATCTAGATATTTCACGTGATTTAGTTTGATTAAATCTAGATCAAATAGAATTTTTAGCAGATTTTTAACGCTTTCATTTTATTCTATAACATTTTTAAAATTATACGGATTAAAATTATTCTAATACTTTAATCGAACGTTTAAATATAGATTATATAATAAATATAGCCGAAACGGCGACTATAGATATATATTCCGCATTATAATAAATAGTTATAGCGAAAATAATATATATTTATTATTATTTATAACGTCGGAAAAAAGTTATATAATATTTAAATAAAATATAAAATTCGCAATCGAATAAAGAAAATAATTAAATAAAAATATTTGATTACGTTGTAAATTCTATTTGATAGATTATTTAAATTATAGAAATCTCTTTATACGTAGAATGATAATATTGATATTATATATATATAAATTTGGTATAACTTTAGATATCAATGTTTAAAAAAGAAAATACTGCGAAAAAAATAACTTTAACGCTAATATATAATATATATTCATCGAAAAAAAAAACTTTAATATTTCTATCGTTTAATACTAACAAAATTAAAGTATATTTATTGTTAATCAAATAGTTATTCGCTATTTATCTATTTAAATTTATTAAAAATAATTAAATTATTTTTTTTTGAAATTATTTATTTAATCGTCAATTTATTTTTAACTTTTAAAAATAATTAATAAAAAAATACGATACTATTAGTAGATTTATATTCGATTAAAGATATCTACTTTCGATTATCGTATTAGAAACGGATTATTTAACTAGATTTCAAATAGATAATTTTTTATTATTATAATATTTTATTGGAATTTTTATTTTAATTTTTATATATTATATAATAGTTTAAACGTTATATATTTTATTAATACTATTTTTAAATCTAAAATTCGAATTATTTTTAAATTTTCCAAAAAAAAATATATAAATAGATAATTTTATCTATTAACTATTTTAAAATAGAATATAGATATAAATAACGTTTAAAAATTTATAAATCTATTATAAATCTAGATTGGCCATTCGGATCGAATTATAGATCTAAAATTATAATCCGACTCGGTTTTTTAATTTATATATTCGAAGTTTTAATCTATACTAGTAATTCTAGCGTTTTAACTACGTTTATCGCGTTTTCGAATCGCTATTTCAATCCGAAACGACCAGTCTATATAAATCTAATAATTTATTATTTTATTTAATAATAATTAATTTTTTCGCGAATAATCGTATTTTATTGATTGAAAAAGAAAAATTCTATAAATATAACTAATTTATTTATAGTTTTATCTCGTTTTATTTCGTCGATAAAAGCCGTTAAAAATATTTAATATCATTTTTTATCGAATTTTCGATATACGATATATACGGCGTTATAATAAAAAAAATTTAATATTATTTATTTATATACGAAATCTTTTACTATAGATTATTTTTTTACGTTATTTATAGTTTTTTAAATTTTATCTATTTTATTAAATCGTTTGATTATCAATTTTATACGTTTTTCGAATAGTATTTTTTATTGAACTTTTTATTTGAATTTTTTTACCTAATATATCGTAATAGAATATTTTAAAAACGATCGATAAAGTAGATATTAATATAAAATTTATAAAAAAAATATATTATAATTTTAAACGTTAACGTTATTATTAATAAAATATTATTTATATATAATAATATTAATGATTTAAAATTTATATTTTTAAAATTCATCGAAATTATTTAATAGATATAAAACTATAAAGAAAAATAAAATAAAATAGATATTTTTATCTAAAAATAGAAAATAATCTAACGGATAAAAATAGAAAACTATATTTATTTAAATATATTAAAAATATTTTAAATTTATTTGATTAGTAGAATCGATAATTTAGACGGTTTGTCTTTTAGATAAATACTGCCTGGAGCATTTTAGCGTGTTATAAAGGGTATGGCGTTGTTAAGAATCATAATAACGAGTATGGTACGGAAACACTAGGCGCGTATCACGTATCTATATTCTACCACGGCTTTTCACTCTTCTCTTTTACTCTACATATAAAAGGGCTTATGATGATCGATACATAGAGTATCATTTGTTTTAATAGGAAGAGGATGAGGGCTTTCACAAGGCTTGATGATCTTACACGACACCTTCTGAAGCCCCCTAGCTGTTTCCTTGTCATTCGTCTGGAATTCTCATTGCGCATTGTTGCTGTTCGCTGGCCATGATTTTTTTTACAATCCTCTGCATGTACAATTCGAATGATCGGAGGTGCGAAATGGTTCATATGCTAGCATTGCCAGCGCTAGGCTTCTTCCCACGGAGACAGTTGCTTTGGACGTTGGGCGGCGGTGCTGGTTTTCTAGGACCTGTCTTGCTCCACACCGTTGGTACGACGCTCTTGACAATCGAGTCCTTCTGAATACATGTTCCGGATATGTATGAGCGTTTATGGTTTCTACGTTCGCTAGCCATAGTTATTAATCATTGGCCAAGGGAAACGTCTCGCTTGGTCTGCTATCCTCCCTTGTGTTTCCCCTAATATCGTGCAAGAGTCTTTGTTCGCCGGTATGCCGTCGCTACGGTAGAAGAACCTCCTTATGTCGCGAAAGAAGCTCAAGCCTTCCAGCAAACGCCGGCCAATATACTGGAGCAAAAAGCCCATGCAACAAATACACGCCCGCAAGCTGAACGAACGGGTAGAAGCAAAGTAAGGGCCTTGAAAGTCTTACTCTTCCATGAACTTCAGGATTACATAGACAACTCATACCGAGTCCTTGTCATAGAGAATCCTGCAGAGCGGCCTGGGCTTTTTCCGGGTTCACCTTGCTACAATGACGTGAACTGCGGAGCAGGGGCGCGTATGTGCGTGTTAAGAATACTGGTGTCCAGTCTACCAACATGGTGTATCCTTATTGCTTCACCTTGATCCTTCATTCACGTGGAGCTAAACGAGGTGTATACCAAGGCATCACTTCCATCGTCGACAGCTATTAGCAGATGTGTATTGGAGCGCTAGGCAATTCTCTACGCTGTCAAAGACCGAATTGACATTCAATGAATCGGCTGTGACAGTCGGGAGCCATCATAAGTCAATCTGAATGTGAGTGCCCCTTCTTCGACATTTAGCAACATAGGATAAATCTTATCGGCTTCTTGTTGAAATACTCGGTAAGAATGTAAGGAACTAGCTCGTTGTCGGGTTTTGGTCGGAGTACAATCCGGGCTGCCGAGGATGAGGCATCTTGGATAGGTGTGATACCGAAATCCATGTTAAACATGGGTCGAATTCTCGGACCCGTAGACTGATATATCAACAGACTCGCTGCGTCCTCGTGTCCCATTCGCTGTCTTGTGAGCTGCAGTGCAGTCAACGATTGCGCTGCTGCCAGCATAGGGCAAAGGGGTGGCTTCTGAATCGATCTCCACCCGTGCTTAGGGTGAAAGCCATCAAGTCCCTCCTTAACCTCATCTTCACATCATATCACTACAAGTGCTTGGACCTCGAGTTTGTTGTGATAGCCGGGCTGGCTTGCAAAAACTGGTATGAGAGCTTGGCGGTTTGCGATGCCTCATCCTGATCGATGTCCTTTTGGTGGCATTGCCCGTGTGTAGAATGTAGAGTGCTGGTGGAGACCCGTTCCGAATCGCGATGAACGATCCAGCTTATCGCAAAGCAGGCTCCACGGCCTTTTGTGTTCTTGGTGTATCACCGATGTTCCTGTGGGGAAGATGCTCGAATGCTCTGGGCCTCCGGCAGTCAAATTGACTCGAAATGCAGCGGCAAACTATTAGCGAGAGGGACGATCACCCAGAATGCTAGCGTCAAAATCGTCGTTTGCCAGCCCGCCATAGGCCCAGCGCTTCTCCTGACTCGCCTATCCATCTGAAAGTGCCATCGATCGCTGCCTTCACCAAGCCCTTTGCACTCCGTTTCCCCCGCTGGTCCCTACCATTACCCAGACTGTCGGTCAGACTACTGCTCCTGCCGGAGTCTCCTGTAGCATACTCGCTGCCCATGCTCGGTAACACGTTCTCGCCTGCGCTCAGCGAGACAAACATGGCGAAGGGTACAAGCCAGACACAGATGCCGAAGAATGACGCTATATCGGTAAAAGAGGGGATATCGGTGTAGCCGTAGCGGCTGGCGGTTCGGTTATGAGAAGACGACGGTACAGGTGGAGTAGAGAAATAATGAAACCAGAGGAAATGATTCAGGATGACCAGGACTGCAAAACATCATCAGCCCGTTCGTTCGGACCGTTAATTATTCATTGCACCAGAGAGCTCACCACAAGATAACAAAAAAACGGGATCAGTCAATCTGACGATTGGAAAATGACGCAGGTTCCCAGCGTATACCGCGTGGCTGCCGATGCTGAGTAAGGAGAGAGATACGGGGAAGCCATCAATAGCAGTTAGGAGGACCTGAAGGGCAATGACTGCATAGATCAGACGGCTCAACAGCTTCTTGGCGAAGACGGTGTGCTCCTCTACCAATTCCGAAAGGTAGTAAAGGCCAGAAGCTGTGATGTGTCAAAACGTTTGGGTCAGAACAGCCGAAAGGAATTCTTACCGATAGCGAGCGTCAGAAAGGCAAACCCGAACAAGACGCCAGCATACCCTATCAGTGGTAAGACCCACATGATTTATTTGTATGAAGGTCAAGCTGTTGCGCGAAGTTAATTGAGATTTGAATTTCCTTGCGGGTCGCCTCCAAGAAAGCCGCAGGAATATAGCGGAACCTCCGCACACCCCTCTATCAAAGTACTCTACAGGATTCTCAAGATATTATTGCTGCTCCTGCCGGCCCGCTCGTTCTGGGCCAGCAGCTATGTCCCGTCCTGAAGAAACACTGCAAGTACCGTTTTCTGCCTGGGCTTGACGTATATTGCATCAGATCCTGACGTATATTTGCACTTAGTCCGCCCGATCTTTTCTACAATGACCGCGAGTCGAGAAAATATACCACATCTTCCCGCATACAGAATGTTCAATCAGACATGACACATCGCGCTCTCGAGCTTCTTCAACTGAATAGCCCGTCATTTATTATGGATATAGGTTGCGGTTCTGGTCTTTCTGGGGAGATACTCTCCTCTGTCAGCCCAGTGGATGGTGGTCCCCATATATGGGTTGGCATGGACATATCCGCTTCGATGTTGGATATAGCACTTCAGAAAGATGTCGAAGGGGATTTGCTGCTTGGTGACATTGGTCAGGGCATCCCTTTCCGGGCGGGAAGCTTTGACGCGGCGGTCAGTATCAGTGCCATACAGTGGCTTTGCAATGCGGAGAGCAGCGAGGTCAACCCTCAGGGAAGACTGTCTCGATTCTTCGATGGGCTGTATGCCAGTCTTCGCAGGGGCGGTCGGGCAGTGTGCCAATTTTATCCCAAGAACGACGCACAACGAAGCCTAATCAGTAGCGCCGCCATCAAGGCTGGCTTTGGCGCTGGAATCTTGGAAGATGACCCTGGAACGAAGAACAGCAAACTCTACCTCATCCTCACCGCTGGTGGCGGCGAAGCCCAAGGCGACATCACCGGCGTGGTCAAGAACATGAGTGATGTTGAAATCCAAGAAGGGAGACGGAACGTCCGCACTGCAGGGAAGAAAGGGCACAGGAGGAGCAACAAGTCGGAAATCATTCGGAAAAAGGAACAGATGGAGAGACGAGGCAAGGTCACCAAGGCTTCGTCGAAATACACTGGCCGTAGTAGGAGGAGAACTGTGTTCTAGCAGACTTTTCTGTCGTTCTGCCTGAATATCTGCGACTAAGCGATGGCGTTTTGGGACACACGCCGCAGAAGCGATGCTGTAATTGTTCCCGAGCTGGAGGAAGCGATTGTCAGAATAATGCATCTCAATCGTTCTACTTCATGTCCGTGAAATATTGTAAGATAATGGACAGATGTACACCAACAGCATTTACACATCGAGCTCCATCTTGTCTAAGACCGCGCGAGTGAACTCATGAGTGGTGCTCTGTCCACCCATGTCCCTGGTTCTGGTTTTGCTACGAAGATGTCAGCAAAGCAGACGCGTTCGACGAACGTCGGACTCACCCTTCGCTGATAACATCGTAGACGCCCTTGGAAATGCGATTGGCATGCTCGTCTAGTCCCAGATGACGTAAGAGCATGGAGCCGGAAAGTAGCATAGCGGTGGGATTTGCCTGATCTTTGCCTTTGATATCAAGACCAACGTGACGACAGCCAGGTTCGAATACAGCGACTTCTCGACCCATATTGCAGCCGGGTACAATACCTGGACCGCCAACAAGCGCAGCACCCACGTTTGAGAGGATTCCACCATAAAGGTTGGGCATGACCATCACATCGAACTGTTGAGGTTTGGAGACAGCTTGCATGGATGCGTTATCCACAATCATGTCATTAACCTCCAGGGTGGGATAATCCCGCGCAACTTGATGGAAGGTGTCCCGGAACAAGCCGTCGGCGAGCTTCATGATATTCGCCTTGTGGATGCAGGTGACTTTTCGCCGATGGTTAGCCAGGGCAAAGCTGAAGGCAAATTTGGCAATCCGCTCGGACTTTGCGCGGGTGATGATCTTCAGAGATTCGACGACGCCGGAGACCGACTGATGTTCGAGGCCAGAATATTCGCCCTCTGTATTTTCACGGATAATGCAGAGATCTACGTTGTCATGTCTAGTCTTGTAGCCAGGTATATTCTTGATCAGGACAATGGATGCATAGATGTCCAACTCTTGTCGAAGAGCAACATTGAAAGACTGGTGGCCGGATCTTTCGACAGGGGTGTGCAAGATACCTGACACTCGTCAGCGTCGGCGCGCCATAGACGCAGTACTAGGACTGACCCTTCAGACCCAATTTATTTCGTTTCAAAGAGGCTATTGATTCACGGAAAAGCTCTTCGGAGTGTTTGTCGCCCGATTCCACGCCTGTTACGTCGATTTGTTCCCATTCGATAGGCACATTATCTGCTTTGAACACAGTCTTGACCGACTCGGCTACCTCGGCGCCGATGCCGTCACCTTCGAAGGCCTTGAGTATAATTGCAGTACCGGCCATTGTTGGCTGGAATGACGGCTGACTGACGCACCTGGGATCAAAGTGGTCGTATATTTCCCGCCGAACTTGGTAGGTTTGAATATGTCGGATTGAACGGTTGCCATTGCTTTCGAAGAGGTAAGCTTTCTGGGATCGAACTTTGAGGTAGAGACATGGTACATCGTTGACCGAATAATCGCCCGTGGCATTGAGGTGAAGCTTTTGCACAGCGCGAGAGCAATTTGATCCCCTCCAAACATCAGCACACGTGAAAAGCAAAGACGAGGACTGTTCACCTGCACGACTGTGGTAGATCTCTGGAACAGCATGGTCATGCAACTGCAGTAGGGGTATGACGGGAAATAGAAGTATCAAATCACGGCAACCCTACCAAACGGAACAGCTATGCGCATTTGCGTTCACACACAAGATAGGATGGTAGCAGATGAACTAGCTACTTGGGAATCCTGAGTCCCTGGAAAGATCACAGACGACAGAAGCAGTACCTCGCAGAGACTTGACCTTGTTGTCGCCCCGAAGTCCAAACAGCCGAGGTAATTTTATCTCCAGCCTAAGCTAGTGTTGACGTATTGATTACGTAAGGTACCTTACCTTAGTCTCAATGTAAGGTACGGTAACTTACTTCAAGCAAGAACCACGGAACGAACAATGAGTCTTACAATGACATTTACTTACTAAGGAGCTAAGGTACTATTGACGATTTTGTAACGCAGCCTTTGTTCGCATGTGTTCAACCAAATCACAGCATCTATGCTACACACCTGAGCAGTCGTGGTGACCTCGGCTGTTGTCTCTGATGAAAGTGATATGACTTCTCTGACAGGGGTGGTTCTGTAGCGTTGGTGCCGTCGATTGCGTGGACAGAAGTGAATTGCCTAGACCCTTCGTCTCTGATCCAAACCTTCTTATTGGGGCACCAACGAGCCCACTTAAGCTCCAAATTCAGACGTTGGGTGGATTAGCTCCAGGTGAGTAGACATCAATATTTTGCAATTGTTGGCTTTCACATGGGTCACGCGTATATCATCAGGGATAACACATCCTTCCATCATCATGAGATGGTAGTCCAACTGGCCGTGGCATCTTTTATCTTGTGTATTGAGGATGTCTTGGGAAGAGAAGAAGGTGCACCAATACTTGACTTGGACACGAATCGACACTTACCGGATTGGGTTGTCAATAACCTCCAGGTCCAATCCACATCTATATCAATTCCTTGGTTCTTCTCTGGGTTTCGCGACCACAAAGACGGAGACATCCGGTGCTGAAACTGGATTCATTCTATGGCCAAGCGAAGCGTCATTTGGCGCTCATCTCATTGAGAGGTATATTCCTGCTAAGCATTGGGTGCAGGTGTGCCCATTCCTCCTTGTTGGACGGAAGAAATTCAGGTCATGTTTGCCATTGATTGCAGACAAGAGCGGTTGCTAGTTAACCCGCTTTAATCCGTGTTCTTGTCGTGGAGAATGACTCTGTGGCACCCGTTATATCCACCTAGACCGCCGATGGTCTATGGCCATCCTACTTGAGTGGCTTATTGAGGACTCGATCTGGAAATGTCAGACCAAGAAGCAGTCTTCTATTGACCACGCCCAAGGCCTTTTGAGCCTTTCTTTGACTCTATTGCACACTCCACTCACCTAAGATAAGTATTAAACGTGTCGTTCCCGTCCCAATGTCTTGCTCTTCCTCCTCTACCCGAGTACTCTCTTCTCGAAGACTACTGCAAACTTTCAACCATTTCATCAGCTGTGTCGTAATCGAACAAAAGCCATTCATTATACCATACCTGGAGCCATTCTTACTTCTACATCGTCCGCAATATGAAGCTCACTCCTATGATCTACGCCGGTCTTGTGGTGGCTGTGTCCGTCCAGGCGGCTGCACCTGCCCAGACGACCGACATCAACGTCCTATCCGCCGACGAGGTCTGCAACCTTCCTGGTCACCCATGCAACAAAATGAAGCGTGCGGCTGAGGCCGTCGCCGAAGCTATGGCAGAACCTGAAGCAGCTGCGGGTAGGGGGCCTTCATCAATCTCTTTGAGACTATCACACTGACATTGTCCACGTTAGATCCTCGCTATAGGTACCATTTCTGCTATCGCCGAGGAGAAGCTTGCGCAAAGGCCAAGCGTGACGCTCTGGCGCTCGCGGAGGCCGTTGCGGAGGCTCATGCATCTGCCAACCCGGAAGCCGTAGCTGAGCCCAAGGCCGAGGCTGGTGAGAGCTCTCTTTCTCGATCTCTTTACAAAAGGAATACTGACGTCGCCTGTTCCAGACCCCGGCTATAGATTCCGATTTTGTTATCGCAGGGGTGAGGCTTGTGCCAAAGTTAAGCGTGCAGCAGCAGCCATCGCCGAGGCCATCGCCGACCCAACGGCGGCAGCAGGTAAGTATATGAGAGCTCCCCTTGTCGATCTCTTGACATCAAGGAAACTAATGTCGCCGATCCTAGATCCTAGATATAGATACCACTTTTGTTATCGCCGGGGTGAGGCTTGTGCCAAGAACAAGCGTGCCCTCGAAGAACTCAGCTCCGTTGTGGACAAGATCCAGACCGATTATGCTCAGGAAATCCAGGACTAATGTTTCTGGAGTGGGCAATTCACCAACAGTTGGTTTTTCCTTCGGACCGGGTTTAACTTTTTTTTCTTTTTACCTTCTTTCGGTGTTCCTCGGCTGTCGTTTCTTCATGGACTGCCAGCTTTAGGCTGGCATCTACCTAACCTTTTAACAAGCAGTAACACTTCATCAGTAATGATCCGCATCCCGGCATGCACAACGGCCGTGGGAACTTGGAAGCGGTCTTCCTCTATTTGAGATTTTTTGATACAGTCTTTCACTTTCTATCTTTCAAGGACCACGGTCTTTAGACTTCAGCAGTACGAAAAACAAGAAGATCCAGCGCAAACAGTCTGTCATTTAGAAATCATCATGTCTACATTTTCAGTGCACTCATTCTAGATGAACGCATCTGACCTCACTCTTGCGAGAGCTTACTTCCACTTGCTACTGTGATCATCAACTCGCACTCGAAATCAGTAAAACCGGTAGGAGTTATATTAAGGGCTTGCTATCTGTGGCCCCGATGTGCTTAATATTTTCACGAGCCCGCCGCCGACTCGGTCACTCGGTTGCTCGAGGCTCGTTGGGGCCCAAACCCCATTGGTCCCCTCTGGTTATTAGGTTCACAAGTCACGTGGGATAACCTTTCAGATGATAATCATTTAAAGCTTGTTCTGGTATAATAAATAACGTTCTCTTCTTGGCGCCTTTTCTAGACTTGGTAGGCGCGTGCCTTCGGTCTGCCGCCTTAAACGCGAGACAGCTCCAGCAACAGTGCGAACTGTCTGCCACAACGAGCTCCATCTTCAAGCAAATACTTGACAAAGCTCTCAGTGACTTCACGCTTGAACAAACAACCCAGAACTGCTCCGATCCAAATGGTAAGAGCTTTCAGTCTGCCGCTGCATAGTTGCTTATCTGGTAATGCTCTTAGACATCCATTGGGACAGGCTACGACCTTACGAATTCCACCTTTTCTCCAGACGGTAGAAATTTTCAGGTATGTTCGGTTACGACCTTTGCTCAAGTTGGAGCCAGGAATTCGATGACAATAATTGAATTGCACTACCAGGTAGAATATGCATCCAAAGCGGTAGAGAATGGAGGTACAGCAATCGGCATTAGATGTAGAAATGGAGTCGTCTTGGCGGTGGAGAAGATCATCACCAGCAAACTCCTGAAACCTGGAGCGAACAAGAGGATAGCACCCATCGACCGCAATTTTGGCATGGTATGTCAACTCCATCCTCAACGGCTCATCCGCAGATGCCGATCCAAAACCCGTCTGTCTGACTCGACGGATTGCAGATCTCGTCAGGTTTGGTTCCAGATGGTCGACATTTAGTCTCTCGCGCACGGGACGAGGCTGCCTCATGGCGAACCAGCTACAAGTGCCCAATTCCCAGCTCCTCTCTGGCCTTTCGGGTCGGCAGCTACGTCCAAGCATACACTTTGTATAGTAGCGTCAGACCTTTTGGTGTTACTACGATATTGGCCGGCTGGGACTCGGAGACGGAGAGTCGCGTAGACGGACAAGTCGGTAGTGGACCCAAAGCAGCTTTGGGGGGAAAGACAAAAGGCACCAAGGCTGGTGGTCCCGGACTCTACATGATTGAACCCAGTGGTTTATATTGGGTACGTTGGCTATACTGATATGTTTGGCTCAATGATTTCCCAGTCGGTGTTGACTTGGAGATATCTAGGGATATTACGGAGCTGCCACTGGGAAAGGCCGGCAGACTGCCAAAGCCGAACTCGAGAAATTGGATCTCTCATCAGGGAATCTGTCTCTTGAACAAGGAGTCAAAGAAGCCGCGCGCATCATATATGCCGCACACGAGGATAGCAAAGACAAGGATTTTGAACTCGAAATGTCCTGGATTAGCTCCTCAGACGGCCCCACCAAGGGTAGACATGAACAGGTGCCAAAGGAGCTTTTGGAAGAGGCGGAGACCTTTGCTAAGCGAGCGATGGAGGGTGACGACGACGAGGACACGGCGATCGGGGGTGGAGAGACAATGGAACTGTAGACTCTTCCATGGACTGTACGATCATATTTTGAGCGTAAACCCAAAGTGTTACTGAAGTCACATTGCTTTGTGAATGGATCATCTGGTTCTTGATCACAACATAGCCGGGGAAACCCCGTCTAGGCAATCTTCCCCAGAGCCCAGCTCCGCCGCTTAAGGCCCAACTCCACAGCTGCTGCCCCCCAATCCTCACCATGACAGTGACTCCCGTCCTTCATCCCCGCACGCGCCATTGCCTGCTCTTCGCTGAGCACCGTCAATAACCCAAACACCACCGGAACCCCACAATCAAGCTGCACGCGCATCAGTCCGTGCGATGTAGCATCGGCAATATATTCGAAGTGCATCGTCTCCCCTTTAATGAGCACCCCGATGGCAATGATTGCATCAAAGGGAGAAGTCAAGGCTTCTGTGGCTCGAGTCGATGCGGTTGGCGGAGGAGCTGTATGACGGTCGCTTACCGAGGTGGAAGTGAGCAGATCCGTTGCGGAAGGATTCGACGTGTTGGTGGAGGTGGTAGACTGGACTTGTGACGCGGCGTACAACCTCCATGATCAAACTCAGTCATGAAAGAGAACAGGGTTCGACCATTGCCTGGAATGGAGTGTAGAATCATACCTCTGGACAGCATATGGGAGTTCGTAGCTGCCTGGAACATCTTGGACGATAATGTTCTCCCGCTTTACACCAGACTGTACCAAAGCCTTCCGGGCACCGGCGACGAGAGCGGAGATGATGGGTGTGTTCCACCGAGCGTGGACAATAGCCACTCGGAGCCCCGAGCCTGGGATTCGTTAGTGGCCCCCGACAGAGAGAGAGAGCATGCTTTGGACAGTCAAGGGCGCGGATCTGGGAACTGACCGTCAAGATCAGGAGCTTCTCCTAGTCCTTTCAACGATGACATCGTGGTCGCAGATTAAGATGGATCGCGATTGAAGCTAACACGGCCGTATCGTACCTACCTTGCCTTACAGTACTGGTACTCTTTGCCGCTGCTGGCTTTGAAGGACTACTCTATTGAATGAATGCGAGGCTCCTGGGATTAGGAACAAGGAAAGGCTTTGTGCCCCATACACACTCGATGATGTGATCCAAGTGCATTGAAACTTTTACTCTACACATTCTGATCCGACCTGCGGCTCATCAATGAGAATGCCTTGTTGCCGTCGAGATCAATGCTCATGTTAATCTTTCGCATAAAAGTATCCATCCTCCCACCCGCCTACCACCTTCGCTTCCATTGTTAATCAAATGCTTCATACTCCACACTGCACGGCCATGGCATGGTATGGTAGGCGCTACTCGACTGTGACGGACTTGGCAAGATTTCGTGGGAAATCAACGTTGAGACCTTCGGCCACCGCGAGCCAGTAAGCGATCAGCTGCAGAGGTATGACGTTCAATAGTCCCTGCAAGCAGTCGACCGTCTTAGGAATCTCGATCCGCTCGGTTTGTTCCGAGGGGAACTCATTGTCGTTAGGATTGCAGATAACGATCGGACGGCCTCCACGAGCAATGACTGCATACACAGTCAGTCAGAGTAATCAGACTCCCGTGCGATTGAATGTACCTTGCTGGTAAGCATTGAGCGACTTGGCAAAGATGTCGTCGCGTGTGAGGATCATGATGATTGGGAGGTTTTCATCGACCAAAGCCAGAACTCCGTGCTTCAGTTCTCCAGACATCACAGCCTCGCAATGGAGATAGGAAATCTCCTTGATTTTGAGCGCACCTGAAACGTTACCATCAATCTAAATAGCCTAGGACTTCGAGCAAACAGAGAACTTACCCTCTAAAGCAGTAGAGAATTGACTGCCTCGACCCAAAAGAAGCAAGCTCTTCTGGTTCTTGAAGAATTTGGCACACATCGCTTTAATCGGCTCGTTGAGCTTGAGGATGTGTTTGAATTGATCGGAGATCTGGGCGAGCCCATCCATGATGGCTTCCCGCCGCTTTTGTTTCGAAGCTCGGTCTTCACTGAGTGAAAGTGCGAACATCATCATAGCAACAAACTGCGAGGTATATGCTTTCGTAGAGGCCACACCGATTTCGGGACCCGCGTTAATGTGAACACCGCAATGGGTGAGGAGAGAGATGGATGAGCCGACGACGTTTACGATGCCAACGGTCAACGCCCCTCGTTCCAGGCAATACCTCAATGCCATCAGAGAGTCTGCAGTTTCGCCAGATTGTGAGACAAACACACAAGTGTCGTCCCGGAAGACGGGGGCTTGTCGATCAAGGAAATCAGAGGCTAGCTCGACCGAAATTGGGATCTCGGTCAATTCCTCGAAGGCACCGCGGACAGCCATGCAAGAGTGGAAACTCGTCCCGCACGCAATGAAGATAAGTCTTCGGCAACGACGAATAGTGCTGATGTATTGTTTCAACCCGCCCAATGTCACTTTCTTGTTGGCAACGTCCAAGCGTCCACGCATTGTATTGATGACTGATTCCGGCTGCTCGAAGATCTCCTTCTGCATGAAGTGGTCGAACTTGCCCTTCATGATTTCTTGGAGTTCCAGTTCCAGGGTCTGGATTGCTCGGACATTGGATGCCCCATCATCCTTGCTTAGACGATGGATGTTGAGCGAGCCTTCGTGGATATGTGCAATGTCGTCGTCTTCGAGATACAACACTTTCTTGGTGTGCTCAACAATGGCCGATGGATCGGAAGAGAGAAAGAACTCAGTTGGAATCGGCGTACCGTCGTCTGACAAGAAGGCACGGGACTGCGAACGATGAAGTAAGGATTTGTCTGGCGGTGCAAGTAGATTGGCAGAAGCCTTCTTGATAGCCACGTTCTGCGAGGCTCTCTCCGCTGGCAAAGGTCCGTCCTCTGAGTATTCAACGTCAACAAAGTCAACCTTCATCTTACGTTGTGTTCGTACTCCAACCACCAAAGGGGATCCTTTGCGAGCCGCAATGACTTCGTGCGGGTAGTGGACCGACTTGAGCAAGAGACCGAAGGCTCCCTGAAGTTCTTTGATGACGGCTTTGGCAAGGACGAGGAATTCAATATCGGGAGAATCATCATAGATGTACTTGGCAAGTTTGGCAATGCATTCTGTGTCCGTCTCCGTCTCGAACTTGAAGCCCTTACCTTCGAGAAGGACTTTGAGTTCTTTATAGTTTGTGATGATGCCATTGTGGACAACGGAGAACTCCCAGGTTGGATCCGATCTGTGCCGATGCGAGTGAGCAAAGCTTGCTCTTGTGTATCAACCAGAGAGTTCCTTACCTATGAGGATGGCAATTGACGCGGGAGGGAGGACCATGTGTCGCCCATCGAGTATGAGCGATGCCAGCGTGAGAATCGAAGACCTTGGTCTCGTCTGTGTTGGATTGGGCGATGAGCTGCTTGAGCTTGGCGACCTTGCCAACTTCTTTAAAGGCAAATACTTCATTCTTCTTGTCTCCGTCGATAGCCAAACCGGCACTGTCATAGCCCCGGTATTCGAGTCTGGCTCGGGCAGAGCTTGCGTTAGTCGCCGACATAGCAGAGGCACGTTGGCTCCTAGAGAGCTCACCTGCTCAGGCCATTGACGAGGGTCTCGAGGATGTATTTACGGTCCTTTTCGACCAGGTAATTGATGTAGCCAAAGATACCACTAGAGGACAGGTACACGGTCAAAATCCACCATCCCAGAGGTACAGAAGCTAAACTTACCACATGGCTGCTGTTGCTGTTTGGGCTGGGACCTTGAAGGAAATTCAGTGCTACTGGTAGCTGGCTGAAAGGACTGGCCGAAAGAACAGCTGGCGTGAACGAGGTCACTAACAGGCTGTGAAAAAGGAAGTCTGGAGAATGACAGCAGCAAAGAAGAGAGATGGGAGGGTTATGTCTAATATAATGGCAGGAGCGATTGCAGTTGCAAGTTAATAAGGATTGGGAGGAAGGAGCTGAGGTCGGAAAGCTCTTTGTTTGCTGTATTGATATTCTGTCGAGCTGACAAGCGAGTAGTTACTTTATGTACTCCGCATCCCTGTCAGCCAAGCCAAGACGGCTGCAAAACATCCAACGCCGTTCCTTAGGTCGCAACCCCTGGAGTACGGTACCCCTTTTTTCTACCACCCGATAATTATTATTAATACCCACCCACAGAGCATCTGCTCGCGCTGGAAGGTCTCCACCACTCGTATCTCGTGCAGAATGGATTGATCAAAGTACAAGTCTGGCAAAGAACGACGATTGCGGAAGCGGCGGGGTGCGTCTATTAATAGAGCCCGACTGTTCCTGCTTTTAGGGCCGATACGAACATACTACCTGACTACCTGCGAACCACGCCTCCTTCCGGGGACTCGCAGCCAATGAAAGTCAGGTATTGTTTGTGTGCAAACACAAAGAGGGTGTTCGCAAGATGGAATGAGTGTCCTGCTGCAGACCCAGTTAAAGCTATCTCTTGAACAGCCAGTCATGCCATCCCGTGCCGTGCAAGTTCATGTCAAAGACTTAGCACCAAAGCAGCAAGCCTATTGTCGTCGAATGCACTTTGATATAGCTTGCTGGTCTAATAAGTCGACAGGTTTCAATTCGGCTGCTATGAGAATGGTTGGCGGTTCTTGTATCGATAGCGAGCTGTCACGGAAGACGTCTACTTTACCTTATCGTCCTCAACAAACGTAATTTGAACCACGGGCAATCCATCACACTGCTACTGGAGCAACTCCAAGTAAAATAAGGTATCTGTTGTGCCGATTCAAATTGTCACGGATTTGTTGGGCGAGTACTGATGATACTCTTCGCGGAGTTCCAAGTCAACTGCCAGCAGCAGCTCAACATCGAAGCTGGAAGATGACTTTACCAGATTGTCGAGGTGCAGCTGACAACTGAACGTAGTCCCCGTATCCATCAGATCTTATTGTTGTTATTGACCCTGTTGAAAAATGGAGTATGGAAGGCACCATCTAGTTGTCGTCTACTCCAAGCGAATAAGTTCTGTATATCGAACGTGTAAGCCGTCAACAAACCAATGTTGATTGCCAACTAGGCAGCCACAATAACAATGTGGTTTTAATAATAATGTTGAAGGGCTGGCTGCCATCAAATTTATTTTGTGGAGTCCCTTAACAATGGACACGCCAACGCTAGCCCGCTTTTGAGTTCAATTCTACAACGCCATGCCCTTCAACAAGGACGGAATGATTGCAATCCGCAGCCAGAATTACTTGCACCATCGCTATTGATTTCCTACACTCTTCATAAATCTACAGACCGCAACTTCGCATACGCCTTTTGAAATCCCCAAAAATTCAGATAAGAAAAAGGCCCTCCATCACATCCGTCCGCTGAGTATTCGCGTGCCACAACCTGACGACAGACCTTGGATCGCGGTGGAGTCACACTCCTTGCAGAGCATCGTCGCGTGGAATTACGTCTTTCATGCAATAACCATCAACAATCGAGAGGTAACCGGCAACATGTTTAGGTGACGGAACCCAGATGCTTCGAGCACGAGTGAGGTCAAAATATGTCCCGCTCATCCAAGGGCTTCGCCGACTTTTTCCCTACTGCTCCATCCGTGCTCCGACGGAAGCGCTCTCGGGTGGCCGACGGTCGTCACCGATTACCCTCTCCAGCTGCCGCCGGCAGGAGCCCCGCCCACCGTTCATCTGAAGACTCACGATCAAGTCAAGCTGGAGCCGAACGGGTCCAGTGTCAGGATCGTGGTTCGAAAAGTGACTTGGGGTCGGCGCCTTCCCATGCGATTCAAGAAGAAAACGAGTGCACGCAAGGTGATCTACTGAATGGAGTAGGCTCTGCGAGCTCGACCAGCACTGTATCGTCGGTCTTCAGTGCAAACAATCAAGCATTGAACCACTCGAACCAGCACGGATCACATCAGTCTGCTACTTGGACACCCTTGACTCATGTCGATGCCTCCCCATCCGGAGACACTATGGATTCACCCCACCACAACCACCATCTCACCGAGAAAACCTACGCTAGACACTCCAACGGTTCCCAACCTTCAACAAGACATTTAAATGAAGGACCGCTATTAGTTTCTGTCAGCCAGCAGCTCGGTAGAAATTTTGAAGCACGGCCTGGCAAAGGTGAAGTGAAAGGAGAGAAAATTATTTACGATCCATGCTTGGACTCCAAGACCAAGAATGACAAGGCTCAAAAACGGGACAAGAAGCCAAAGTATGTACGTTTTGGTGAAAAGGTATGTGGTCAGGGTGTTGTCCGGCTCTAGCCCTGAAGAAAGGAGGATATCATATCTGACAAGGTGACCCTTCAGGATGACGATCGCCCTCCCCATGACCCACGGCTACGGAATCTCCGGCCGGCCGCCGCAAAAAAGAAAAATTTTGAGCCCATGCTATCTCTTTTCAAGCCGTACAACCACGACGCTATACACTCGATCGGGCATGCGCCACCCACAAGTATAGTCGTGACCGGCTTTGACCCGCTGATTAGTGTCGGTCAGATACAGCGTCATTTCTCCCAATATGGGCAGATTGGTCAGATCAACAACGAGACCAGCAAAGAGACAGGAAGTTTTCTAGGGGTGTGTCTGATATCTTATAAGGATCGTTTGGCAAAGGGACGGGAGCCCGCCGTCTCAGCTTGGGAGGCAGCGAAACGTGCCCATGAACACTGCAAGAGCAGTGAACAGCGAGTAGGAGGACGTCGAGTATGTGCGATCTTGGATCGAGATGGCTCGGTAGGACGTCGAGTCGTGCAAAAGGCTATTGCAAGGCAACACCCAAGGAGACCAATAGTTGGGCCTCCCGACGAGAAACCACGTAGGGAACCTGTCGTTCAGATTCCTGGTCCACCGCCGTCAGCGCCCAAAGGACCGTCTGCCAAGCCATCCACTCGGCCGCCAGCTCCTTCGCGGATACCGGCCGAGGGTCAACGAAACCCTGCAAAACTATCGAATCACGACTTGGTTGAGGAAAAACCAATCCTGGAACAGATCAAGCGAGACCCGTACATTTTTATCGCACACCGCCACGTCCCTGTTCTTGGTGCCACCATCCCACACCTTTCGAGTCGTCTGCGTGGTATGAGACATAAGGATGTCAGATGCGACAAGACCGGATATTACATTGTCTTTGAAGATTCCAGAGCCGGTGAAGAGGACGCTGCGCATTGTTATAACATGTGCAACGACAAGCCATTGTTCAACTATGTCATGACGATGGAGGTTCAAAAGTATGGGAATCCAAACTATGAGCGGAGTCCTAGTCCCGAGAGAGTACAGGCCGAAGCGAGAGAGAAGGCCAAGCTTGAGCGAAAGCGCCTGGATGATGAGCTCGAAATGGAGGAAGAGAAAAAGCAGAGAGCCGCTAACCTGGACCCAGTGCGAGAGATGGTCGAACTACTCAAGAGAGAGCTTCAGGACAAATTACTCCAAGACGTCAAATCACGAATCGTTGCCCCTGCGCTCTATGAGTACCTCGATCCTGATCAGCATGTAGAGAAGCGCCGCCGACTGAACATTGACGCGCCAAGTGACGAACGGCGTCCGGGCATCTATGTTAACCATGCTCAGAGCAGTCCGCGGGAGAGCACACCGGATTATCGACAAGAACAAAACATTTATGGTCGTCGACCGGTTGGATCTTCGAATCTCAATGTCGCCGCGCTTCCTCGAATTCGCAAGGGCATGGGTAATCAGCGCGGTAACACTGTATTCACTGACGAACGTCGCAAACACCGGACGCCAAAGAAGCCTGAGGTTACATCGCTGCATCATCGTCTCTACCAGTTCCAAGACAACAACGATTCCGACGACGAGAAGCGCACATCTATCACACGAGACACCGAGGAACAGGAGAGTAGGCCGATGAGCCGGATGAGCATGAGCTCGGCAATATCCGATGATGAAGATGAGCAGCCCGAACGGATGCTTGTGCAGCGGACGAGGGAACTCACCCCCCAAGAAAGCGTTGAGCAAACACTGACGGGCAATTCAACTTCGGTGATGCTTGACGCGGACAACGTGGTGGCTTCCATAGAGAAAGATGGTGGTGCTCTTCCAGCAAATACCAAGAAACGAAAACGCCTGCTGGAACAGCTCGCGTCCAGGAAGAAACAAAAAGAGGACGACAAGCTTTTCGGCGTAGGGGAGAAGCAAACAATTGCTGAGAGTCCTTCTCCAGGCATAAGCAGAGAAGAATCTGCTGCAGCAGATAACATCCCAGTGGTGGACGACAGTGAAGCCCCTAAAGCTGTGGCCGACGCTGCAGATCAGGAAGCGCGGTCCGCAAATGAGAAAGCCAAGAAGCCAAAGGCGAAGAAGAAATCAAAGAAACAGATATTCGAGGAAAGAGAGAAGCTTAAGAAGGAACAGATCCAGATCGAAGTCGAGGAAAGGCTTGTCCAAAGTCCTCAGGTCCAGGACATCCAGATCCAGCCTCCAGAGATCGTAGTGGATGTTGAAGAACCCACGTCTGGAATTGCATGGAGCGTCACAACGGATATAGCGAAGCGGACGGTCGAGGCAGACCCCAACCTGGTACTTGACTTGGATGGCTGGCAGTCATTGGTGAAAGACGATGAGGACCTCGATTACCTCCGACAGGCCCTTGGCAATACATCGGCCGCACCCCTGGGTGACATATCCGCGTGGGCGTGGAAATACAAGGAGATCAAAGCTCTCAACCGGGCGGGTGAGCGGGGTGTTGTTCGCGCAGCCACCAAGATAGAGGGCTACTACGTCCCCAATCCTTCTGGCTGCGCAAGGACTGAGGGTACCAAGAGGATTCTTGAGTCGGAGAAGTCCAAGTACCTGCCGCATCGCATCAAAGTCCAGAAGGCTCGGGAAGAGCGGGAAGCCAAGGCGAAGGAAGACCCACACGTTGCCGCTGCAGAGGCGGCCAAGCTCGCGGCCGCCAAAATTCTTTCCAAGTCAAGCTCGAGAAGCAACCGAGTCAACAATCGAAGGCTGGCGGCGGACATGGCAGCGCAGAAGCAAGCGCTGAATCCGGACGGCGAGGGGGATGTCCTCCGCTTCAATCAACTCAAGAAGCGGAAGAAGCCAGTTAAGTTTGAACGCTCGGCCATCCACAATTGGGGACTGTACGCGATCGAGAATATCGCTGCGAACGATATGATCATCGAGTACGTCGGAGAGAAAGTTCGACAGCAAGTAGCCGACATGCGTGAACGGCAGTATCTCAAGAGCGGAATCGGTAGCAGCTACCTGTTCCGCATCGATGAAAACACAATCATCGACGCAACCAAACGAGGTGGCATTGCCCGCTTCATCAATCACAGCTGCACGCCGAACTGTACAGCCAAGATCATCACGGTGGACCGTAGCAAACGCATCGTCATCTACGCGCTACGGGACATTGACCAGGGTAAGTGTGGAAGCAAGCACTCCAGCTGTAAATGGTACATGCTAACACAGCACAGATGAGGAGCTGACGTATGACTACAAATTCGAGCGTGAATGGGGATCCGACGATCGGGTCCCATGCCTGTGTGGATCGAGCGGGTGTAAGGGGTTCCTCAATTGAGATGGGTTTCGACCCGAGTTTGCCCTTCTATGGCTCAGCTTATGCTTATGACTATCATTTTTGCGATTCGCTTTTTTCGTTTACAGCATTGCGTGGCGTTGGGTTTTGTCCAGGCGAGGGTGATTGTGCAAAAGAGCATCGGGATGAGGCGTTGGTGAAACTATGGCTCAGCTGACCGCAGGGATTGCAGTCTGCCTGTTTTGTACATAATTGCAGAGCATGCGAGGTTCGTTGCTGAAGATGGAAGTGACGAGAACAGGCGGGTGGAGGAGGAGAAGTACCAGAAAGCCGAGTCTGAATTCGCTTCTTGACTTCGCCCGTGCTACGTACTCCCTGCTCCGGTATTTCTGCACTCTAATCGCTCGTTCTTCTCCTGCAGAAGGGTTCATTGATCATTCGGACGATCAGACTAATACACAACGTCAACTCCACTCTGCGAAGCACTTGACGGTCCGACAGAAAGAAGAATCGACGCACCCAGGTGGTTCGGCAGCAAGAAATTGGCGATGCCTTCCTTGATCTTGTATTCATGCCCACAATTACGACAGACCATCTTCCCTTCGATGACCTCCGTTTCCATAAGGAGTGTATGCAAAACCCGCATCACCTCGTGCTCGTCTTCCGTCTCGAAGCTACCTTCAGGTTTGGTGGCCGGCAAGTTCGTGAAACCAAGCTGACGTTGCCCTTTAGAATGCTCCTCGGCAATTCGACATGGTTGATATTTGCATACCTCAAGGGCGGTCGTTGTGATGGCATCCCAGTCCAAACGCGGAAGGATGTTGGAGAGAAAGGTGGGGTTGTAACCGATCTCTCGCTGCTCTAGCTCTGCATCTTCAAAATGGAGCGGAAAGGAAGCGGCCGAGCTTTTGCAACTTTTGACGGCGCAGGTGAGGAAATTGACGGTGAGTAATTTCATTGTGTGTGTGTGCAAGTCGAAGGTGCTTTGTTCAATGTAGTGGGTGCTGGCTGGATTCCGTACGTAAGAATAATATATATCTGTTGGACTGTGCAACGCAATTTCATCAACGACCCTCGGTGACCGTTGAAATACTTACGATCTAACCGTCCTCAAGTGACCGTCTATCTTGTTTTCGCCCAGAATGAGAATGGTCTACGAATTATCAGATCAAGCCTGCAAAGGTTTCAGAAACGCCTCGTCGTATGATACGCACCGTCCATCTTACCCGCTGGAAGTCGTGGATGCACTATTGGCACAACTGCAGGTGAAAGGCGTCCCGAATGCGCGCATCGTCGACCTCGGAGCCGGCACCGGAAAATTCACCGAACTACTGGCTGTACGGGATGAAAAGTATCACGTTGTGGCGGTCGAGCCCCATCAAGAGATGAGGAAGGCATTGAGCGCGAAAAAATTAAGTGCAGTGGATGTTGTCCATGGCTATGCCAATAATACGCCAGTCGAATCGCAAAGCGTGGACGCTGTGGTTGCTGCTCAGGTAGGCTCGTCTCTGTGAATTATTGCTGTGGTCCTCGAGGTAATGGTGTCAGGCATTTCATTGGTAAACCAGACAACATCCCCAAGATTTTCCTCAAATTCTTTGGATGCTGACGGCACGAGGTTTGCTACCGACGACGCACTCGAGGAAATTTACAGGATATTGATTCCTGGCGGCAATTTTGGAATGATCTGGAACGTCGAAGACTGTACAGTTTCGTAGACCTCGCGTCAAAGTTTAATAATGCTGAACGGGGCTATAGACAATGCACCCCAATCCTGGGTACCCACAACCAGGTGGGAAGCAACCATGAAAGATATCATGTGGTCCTACCACGATCAAAGGCCACGATTCAGGCATGACCTCTGGCGGAACGTCTTCGACAAACAGCTCTCTAGCACCCCGTTCACCATCCAAGCTGCAGATCCGCTGTTTTCACTGCCACTTGGAGAGGATTCGGCCAAATTCATTCATTGGTTGCATCCGGATGCCATCTGGGAGAGGTTTCGGAGTTTGAGTCAGATTTCGGTATTGAAAGGAGATGAACTCGCGGTAAGGCTTGCGTATGGCTGTGCCGACCACCTCATCGGTTGACCCATATTTTAGGGTGTGAAGGATAAGGTTTTTGCGGCGATGAGCGCATCGAATGTCGAGGCGAACGATAAGGGCGAGCTGGCATTACATGGACACGTAGTCTACACGTGGACGACTGCTGTTCCAGGAGCACCAATAAAGGAGGGCGGATAGGTCTTCGGTCCCCTCATGCCGTCGGCTACAGTAAGACAGGATGTCGCGGAATGGACCGACAGGAGGTCATGTTCAGATGCTGTTACGAGTCGGAAGATATGTACATAACTTAAAAGCTGTTCAGCAAGGTTCATTTGCAGGCTATTGATTTGTCAAGATATACCATTATTGCCTCGAACGAAGGCATCGCCGTAACTTCGTCTCAGCTGGCCATTGACATATTCTTCCGTCTTTTCCAGGGCAATGTTCATGTAACCATCGACAGACTGAAGCTCGCCTGGAAGGCACATGTATCCATCAGGTTGAGTGCGCAGGAAGTAAAGGATAGAGACTTGCCTTTGTATACAACACCAGAATTCAATTTGACCGTAACAGGCGCTCCAATAATCTCGGACAGGAACCCCGACGGATCTTTGCCTTCAGTGCTCGATCCATTCTCCATTTTCACTGTCCGGTTGGAGGGGTAGATTGATGTAAATCGGTATCGGTGCTCGGCTTGTAACGGTTGGGGGTGAGCATCGTTCGCGTCAGGGACATTATTTAGCGGCGGCTCTCGCGGAAAGAAACGATGGCAATGCACAGATCTAAGCGCGATTATGTTATCAGTTATCGTACTTCTTCAACCATCACCATTGTCACTCGAGTGATCTTTGCACTCACTTGCAAACCAGCAATGGCTGAATCTACTTCGCATCAGGCTTCGACTACGGCCAAACCCACTTTGAAACGCACATTATTCACCAAGCCTAGCTGGGTCGAGCAGGACAACACTGGGAACTCAACTGATTTCTTTCGGAGATCGAATCAGAGCTATCTTGCCATTGCTGCCGAGGCTGAGCGCAAACGCCATCGAAAGCTATCCAGGAAACAGCGAGAGCGGACTCACGAAGGTACTGACGCCCAACGTTCGCATAAACGGCCTCAGACTCCCAGTGACTCGGACTCGGCTGACGACTCGGATCGCTCGAAGAGTGATGATGGCAGTCGCTCTCAATCCGAGAAGAAGCACATAACTCCTCTCCCGCCAATAACACAGTTGCCTGAACTCAAGCGGCCGCTCACCCCTACAGAATCAAAGACATCGCCAAAGTCGCTCTCTAAAAGATACGAGTCAGTGACGAGTGCCAGGGAAAAGAACGGGAACTCGACTTTGCTACCATCGAATGTCATCGATCTTGAGGACAGCGACGACAATCCAAGTGTACATCAAGACGATATTGTTGAGGTCACGGCAATGAAGCACCTTAAGCCTGTCGAGGACGATGATGATTTTCCGCCTTCTGATGATGAGTACGCAGATTTAGCTCGTAAGGCGCGTGAAAAAGCAAGGAGAAAGCGCTTGGAGGACCATATCCCCTGTCCAGCCACCCAGAAAGGCCGCCTCATCTCAGCTGGGTCCATGAACAAGGTCAACCCTCCGCCGGCGGCGCCTGATCCTGCAGTCTCCATCCTCATAACCTCACGCATCCCGAACACGAATCCACTGATTGTCAACCGGAAGGTCTCTCAGCGACTCAAGGACGTTCGTTTGACCTGGTGCCATCGGCAGCGGTTTGATCCCGACACCACGGAAGCTGTATTCTTGACATGGAAGGGGAAACGACTGTTTGATGTTACAACTTGCAGAAGCCTTGGCATTGGTGTGGATTCTCAAGGGAACATTGTGACGAAGGGCCGTAGGGACATCCTTGGCGATGAAGAAGACCAGATTCATATGGAAGCAATGACGGAGAAAATACTGGAAGAGGATCAACGAGCGAAGCGGCAGGAAACCGAAAATACAGATCGTAGTGAGATGGAAGCGCATGAACAAGCACCTGCGATAGAAAAGAAGGAGCCACAAGTGCGCATTATTCTAAAGGCCAAGGGGTTCGACGACTTTAAGCTTATAGTCAAACCGGTGAGTTGTTCTATCAATCATGGATCTTGTGGCGAGGATGCTGCTGACAGTTTCCGCTCAGACGACCCCAATATCTAGGATTGTGAACGCCTTCAAGGTGGACAAGCAGATCGAGGCCTCCAGAGAGGTCTTTCTATCCTTTGATGGCGACCGTTTGGCGCCAGAGATACAAGTTGCAGACACCGAGTTGAATGACATGGATTACATCGACGTTTATGTCAAGTAATCAATGGAGTAGGCTCTACTCAGAAGACCTTGTCCAGCAGACCAAACAAATTATCATGGCTCATGACCCGATCTGGCTGGGTATCCAGATAGCGTAGACGCTGATCTAGAATTAACCTTGATTTGGTAGTTGCCAGATAAGTAGACGTTTGGAGTCTTCGATAACAAGAAGAGGCGAATATATTTGCCGTCTGGTCATTTGCAACGAGCATTTTCTTCTGAATAGCCCGGTCGTTCTTCTGGATAGCCCGGTCGTGCTCTTTGTTCTCGAATGATGTGATTAATGATATGCGTCGAGAGAACGAAACTTTCCTCATATTTACAGCCACCACAGCGCAGCCCATCACATCCGAGCACCGCGCATATCGCTGATTCCGTGCAACCAAGACCAACTCCTCTTGCGTCATGGCTATTCAAATAGCCAAACCACCGGCCATGCCCATGAACAATGCCTGTACCGCAACCTGCAATGACCACAGTCCTACCTTTTTGAACCTCCGCATCCTTGCTTGATCGTCAAGTACGTCTTTTGCAAACGCTTCGTATGTTTCGGCAGAGAGATCATCCATTAGACCGCTGTCGAATATGGTCCAACTGCCGTCGAATTCGCTCGCACGTTTCACAACGCGGCAGTTGATTGGGATGAAGGTCCGTCGAGAATTGATATAAGCGACAATAGGTCTGATCAAAGCGTTATTGACGTAAGACAGGTCTTTATTGAACAGCGGTACTGCCGCGCGCACGTCGTTCAGATGGACCCTTAGGTCCATAATAAGGAAGCGTTTATCGTCTTCGGACGTCGTCGATGGCGTGTTGTTTGGTGATGTCGCGGACGCACTTGAACCGTCATTTCCAGCAATCGTAGAACGCTGATCATGAGCTGGGTACCGATTAGCGGTCACAGTAGCCTCCATACGATCGTAAAAATCCGACATGACTTTGGCGATGCTTTCGTCGGTATCTGCCGGAAACATGATATCGGACACGATATCGACATTACCCTCATAGATCCATGAGAAGGGTCCCTCGACCCCACGATTGAGATGATCGATGTTCAGACCGTCAATTCGCAGACGACTATGCTTTTTCCAGTGCTCCGGTTCACCTCCTAGCTGGGACTCGATACTGCCATGAGTTTGCCGAGGATGGATGGTAAAGAGTGACTCGTCAAAAGACCCAGACATCATGTTTGCTGACAGCACATCGTAGAAAAGCCACTGTCGGCGAAGCCGTGGGAGGTCGCAGGAGAAAACGCTCACGGAGAAAGGTCGGAAGTTGTGGGGTTGATGGACGGTCACAAGAAGATCCTCCAACTTGAAAGAATCGATCTCAAAGTCACCCGGGTTATGCTCATGCTTGTACATCCTCGGATCGACCTGTTCGCCCGAGAAGTGCACCGATGTCCTGTCAATCACGCCACGTACCCCTTTGATCTCGACGTTCCGAAGTAAACCTTTGCTGTTAAACCATTTTGTGAACGACAAGGTCACATTGACTGTATCTAGGGAGAGATCGAACTGGGTGTAATTCGTGTCTTCCGCCGCGGTAGAAATGGAGTCCTGGACAGAGGAGCTTTCTCCAACGTCTGCGGGTCCTTTGGTAGCAGCGGCAACGGCCGCCGCCGTGAGAGGTGAACCTTTGCTGACTTGACCAGTCCCTTGCCCCGGACGTCGCGACACGAATACGTTTTTGAATGTAATGACACCATCGCCCCACCTGGGCACAATGGCTGACTCAAATACAACTCTCACCCCTGAAGACTTTGTCAAATGGTTACCAATCCATCGAGCCAGTGTTTCTGTTCATAATTAGCCAAGCTTATCATTTTCGTGACGAACGAAGACGAACCTTGGGCGAAGACTGTATTTACAGCCAAGATGGCAAGGGAAAAGAAGGTTGTAGTGCCCAAAATGATCCATAAGACATGCCCGAGCAGTATCCAGGAAAAGAAAGCGCTAATTTCGTCGATGTTGAACGGTCGACCGCTACGGATCGAGAACCACTTGAAGCGAACTTTGAGCCGTGACCAGAAACCCGTTGCAGCTGCCAGTAATTCTTCCTTGGTTGGCCTCTGTATGTGACTTATGTTTGGCAAACGTTCAATGAGATTCTTGCCTGCAACGGGGCTCGGCGCGATCCTAGGAGGCTCGGTAGTTTGGGGAGATGTTGTTGATTTGGAGCTAAGCCGTGATACAAGATTATCCTTAGCTGACTTGTCCTTCGGCTCACTAGACATAACACGGGCATGTCTTCTCCGGATGAACGCCCGCCGTTTGAAGAGGTGTGGTCCTGGCAAGCTCCCGATGCGACGAAGCTGGAAATTTGTACCTAGCCATCGAGACTGTGCTGTCTGAGCATGAATCTTGGAAGGCACCCAGGGAAGCGGAGAGAGTCTCGGCCAAAGTCCGACCGCGGAAAGGGCCACATGTTGAAGAGGGCTATCGGCAGCTGATTGTCTGACTGGGATGTTTCTGCAAGCGCTAGAGAAGGCTGCGGGCAGCGGTAATGACCGATGAACCGCCTCGGTCACCTGTGAGCTATAGGATAGTGATAATGGCGCGGGAATGAGTAGCCAAAAAGGATACGGTGGTGCTCTGGTCCCCAGAGGGGAAACACCGCACGTGCGGCGGAGTGTTGCGCCGAGGATGCGTCGCCCATGGCTGCTCATTATCTTGAGACCATGATCATGAGACTCGTATCATAGCTGGAATCTCAGTAAAAGAATCACAGTGCTCGTGGGTAGACATCGGTAGTATTATTACTTGCAACTTGCTGGCTTGCTGGAGGAAAGGAACAATAATGGGATGACGTGAAGAGCCAAGATTGGAATGGGAGCGATTGGGTGCACGGACCACTCACCGGTCGGGTAAAACTTCCCTCCACAAAGCCGAAGATTAAGACGTCCTCGCTCGCCTCGACCCAAACCACTCGTACTCTTCATACTCTTTCAAGACACGAGATTTTGGAACCTAAAGGTCACCAAAATGCCTGCGCCTACAGCGTTGCTCCGACGTCCAGATGAGCTGGCAGAAGCCTCGGCAATCCCACTGCCACCAGACAGTCAGTCGAATTCTACCGACAGACGTCACTTGACTAATCGTTCGTAGATGCCAATGAGGATCATTTCCTTGTCGAAAGTGCAGCCACTATTCCCGCACAGGCTCTCACCTCGGTCACCGACCAAGGATCAGCGATGCAGATTGACGAGGAAGGCCGTCCTAGGTTCCCCCCCGCAAAACCTGTCGAATTGGTTCATAGAGCAGAAACTAGAAAAGTCCTCGTTCCGCCTCATCGAATGACGCCTCTCAAGTCTTCGTGGTCGAAAATATATCAACCCTTGGTCGAGCACTTGAAACTCCAGGTCCGCATGAACGTCAAAGGTAAAGCCGTGGAGCTACGGACCTCAAAATACACCACGGATGCTGGTGCACTGCAGAAAGGAGAGGATTTTGTCAAGGCCTTCACTTTGGGCTTCGATGTCGATGATGCTATTGCGCTGTTGAGACTGGACGACTTATACATTGAGACCTTCGGTAAGATTTGCAAAGTGGTTTCTATGACTTTATTGGCCTTATTGTTATCCCAGAGATAAAAGATGTCAAGACGCTCAACGGTGAACACTTGGGTCGCGCAGTCGGGCGGATCGCAGGAAAAGACGGTAAGAAGAACAAACAGAGAAGGGTGCTGGTGTACAGCATCTAATATGCAAGTAGGCAAGACTAAGTTTGCTATCGAAAATGCGAGCCGGACGCGCATAGTTCTGGCCGATCAGAAAATCCACATATTGGGCGGCTTCAAAAATATTCACATTGCCCGGGAGGCTGTCGTCAGTCTGATCCTCGGTAGTCCTCCTGTGAGTTTCCACTCACATACAATCGCGCTTGTTGCTCACAGCACACGTTGCAGGGCAAGGTATACGGCAATCTGCGGACGGTTGCATCTCGAATGAAGGAAAGGTTTTGAGAGATGGCACACACCACCTTTCGCTTTTAGCGCAGTTGGGGTTTCGTGGGAAACTTGAATAGATGGATCTATTGATTCCACCAATTGGGATGTATATCTATCATGACGAGGGTCTTGACAGACAGCCCACAAGTTCTCCTATGATGTTAATGCCTCCCACGCCTCGGCGGTTGGCATTGACATAGTAGGCTCTTGATAGGGATTGTAAGTCGCCCCAGCAACGGTACCAGCCTCAATCTTTCTTGAGGGGATCATAGATCTCTTCTATCCCGTTCCTCGTCACAACCAACATCTGCAAGCCATCACCAACCTCGATATGTCGCTCCACCGCGCTTGTGAAAGCGTCACGGACTAGCTGCTCTACTTCGGCTCTTGGCAAGGGTGTTGCTCGTCGGGCTTCGAGCGCGTGGCCCACTGCGCTTCCGGGGATATACTGGTTCTTGAAGTTCACCTGGTTGTCAAGGAACGGCATGATAAGACTAGCTGCAGCGCCTGCAGCTCGACATTGTTCCCGTTCGTACGAACCGACGGGGTCATAGCTGTATAGTGCCCCTTTGCCTTCCTCATCTAGACCTCCAAGGATAGCGTGTACGTAATATGGGAAGAAGCGTTTCCCGTAGAGTATCGTTGATAGTCTTTGTGCGCAAGCTTTGACCGACATGGGCTTTCCGTGCTGATACCGATACATTTTGACAATGGCGTTGAGCCGTTCTTTCAAAGCGTTGCCGTCCGCTGCGAAGCCCACAACAGATAGTACGATATGTGCACCTTCACCGGTATCATCGTCTCCCCCAATCTTGAAAACTTTCGGAGCGTAGCGAGTGTTTATATTGTATCCTGATGTAGATCGGGTGTCTCCAGCAAGTATGGCAAAGTCATCCCCAGTTATTCCAAGCGTGGAGCCTCCATTGTCGGTGTATCTATATTTAGTATCGTGAGAGAAACATTCTTGGTAAACGATGGGTGGAGATCTTACGGATTGAAGCTATGCTCTTTGATATTGGTAGCTTTTCGGTTTGGGGCCGTCGCGAAAGAATAGCCAAGCTCAGAGGCAAATGCAGGGTTCTCGCTCAACATTGAGGCCATATTGAATAGTTTGCTATTTCTCACAGCGTCTGGGATTTGCTGGAAGAGTCGTTGGTTGTGTCAATCAAACACACTCATGTGAACGACAAGACTTGGTTTAGTATTTACGTAAGCTTTCTCGTGCCTGGGCGCCGAGCCGAGCGCCTAAGCGCGTGAACGCCCGCTTATAATTGGCCCTCATAATGCTGAATTAGTCTTCAGCGCCCTTCAATTTTCATCAAGCATTCGACGCTTGAAATATGTGTGGCCTGGTCGGGTACGGCAGTAGTGATAACGAGGAGAAAGATGGAAGTACTCGGATTTCCGAGGCACATGGCGCAGCAGTACGGAACATATCATCATATTTAGGCTCCGCTAACAGGCCAGACCCTAGGCTTCAACCTTATCACGTGGAGGCAATCTTCAAACATTACGGTCCTATGGTCAGTACGTTGATTGATAGATCGTCTTCTCATCTGATCATCGATAGAATCTGATCCGGGTAATATACATGATTCCACCGCTACCAGCCATGAAAGTGAGGCGTCCGCAAGCAAGGCAAATGTACTTCACAGTACCCTGATAGGTCCCCAACCGCCGCCAGCAGATATCTTCGATAGCGATGGCTACACGAGTCGGCTATCGCCATATTCCGAGAAAAGAACGACAATACGCAACCTCACCTTACCAACCGTAGTCGATCTAATTATTCCTTCGTCCCCGCCAGGTTCGCCGCCTCCAGGGATATCCCAGAAACTCGAGAATTTCATGCAACTCAAAAAACAAGGGATGCACTTCAACGGCAAATTAGCCGGATCATCGGCACTCAAGAATCCCATGCTGCTCCAGAAGCTGATGTCCTCCGCTGGCTTGATAGAGAGTGATCAATATGCTACAACGCTCCCAAAGGATCTGTGGGATCCAACAGCATTCCCGGCCTGGGCGTACAAGGAGGAGTTGGCGAAAAGCCAGCAGAATGTTACTAGCAGGAACGAAGATGAGAACGCACGAACGCAACGCGACTGCGTCGAGTTTGTTCCAGCGACCAATCAGGGAAGATCAGGTTTTGAAGGGACCCCAGCATTGATCTCCGGGTCAAAAGCGAGCACATCTAGTGCTGCAGAGAGGGCAGCCGCGGGCCCAGAAAGGGACGGAAGTCGAGCATCACAGGCAACGAATGGAAGGTTTCGTCGTGACCTGGAGAGGCGCAGAGATCGAAAAGGGAATTGAGAGCGGCTTCTATTATATATCATGGCTCGAATGGCTGTCTATGATCTTACCGAGCTTATATTAGAAGACCGTCACCATTTGGACTAAACCTCGCATTGGCGATGAGCATCTGAGACCTTCTCACGAGGTGGAGGAAAGTTGTTGCCCCTATGTTGAGCCTTGTTTGTACCCAGGCTATGCGATCTCACTCTTACCCTGCCTTCCGCCATCTAATTTGCTACGCAGTTTGTTCGGGGAGGAACAAGATATTCTGTGGTGCTATTGGCATATGCCAGTGCGACTCGCTTGGCACAGATTTTACGTCCTCTCCTCCCCACCAGCCGCTTTTCTTGGCGAATTCCCCAGGTACTCCTGCCAGACAAAAACCTGTTAAGTAAAATACAGACTCGTAGCGCTAATATAAGGAATATCGACTAGAATTACGTTATCTCGTATATTCGGTCTTTATTCCTTAGTCTTGGGTAATTTTAAACTTGTTTAGAATAGTTTATTGGTTTCTAAAGCGGTGCCAAGCGAGTCGCACTGGTTTCGCATATGCTAATAGGAGCTAGCCGACGACCGTCGGCTACCTATGATATGATGTTCGTCGATCTCCAAAATTGTGAATTATTCAGATGAGGATTAAGGGTGTTGTATACTCTTTATTAATCATGGTGGAACGCGGGTGATTCCCCGCTAGCCGCTCACCCTCGTAATTGTAATTTCCCCTATTGGTCAACTTGGGCACAAACGTTCCGAAGCAAGCGCTCCCGACATGCAGCGCTTAAGCTCTCTCTTGCAGACTGGTACGGAGGTAGCTGTCAGCATCATAAACTCTGAAGATTGTACATCCAGCACTATCAAAAGACTCTCACTCTTGTGAGGCGGATCCGAAAGTCACAGTACCAGAGCATCAGTTGCTTTGTGTCAAAATTAAGCATGAACCATTTCCCTCAGGCTTGGGGCCGTGTAAGTACTGCTTGTCTGATCGTTGTTTAACTCGCTTTGACTGTGTATGCGAGTACTTACAGCCTCGGGACGATACCTATGGCGCATACGACCCATCTTTCTTGCGCTCAAGTGGTCCCAGAGCCCACACTTCTTCACCGATAGTCACAGGGACCTCGGTACTCGCCGTGAAGTTTAAGGATGGAGTGGTTATTGCCGCTGACAACCTCGGTGCGTACATGTGTCCAACCTGTCAGGTCAAGAAAGCTGACTAGTATGGCCTTCAGCATCATACGGATCTCTGGCCCGCTTTACAGACGTCAAACGTCTACGCACCTTCAATCGCCGCACTGTCGTTGGGTTCGGCGGCGATGTCTCGGATATGCAATATCTTGACAGACTCCTTCTTTCACTCGATATCGAGGAAAACTATGGCTCCTCGGGACATGATTTGAACGCGCGGAATCTGCACACCTACTTGGCCAAGGTCATGTACAAACGTCGCTCCGATATCAATCCCCTATGGAACCAACTCCTGGTGGCCGGATTAGACGGCCTCGACCAGCCATTCCTAAGCTCGGTGGACCTCCTTGGTACTACTTTTTCATCCCCTACGCTGGCCACCGGTTTCGGTGCGCATCTAGCTCAGCCTTTATTGAGAAAGGTCGTCGACGACGAAGCACAGGTGGGGTCCGTGACAAGAGAGCAAGCAACGAATGCCGTCAGGGAATGTATGAAGGTGTTGTTCTATAGAGATGCGCGAAGCTTGGACAAATACTCGATAGCGGTGATCACCAAGGATGGAGTGGAGTTGAAGGAAGATGAACAGCTTGAAAATCAAAGCTGGGCTTTTGCGGAGATGATCAAGGGTTATGGCACTCAGACAGTTTAAGATCTTTAGATTCTCAATGTATGACCAGAAGGGCTTTGATGTGGAGCAGAGCCCATACTGTGCTGGCGTGCCATGTGACCAAACAGGTATCCCTTCCTCTGCTGGGGTCGCCGGTTCAGGGGTTATAAAGCGGATTATGATTCCGCAGCGACCCTCAGTAGCAGCGGAACGGCTAAGCTGGGCTGCAACTATTTGCAGGATAAGGTCAACCGCGGACGTGGAATGTGAGTTTGATCGACAGCACGTTGATGCTTTATGTACAAGAGTTGGCGAATAAGACGCCGATCTGTTATCAGAGTTTGGGTTTGCTCGAGGTATACTCAACCTTGTTCGTACAGCTACCGATCCCCTCAAGATTGACTTCGACAATGTCTCCGTCCTTGAGCCACAAAGGTGGGCTCCTGCCTGAACCCACTCCTTGCGGTCTGTCGTACGAATCAGTCTGGTAGTCTCGCATCGACAACGAAGGTGTTGGAGAACTTTAATACTTACGTGCCAGTAAAGATGATGTCCCCTGGAAGCAGTGTTGTCCCTTGCGATAGGAATGAGATCATGGCTGCGACGCCGAAGATCATGTCTCGGGTCGACGAATCTTGAACGGTCTTCCCATTTAATTTGGTGGATATCTTCAGTGACTGCGGATCCTTGATGAGTCTAGATGAAACGATTCCTGGGCCGAAAGGAGCCCAGCCATCGAACCCCTTGCCGAGAGCCCACTGTCCTCCGCCACGGTTCAACTGCCATTCCCGGTGGGAGACATCATTGCCGACGGCGTAGCCCAGGACGTGAGTGAGCGCTTCTGATTCCGGGACATTTCGCGCTTCTTTGCCAATGATGGCCACGAGCTCGCATTCGTAATCCAAACCCTCGGCTTCCCGTGCTGGGGCAGCCACAGGGATGCCATCAAAGGGGCCAGCTAGAGCAGTGACTGGCTTGTGGAAGAGCACAGGGTACTCGGGCAGCGGCATCTTGGACTCCCTTGCGTGTTGTTCGTAGTTCAATCCCAGGCACCTAACTGTCTTTACATCTTCTCGTGCCAAGGGTGCAAGCAGCAACCGTACATCTGCGATTTGATCGGTTATATCGTGCTTGCCGAAAATGTCTCCTTTGATCACATGTGCTTGAGTTGCCTTGGCGATATCGAGGATACCGGGTGGGAGGATGGCATCACCGTACTGCGGTAGATTTCGGAGTCAGCATGCCTGCAATGGAAGTGTCTCCGGAGTTCGAATGAGATCTACCATAGTATGTCTCACCATGGCTTGGCAGGACATCCGATTGACGTGTCAATCGAGGGCTCGAATGCCCAGAATGCGAGAGAAAGCTCCAGAGGCATACGGGATTGGGGTCAAGGAGCTTCGGAAATTACTCACGTACGTTCGCCCATCTTTGGCGAGGAACCGAATGAGACGCTGAATAGAGCATTCATCAGCTGCAGCGTCATTCGTATGGGATATCTCAACTCGTAATATCAAACAGCATCATCCACCAGAATATATTCCTTGGGCGAGGAAGCAAACAGATAGTTCGAGGCAGCAACAGAGAAAGGACTATCCAGAGGAACGCCATGCAAATGTGCGGTCATGGAATACTTACGGAAAAGGCGGACATCTCCTTGCGACCTTGTTTCCAAAGTCGGATGCGCAAGAAGTGAAGATATTGTCATATTCATTCATACCCCTCGCAAATGAACATCTGTCGCTGAGGGTTTGCGTCATCGCAACCACTCGGGATTTCTTTGCCCAAACTACCGATGTCTGGCACATGTTGGAATCCATCGCCCCCGAACGCTTCGTGACATACTATGAGACAGTCGGGTCTGCAGAGACAGGTGCTAGCGTTGTATCGTAGATGCATGCGAGAATCGCGAAAGAAACCTCCGGTGTGTTGGGAAGTAAGATCTTTGTTCATAAGCAGCTAATTCGGCTACTTTAGGAGACTCGAATCAATTTCGAAGAATTCACCAGGTGAGCTGCGCACTGATCTTCCTCACCAGTCTTAAATCCATCGTTGATCCACGGTTGCAAGGGATGCATTCAGGCAGCATATCGCGCTCGATAAGAAGGATTTTGGCGCGATCGAGTATCTTCTCCGAAGAGGCCTACGCCAGGTGGACATCTATTCCGACCCCAATATCAAGAATATCCTGCAGAATGGTGAGCGATGACCATTCATGCATTCCTCATCGTCTTAATATCTTATCATCATAATCATGTCACTACCGGATCGCTATCAAAATCGAACAGTGTTTTAGTCACCACGCACGATCCGACGTTCGCTTCTTCAACGTCCCAATTCAGAACATCGGCATCCTTTCATTTCCAGTCATGCGGATCTCCACCGGGGATGCATAACCCCAATCGCCAAAAGTAATCCCGGTGTGCGAAGAAGGGCTGCCATATGCGGAACCGTGCAGGAATCTCAAAATTGCCTGCATGCTCCAGCATCCAGCTCGTGAAGCTTTCGATATCTGCACTAGGAACACGCTGAGACCGCGAGCCATCGGAAGAAGCGTCGGCACCGTCGAGACACTGAGGATCGTCGTCACCTTCACACACTCGGACATCGTTCCTTTCCGGCGGCAGGTTGGCTTTTGAGATATATACCTCTTCTCCATGTGTTCGATAACCCCATTCTTTCAGGGGAAGCTGAGGTACCGGATCATCGATGTGCGTCACTCGCCTATACGCCACGCTTCTGTTGGATTGGCTCTGGTGGTAGAAGGCCTTGTCGATGTACTTCATCAGTGCATGGTTTCCTACTCTGGGCTCTCCGAACGTAGTGACCTGTGGATTCCATCCTTTCGCGTGCAAGTCGAGCGACGCAAGAGCAGCTACTGCTCCACCAAGCGAATGGCCTACAAGGGTGACACGATAATTTGGATATTGTATCAACAAATTCTCTAAGTGGTCGATGATCTGAGGCCGGGTATGCCGCCAGGAGGCCATGAAGCCTGCATGAACCGTGCAGTTCTCACACCTCGAGCTCGCAGGATCGACCGATCTGGAAAGCGGATTTGGCAGGCTCTTCGGCCCATCTTCTGCGTGCTCGTCATGACTACTTCCCGGGTAGGGGACATACTCCTGAGGAAGGGTCGATAAATCAACAATAGTATTGGCTATACTGTATGTACCCCGGAAGGCGACGATGATACGAGGGGCCGAGGGAGGGTGTGACAACGCAACATAACCGCAGCTATCAGAGAAAAGTGGACCAGTGTTCCATGTCTGAATCCATCAGCTTGCTCCAATCAGGGTATGTTCAGATGATCATTGAGCTCACTTTGACCAGTTCAAAGCTCTTGAAGTCTTGACATCGACTTGCACAAAGGAACGGTTTTTGAATGCCTAAGCCTGCTGTACCAACGCAATACGCTATGTCAACTATCCGTGAGAGCTCCTCCAGATCATCAAAGAGCTCGATGGAGATGTTGTTTCCAGCAGGGTCGGGAACACTCAGCAGGACCTGTGGCAGCCTACCGGCCAAAGCTGTGGTCGCGCCGACCAGTGAAAGCAGCCATGCTATCCCGATCTTTACAACAAGCATGCTTATATTGCAGTGTTGGTAAACGCATTTATCGTAGGGCACTCGGTGACAAACTCGACCGTGGTTGAATGAGGTCAACTTCCGAGTGGCGAATCGGGCGTTTGGAGATGCGCTGCCAAGCCACTGAGCCCGATACTTACTTAGCTTACGGAGTTACCGTATCCCCGGTCGTCGGCAGATCGAGGCAAATCTCCTGCATGCGATTATCCTCAAGCTTATGGATTCCGCCTACGGGGTACAATCCATGACACATTGACTGATACACTTACTCAGCGCCAAGTCTGTATTACTGAAAACTAAATCTACCCCAGTACGTTAATTAATTTAACGTAGACCTCCCACCATCGACCGAATCGTCGGGCAAAATGATCAACAAAGTAATCCAAAGGCCTTGGGAACGAGCCCGGGAACCTATGAGCCGATCGCATGGGCGAAAACTTTCGCAGCCAGCTCACTCAACAACTTGGCTTTATCTCCTTGCGGTAGTTCTGTCATGATATCAGCCGAGCTCCACATGGTGTCTTCTGAAGCTCACCTTGGAAGACACTATACACGCTTTTGCCCCGGGCATCACGTACTGCTCCCAGTCGGTTACCGGCAACAGCCCCAGCTAGAGCTCCTGGAAAGTTAGCAACGATAAACCCCATGGCGCCGCCGCTGAGCCCCCCAACGAGGCTCCAGAATTTGCCTGTTGGTTTGGCTTCTTGGCCCTCTGCCAGACCTTCGTCCCTTAGCATTTCTTCGAAAACGGAGCCGAACTGTTCGCTGCTGAATTTCTCCTCCTCCTTTGGATTTTTCGCGCCAAACCCAAAGGCTGACCAGGGAAACCCTCCTCCGCCAGGTGCTTTTTGCTGTGGGATCTCCTCCTCCTCTGGATCTGGATCTTCAGCCGGCGCATTAGGGAAGCCATGGAAGGAGCGTGCTGAGTCATAATCTCGACGTCTCGATGGATCGGAGAGAGTGTAGTAAGCGTCGTTGATTTGTTGGAACTTCTTGGTCCGGGCAGGTCTTTCTGGCGAATCCGACGGGACGCGATCAGGGTGTGATTTCAGAGCTTGTCTGAGCTCTCAATTAGCTGTCAATCACTTCGGAGTAGGGACTGAAAGACTTTTTGTAGGCATCTCTGACTTGCTGCTGGGTTGCGCTGGGAGAGATGTCGAGGATTTTGTCTAAACCGTTTAGTCACACGGGACCCAGACGGTGAGTTGTGCCATACAGTAGTCCATTGGTGGATCTATATGATACCGATGTCAGCTCAATTCCTCGACATTCTGAGCTCAGAGATAGCTGCCTGAAGTCCAAATTCCACGATCAAGTTGACCACGCGGCCCGACGGCCTAGCAATTATCCGCGAGTACGGCTGCTTATAGATGGATTAAGGAGTCGGTTCGATTGCTATCTCGTTGCAGCAATGTCGAGAAGGTAAGAATAAAAAGTCGGTTGTATATGTGTAGGATGACGCAGCCGCGGTACTCTACAAGCATGCCACCTTGCCGCCGGCAGTGTTGGCAACCGCCCAGCACGCCCAGCCCTGACCCTAGGGCGGGTGTCGAGCTGCGGGGTCGTATGATTAGGCGAGGACGGTGCTAGCCATTCTATAGGTTGGGCGGGGCTAGGGGCGGTGCCGTATAGTGGGGTAGTAGATAAGCGGAAAATGCCCCTATTTCACCCCTGAAATCAAGATTTTCTAGGTGCCAAAATAGGGGGTCTTCGAAGCTTCCGGGCTGTGGGCTGTGCGGAAGGCTGCCGCCCGGGGAGGGGCTTTTGCCAACTCTGGCCTTGCGTTCGAGCCCCAGCACTAGCTTATAAAGCTTTGAATCTTACCGTATACCGCCAAGACCGCTTCCCTGAGCCTTGACTTCTACTTCTATACAGGACCCCTTTAATCATCTCTCAGATTCATAGTCTTGGGCTCCGATACATTCGACGTAATACAATGGCTTGGTTTAGCGGTCCTGGATCACCTACACCGTCCCGTCACTCCGCCTCCTACCGACGCTCCTCCTCATACTCACAGCATGGCGGATCATCTTCATACTACAAACGTCGTCCTCGCGACGGATATATCCAGCGAATGGTACATGAAATCAAGAAAATGCTTCGTAATCTCATCAGCTACGCAAGACGCCATCCACTCAAGGTGTTTATGCTCGTCATCATGCCATTGATCACCGGCGGCGCACTTCACAATATACTGCGGCAATTCGGTATAAGATTACCGGCCGGGTTGAGCAGTTTGGTTGGCGGCTACAGTCGTGGGATGGCTGGGTACGACTCTATGGGCGGCTTTAGTGGCGGAGGGGGTGACGGAGGCATCCAGAGTGCGATGAAGATTGCAAAGATGTTCATGTGAGCTCGCGGTTGGGTATCAGCAGGGTGGTGTCGTCCAACGTTCAGCGTCTCCGAACCTATAAAATGACGACGACTGGGAACAGGCCACTGAGTTGCAATCTTGGACGTATTGTGTGGACGGCGGACCAAGTCAGCTTTGAGTGTCATTTGAGGATACAGCCTCGCGACGGTGTTTGATATTCGGATTCGACCATTTATCGAGCGAACCTCAAAAGGTTTAAGCCTCGATGACAAGCCATCGTTGGAGCGCAGTGGTCTGTTCTCATGAGTAGGCAGAAGACGTGCGAGCTGATGCAGGTGTACAATTAGCTATGAGTAAGCCCAGGAAGCAATTTCCCCAACCAAGCTTCAGATTAACAGATATCATGGGGTATCAAGTTATTACGCTTCTGAACCCTAGAGGTTCCAATATGACGAGGGTGTCAATCCGCTTTTCCATTTCGCTTCCCACGCTTCCTCGAAGAGCCGTTCGCTCCGGATCTCGCATGTTGGATTGGATCGTCCTCAAAACCCAGACTGTTTGGCGTCCCCTCTGTCTCTTCGGTATTGGATGATCGTGACTGCCCTGGAATTGCATTCTTGATCTTTCCATACACCCAGATGGGTAACTTGAAAAGTAAGGTCTGGCGGATGGTAGGTCTCAAAATCTCGTTGGGATCGAGTAAATATTCCTGCTTCTCGCCGTCCTCATCTTCTTCTTCGAGAAAGACGTTCCCCAGCGAGTCGACGATAAGGGTCTTGCCGTTCTCGGCTTGCACCTTTTTCCTTGAGCCTTGCGACTCCCCAACGGAATCCGTCTCCGCGGGCGTGCTTGTGCCGCTCTGCCGGACACCTTTGGCCTTGAACTTGGAACCTTTGTCTTCTTTCCTGCTTTCTCGTTCTTGTTGACGCTTCTGCCTACGATTCAAGACTGCGCCATCTGCAAGAGAAGGTTGTGGTGGTTCGGTGGCACCGTCTATTCCCGGGATACCCGCCACACTGGAATCGTTGCCCCAGGCGGCCCTTCTGGCATGGCGCACATACCTCTCCACGAATTCTTTTTGCCGCTTCCAGCTGACGTACAAGGCGCCATAGTGGGCCAACCCACCACCCATGATGAATAGCCCAGCAAGTACAGAGCCGAGGCCGGGCCTGAACCGCGCATAGTAGTACCCGGTGCCACGCCATCTGGGAAAGCCATTGGCCAGAAAGTAGTCGTATCGTTCCCTCCCTTCTCCTTTGAGTATCTCAGCGATGACCCCTAGGCGTGCATAACGCTCGCTAGCCCTCTTGACTGCATCCCGGATTTCCTTTTCACTAGGCGGCTTGCTGACATGGACGGCCGGCTTTTTGGCCTTTTCGGCCGGCTTTTTGGGATGTGGTTTTGCTCTTGACGCGATGAAGGCTTGCTTGGCTTTGTCCGGGTGCATGGCCTTGGACTTCTTGCGATAGGCTTTGACGATTTCATCTTGTGAGGCGCTCGATTTGACTCCGACGTAATCTAGCAAGAAGTCAGGATGGATGCAGTGGAAAGCGGTCTTTGACACTACCATAGAATGTTACGCCTTCTCCTTCGATTGAAGATATTTCATCCTTGAGCCGGAAGATTTCATGGTCTGGCCCGAGTCAATTTCCATGGAATTATTGAACCCGGGAGAGGATCTTGGCGGAGGTAGGAAGACTGACCATCAGGGGTGAAGCCGAACACATTGACCAGGAGACTACTCCAGAAGAGCAACAATGCTAGATGGACGGTCTTCATGATCAAGCGAAATGACACATTGGTGCCCAAGATTCGAAGCTTTGCTCGGGGACAGCAGCGAGCGGTGCAGGCGCGCAGTGTAACGTGGCAGGTGCGGAGCAGGACCGTCTCGGCTGGTGGGTCCACGACAAGTACTGTATTTATATATAATACAAGGAATCGCTTATCCAACCTTTCTTTCGTTCTTCTCGACTTTTACGTTACCTTTGCTTTCCAAGATGAGCGCTGGGAATGGGATTCGTTGACCTGGTGTGGATTCCAACTGTTGACGATCCTTGTCCAAGCCCATCAGCTTTGGAGATTCCCATTCACTTCCATTTCTTTACCCAAGCTGGAGAGAGTATCATCCCTCACCACCGAAGTCTCTCGCACTCCGTCGTTGTCACCTTTCGCCAATTACCCGGACAAAACAGCCGACTACACCTCGAGTCTTGTCGTACAATTCTCAACACTTCCATTGTTGCCCAACGCCCTCTTCGTCCTGCGACCATGGCACGAATTCAAATTCCTATTGATGCATTAACATCCCGGCTCAACCTTGGCTCCCGTTTTGAAGGAGTCAGGTCACAATCTCTGAGTACAAGATTTGCAAACCTCAGACCAATCTCCGAATTCCTCAATCTCAGCCGACTTTCGAAACCGGCCAACTTTGGAGAGGTGCAGAGTAGAGTCAATTATAACCTGGGACACTTTTCTAGCAATTATGTTGCTGTTGGCATCATGCTGCTGATTTACAGCCTACTCACCAATCTGACCTTGTTGTTCGATATCATCTTCGTCGGCCTTGGTCTCTTCGCCATTAAGAAGTTGGATGGCAGGGATCTCGAACTGGGTTTCGCACGCGCGACAACGTCACAGCTGTACACCGGCCTTTTCGTTATTGCAGTCCCACTTTTCATCTGGGCTAATCCTATTTCTTCCGCATTATGGTTGGTCGGAGCAACTGGCGTGAGCATCTTGGGGCACGCCTCCTTCATGGACAAACCTATTGATACAGCTTTTTCCGAGGAGGCGGTCTAGGTGGTCGGCCGCGAACTCCACAATTTACGCCCCCATGGGGAAGACCATCCTGGAGTAAGCCGAGGGCAAGAAGGGAGCCGCAGGAGCGCCACTTCGAGGAAATCGAGAGCGACGACGACGACGGGCAAGGCGTTACTTTGGACGGAACTTATTCTAGCGATGATTTGGATTTAACGGGTCCAGAACTGGGAAGACATACCCGCATTCGGCGCAAGTATATACAGGAACCTGATTCACAGTCTTCCGAGGAAGAGGGCGAGCCTTTGGATGGCCGGTCATCCGGTACTATGCAGTTGGCTTTGCGGAACAAAGCGGACCTGTTGTTGCAGCAGGCGTTGGGGCGCATTCAGCGGGCGCAGATGTTAGGCAAACACAACGTAAAGTTGAGCAAGCCGGAAATCGAAGCTTTGGAACGGAAAAGGAGGCAGGACGAGGCTCAAAGTACGCAAGACAAACCTGGGTCACGGCAAGCTGACCGGCGACGGTCGAGCGGTCAGCTGAAATCGTCGGCGAAAGAATCAAAATCTGGCAAAAGAAGAAGTGCTGGAATGGGCTCGAATTTTGAAAGAACCTATGCTTCCGATGGGAGAGCTGCTACACCTCCCGGCATCATGGTACCAGGACCAGATGGCCGCCCGATACATACACCCATCGGCTACTATCCCTTGGCGTCTAACCAGGCACGCGGCAGTCGAGGGTCTCAATCTGGGTCACGGTCTGGAAGTTCAGCCAGTCTGCAGCAATCAACACCACCTTTGCCCTCGAGTCAGTATTGGTCCCCACAACCAAGGTATCCTTCAGAATTTGAGCATACACCGCCACCACCACCAGCTCGAAATTCTCCTTCACTGCGACGCTTACCAGACGATCCACAGTGGAACCCACGACCGAGGTCAGCTTCTTCGAATCAGCCATACTCCGGGGACCTGCAGTACTACCCGCAATACTCACCTCCGCCAGTGCCCAGTTCCAGTCAAGGACGTAGAATAGTATCCGTACCGGCAGATATACAACACCCAAGTCTCAGAAGACCTATGGCCATGTCCTCTGCACACACTGGATCATCAGCGCCGACCCTTCAACGTAGGGCGCATTCCGGAGGCCAGTACAATCGCAGGGTCGACGCGGAGGAGTCAGATGACGACGACGAAAGTTATGGCGTCCAGGTTGACGTCTCGCCTCGTCCGTATGGGTATGAAGTTCGTAGTGGACATGAACAAGCGCGTCCAAGGCAGCCACGATGAAGTATGTAGGGCTATCGAAAAAAGCGTTCTGTCAAGACTAGAGGCCGACTTCAGGAGTATAGATCAAAACATCGCTTTCACTCTTGCAACAAATTCGATCTGATCTTGTGACGTAAAGCTTCGCTGATTCCGATCCGATCAAGATAGGCCTGGCAACTGCCATAAGTCTCTGTGATGTGTCTTTGGACGTCCATTGCCCAATTAGGCGGACAGTCAGCAAAATCGTCGGACAAACCCATGGCTCGAAGCTCCTCGGTCCTGAATACCCTCTCAGAAGCCAATTCTCCTTCGCTTGCCATGTAATCCACGGAAATGAAAGAGAGAGGGACATCTAAGATCATGAGGAGGATGAATGCGACCAGTCCCGTCCGGTCCTTGCCAGAAGTCTAGAAGAAGTCCCGGGGTCAGCGAGACATGATCCAGTCAAGCTGTCGAGCTCCAGGGCATGCATGCGGAATACAGAGGATTGATCGGAACGTATGTATCTCGCAACCCTGGACTCAACAATCGAAGGGCAGAGTATGTGGGGAGCCTTGGCTTACGCAGTGGAAAAAGATGGGGTACTGAGCGTCGGCGAGGACTTGGAAGATCTGCTTCAATTCGGCGGCTGAGCTGTCTATCACGTCTGTCGCTTGGCCGACCAGTCCTCGAGATTGGATGACTTCTCGGCCCAAGATGGCAATGGCTTCGGTTCGACGCCCCACGGCCAGCAGCGCGATCAGTTTGCTAGAGGACGTTCAGAAGATAGGACTGGAAGGTTACATCGTCGGGGCGACGTACGCTAAACTGGCATACCTTAACCGTTTCAGCAACAGCCTCTCGTATGAGCTGCCGTTCAGGCTGATGTCATGGTAGCAAACGTCGGGTATCTTCAATGGCGCAATGGCGCTCTCCGACGGGAATAGAGTGGCCGTGTCCCGCAATCTGGCGTCATGCTTCCTCCCCTGCTGGACATGCTCTGTTCTCATACCTCCGGTTAGCAAGCCTGGACAGCAACGGACCGACGGACCAAAGGTACTTTGACCGAAGATCGACGACCGTCTTGATTCGATAGTTGGATATCAGAGTTCTCTGATCTTCCAAACTGGCCTCGTCAGGCTGTGGGAATGAGTCAGGATCGACAGTATGCTCGAATTGCACAAAGCAACGCACCCTCGCACCTCGATAAACAAGACCTGGGCGCAGGAGTCTGGCGCGGAGGTCAGTAAGGGTGTGTACGTGGCCTCTGTGAAGGAGCTGACATGGAAGGGTCCAGCCTGTTGATGGTCTGGCCAATGTCCCGAAAGTTGAGAATGGTCTTGAAGGGGCTTGTGGGTACAGCCGTGGTAGCAGTGGTAGGGCTTCCTGAAGCCATGTTCAATGCCGCAAAAGACGATGTAGGAGAAACAGTACACAGAAAGAAGGAGAGCACACGACCAGTGTCGAGCGATTAGGTCACAAGGGAGTAATGCAGACAAGTACGCAGGAGTATAGTAGAAAGCGTTCACTCCATGTGCTGGCAATAATACCTCAGGGTTGTGGATAGCGTGCACGGAACGAGTGCTCTTAGGTTCGAGGAAGACTGAACACATGGATGAAACGATCGAGTCTGTAGATAGCGACCGTGGAAGACCTCTGCAGCTTTTACCGTCATTCGGAAGTGTGCTCGAAGGAACAGTCCAATTGACTCGTTACTCGTTACTCGTACTCTACACGCAGGAAAGAAGGAAAGGACGTCGTCCACTGTCACTTCAGCCTCCTACGTCATTCGGCGTGTGGAGTAAAACGTGCCACCAGTGCAGCCGCCTGTTTGACATTATTGGATGCTTCCCTCTGCTCTAGTTACGTGTTCGGTGTTCCTTGACCGCACCCGTTTTGTGTGTCAGCCCCTCCTTCTTCTTATCTTGATCACACCGTCCCTCTGGTCTGGCGTGACGCGCTGACCTACTTACTCTAGAACAGTGCAATCGTGTACCTCGACCTCGGAGGAAGCGTCATGGCAGGAACCAAGTCCAATAAGCTTGAAGATCAAGGTAAGCACTGAAGTTGTCAGATGGGGTACGAAGATTGATTCGTCTACAGCCGCGACTGCTGCTTTGTATGTCACAAAGGGCCAGCGCACGGATCAGTCCAAGTCCAATTTCCCCCTTGACAGTGATAATAAGCTCTCGAGTGCCAGTAAGTAAGAGGGTCTTCATGATGGGTGAATGTCCGTTTGACCATCTTTGCTCAGGCGCAGCCACCTCGCTCAAGTATGCAAGCCCGCGTGATCTGCCTTCCTTCCCTACCGCAGGACTGGAGCATGGGGAAGCCGGAGCTGGAGCCGCTGCCAGCCTGGCCAATGCCAATCACAAAGAGTTCGAGCTTTGGAAGCCCGCCGCCTCGGAGCCTGCAAACAAAGCAGCCATGTTGGCCAAAGACTATAAGCCGGCGCCGCTGTGGCATCCCGAGCAAAGCGCGGCTGGGTCCAAAGCCGCCGACATCGCCGCCAAAGACGGTGGCCATGTCGACATATGGCTACCGGAGTCGACCGCCGCTGGGAACTCGGCAGCTGGTCAGGCCATGAGAGCTAAAGGACTGAGTCCCCAGATCTTTCGCGGTTCGACCGCCGATGACAACAAAAAGGCTCTCATGGCAGCCACGGGCGCGATGTCGGGCAACCGACGGAGAGCCGGCTCTACCCCCACCGTTCCACCAACTTACCCCGATGCTGCCAATTCAGCCGCCAATGCTCTCAAGGCTGCCACATCGGTCAGTAGATCTGCTGGCAGGAGTAATCAGACCAGCCCCCCACAGCCGTTATCCCCGCCTATCGATGCAGCCCGAATACACAATGCCGCCGTCACGAATCTGTCTCGAGAAATGTACACGGCCAATCCGCCAGTAGCCCCTGAGGTTGAGGAGAAGAGAAAGCAGGAAGGACTTCGCGCGGCAGCAATCTCCATGGCAAAGCAGATGTATGACATACAACAGAAAGCAATCGACGACGCGGCAAACGATGGCAAAGGCGATAGTCATTATGCTGCTAATAGCGTCCACAACCGCCAGCCTTCCGTGGCATCGGACGATCCAAAAGCCGTCCCTCAGTACGTCAACCTACAAGAAGCGGCGCAGAAGCTAGCGGCTGAACGGCTTGCAAAATTGCATGATGAGCATGCAGCCTACAGGAATTATTACGGAGCGACTCAACCGGTTCAGAAGCGACTTTCAATCAGAGCCCGTCCCCGGCGGAGAGCGTCTAGTGATGGAGCTACCCCCAAAGCTGACGAAGAACGTTCCAAGGCGATTCGGAATCAAATGTCACTGTTCAAGGACGAACTTGCTCAAGTCGATGCGAAGAAACGTCAAAAGGACCGGGACGCCTTGATGGCGGCTGCACAGCGCAACGTCAGGGCTAGTATGACAGGAATGGACGAGCGCGTGTTTAACGAGACCGGCAAGGCGTCGCCGGCAATGACGGAAGAATGGGAAGCCAAAGCCAAGGCGCGTGCCAAAGCCGACAGCGATGCAAGGATGGTCAATCATGGAAGAGTCAACATCGGTGGTGGAAAATATCTTGACCAGTCAGAGATTGACGCCATCGCCGCAGGGAGAGTGCAGCCTACTCTTGACGAAATCACCGAGAAGGCCGAGAAGCAGCGTGCTCGAGATGAAGAGCTTCGACAACAGCAACTGGAGCGCGAACGCATCACCGCAGAGAAAGTGGCCGATCAGAAGGAACGGGATCTTAAGACGAAAGAAGAATGGAAGCGGTTTCGCGGTGAGTGATCCAAGGACAGAATAGCGCATGATCATTCTAATAGAGAAAAACAGGGGAAGAGAAGGCTGAAGCTAAAGCGAAGAAAGACGAGGAGAAAGCGAAAAAGGCCGAGGCAAAACGGTTCCGAGACGAAGACAAACGAAAGTCGAAGGGGCCGCAAGCGGTTGACGTAGACGAAGAAGAGAGGCCGACGACATCATCCGAGCCGCCAGTCCTGGATCCCATACCGTCCGTAGAGCCGATAGATGCTGAAGACGAAGCATTGCAACGGCCACAACTCAGGACAACAGTCACGGAAGAAATCAAGATGCAAGTCGAAGAAGAGAAAAGAGCATCCATGCTGGCGCAAGGCCCGATAGCTATGCCATCCTCGGGATACACGAGAGCTGACGACGAAACAACTGCTACCTCGTACACTGGATCATTTGATGCTTCGAAGGTTGCTGAGCGAGTCTTCTCATCTCCTGTCGGGCACCCTTCCGAGGAAGTCACTACGAAGCCTCAAGCGTCAACAACCACCGCCATCGAGCCAACGACCAAGACCCAACCCGTTGCGACTAAGCCGCCACCGACAGCAACGAACATTCCAGCAGCCACTACTGAGACCACGGTGACTGGTCCCTCTCCGTCGCAGAGGCAGGGGAAGGGCGAGGGCAAAGTCTCCTCCTGGTTCAAGAATAAGCTTCGGCGGTCCAGCAAACCAGGCAAGCCCGACAATTCCAAGATGGGCGCCCCAAAAGCTGTGGGTAGCGAAAGAGCTTTTCTCGGCGGTGCCAGCTTGACGAACCCCACGAGCGCCAGCAAGAGTAGCACCGATCCTAGTAAAGACGGTTCCATCCGAGAAGTCGCCATTGCCGGAAAACCCGATAGCGGAGACACCGCTGCCATGACATCAGCGACTACTGGTCCTGTTACGACGCCGGACATCGCGCCCAGCGGCATAGGCAGCGGCACTAACGATGACGACGAGGAGCTATACGCCGCATCTACGAAAGAACGTCGAAAGCAGCGAAGCCGTTCTTCGTCTCCAGTCAGCTCCCTGTCTAGCGACGAAGGCGAGCACCCGCGCGGTCGATCGCAATTGCGTCGCGAAGTGACTGGCAGTGAAGGCAACGGGGAGGATGAGTTTGAGGAAGCGAGAGATCATTTCGAGACGGAGAGACTGTCACCACCGGCGCCATTGAAGGACACGGTAGGGAGGGCTTCAAATAGCCCGGTTAGGGACTCGCGGTTCTCTGAAGCTTTGTGAGGAAGACCAGAGGTTTGAACGATCTCTTTGAGTCATCTCTTTCAGTGAAGGCTCGATCTGTGACCAGTTGGCAGGATTTCACATCATTTGAAAGGTTTGTTTTGATAGCCAGCCTAGTCAAGCCAAGAACCCGTACATTTCTGTTCTGTCTTTCCGAAGATGAATAGCTGTGTTTTTGATCCCACGTGGAGTCTGTGCACTAGACCTGGGTTTTTGATTGTTATTTTGAGGGTAATGTGGAGATCCGACGGTCTAGTGGATCGACTGTCAGACCTGGAACATCGCCGTTGAAAAGCCGTAAAAAACGACCCAACATCGCCGATAAATAAACTCTACATGCGCACTTTAAATTCTGAAGCCAACATTTCTGCACCATAGCCGGTTTCGGTTGCTGTGCATCCCTGGCAGCGTCATACCGCGGTGGCTCCATCCGTATGGCTCATTTCGGTATTGGTAACCTTCTGGTGATTCCTCGAAGCGGGCAGCAAATCGACAAAGAAAGTAAGAACATAAAAAGTGAAGATGAGGGCAATGATCCACTCCAGGACGGCGGCGATGTTCTTGTGGGAGGTAAAGGAAGTGCCGATAAAAACAGCAGCGAGGAGAACTTCGATGATGATGAAGACCAGTTTCATCCAGAATGAGGCACGAAGGATGCGGTGTTGGCGGAAGTGACGGCCGAGGCGTTGGTATTCGGCGCAGATGAAGATGGCGGAGATGACGTAGCCGGCGATGAAGAGGAGAAGGAAGCCATCATGGAGTCTGGGATGGCTGACGGTGTCGAAGATGGACAGAAGAATCAAACCGGCAGTTCCAAAAACGGCGAAGAGGATTGATAGGGCGGATAGGGATTTCTCGGTTTTGCCCATGTTCTTGGCCAGACGGCCGGTATGGCGTAGCCATCTCTCGGCAGCAAAGGAGAGGTCGAGAAAAATGGTGGTGACGCAGGCGCCAGCGATGAAGAGTGGTTGGAGACCTTGAGCGCCAACGTCGGAGATGTATGCTATGCGCTGATTTGGTTCCATCGAGACATAGTGCGGAGAGCCCTCAAGATGCCAGACGATAAACATGGCCAGCAGCATTCCCAGCCAGGTGAAGGCGCTGACGAGTGGTAGTATGCAGAAGAAGACATACTTCAGGTTGAACATGACGGGCCCGAGAAAAGGCAGATATAGGACAGGAAGGTACGAGGAAGGCAGATCAGAAAAGAATGTGGCACCCAGCTGTCCCTGGATTGTAATCGATACCACCTCAGGATTACACGGCCGGCAAGTCGATGGATGTGAAGTGAGAGTAATGGCAATCTATAATCCCGTTTGGATGAAAAGAAGACGCCGACGTATATGTCCTAGTAAACAGCCGCGTCACAGGTGGCTCATCGGATGCCCAAACCGTTCGGACACCGAAGCACGGACCATGGCTCGCGTAAGGTGATGACTCGCATTAATGACGCGTGGCGCCGCGCGGGAGGTTTTCCCTTAGCTTCCGGCAAACTTCCGCGAACATGTCCGGGGCTGGGCCATCCGGGGCCAATTCGTTGGACCCTACTCTACACGATCTGGACATCATAACTCGCCGTCGTTCCGTCGTCCCTCTGCCGCTGCTGCTCGCAAATGCCGGCCAATCTCTCGCTCTACCGTCGGTGACAGATTCTGAATTTGGCCAGGGCGATGTCGGAACAAACAGTGCCATAAATCGCCCTGGTCTACCACTTCACCACCGCTGCGACCAGTGCTCAGCAAATTGCCCAGGGCTGCTCCTTCTAGCTCCAGTGTATCCGCTGCTTCGATCTGGCTCTCCATTATGCACTTGCTCGTTATCCCAATATGTTTCATTCGACGTTCCACGGAGATATCGTACACCGACTGTTCCACCGTGCCTTCCACGACATACACCCATACTGTCGTTGCTTGATGTTGGCCGATTCGATGCACTCGAGCTATCGCCTGGAGTTCGATCGCTGTGTTGATAAGAGGCTCACACAAGAACACGTGGGTTGCGTTGACCAGGGTGAGCCCGGACGAGCTGCCTCTGGCGTGCATTAACAAGCATTCGATCTGTACGCCTATCAATGACCGCGACCAAACTTCCTTCAGACTGTTATGAGACACTTACTCCTGCATCGTCTTTGAATTGTCGCACTCCATTCTTGGCATCGATATTCGTATAACCAATTTTGTAGCTGGCGAATGCCGTTCCAAGGATGGACAGGAAATCCCGGAACTGAGAAAAGACGATGGATTTGGAGCCAGGATCATGCTCCCTCAGCCAGATGAGATGCCTGGCGATACTATCGACCTTGGTCCCAAATGATCGCTTGACATCCATGTCAATGTTCCTGATCTCATTCAACGTAGAAGCGCTGATGTCAGTGTAGATACTTTGACTGCTCCTGCCACTGGCAGTCCCCTCGACCTGATCTGTTACCTGCGTTTCCTCTTGAACCGTTAACTCTAGAGGCTTGTATGTAATCTGATAGAGATCGTTTTGGTTTAGACGCTTCTTGCACGTCGGACATGTCGCGTGATGTTTTCGCCAAAGAGCCAAGCATTCAGCACAATAGGAATGCCCACACGAAGTCAGGACACCTACTTCGAAGCCCTGCTGGCATATTATGCAATACCGATTGACCTCCTTACGTCCGTTCTCTGTTCGTAGATGGTCCAGATACCGTGCCGTCGATTTTAGATTCGCAATTTTGGCGTGCAGTTTCCTTTCCGCTGTGGCTGCTTCAGCCAACGCTACCGCCAATGCCTGATCATCCAGCTCTTCTTCGTAAGGAGCGACGGTATCCGAGATTTGCTGGAGCTGGCGGTAGTATTCCAATCGAGCGTTCATTATATCCGTGAACAGCTCAACCTCCCGCTCAAGCGCCGTAGCTACCTTGGTATAGTGCGATGACAGCGACTGAATGGCGTTCAAGGAGCTGTTGACGATACCAAGCTCCGCTCCCGCCCGCACGTTCCCTCTTTCCAGCTGCCCACGTAAGGTATGGCGGAGTTCGCGTAGATCTGTGATTACGCTCCTGAGGGAACCAGTACCAGCAGAAGGCCTCAATCCCTGACGAACGCAGAGCAATTCTTTCAAGAGGTCTGGTGAATGTCCCTCCCTCTGGATGGCTCGTCGGTTAGCAACTTTCATCTCATGATCGATGAGAAGGTTGTTTTGACCAGTGATGATGTCGTGGTAATCAGCGACGACGGCACGTAGTACGTCCACATAAGAGTACACTGTATCTTGCTGTTGTGTACTCATCTCGTATTCATCACCTTGCAGATCTGTGTCCTCTTCGTCTACCAGAGGCACTAAGAGAAGCTTGCTCGCCTTTGCTCTCCACTCATCGATCTGATGAGCCTGCTTGGCGACAATTCTTGTCACTCTTTCGAATTTTTGTAGTACATTCCGGCTCTCAATGCCGCCATGGTTCATCTGCGCTCTAGAATCAGGGATGGTGGCGAATGAATGCTTTTGACACTTTTCGCGCAGCACGTCCATCAATGAATCGGCTCTATCGCGAGCTTCCAGCAGAATCTCTTTACGAACGAGCTTCGCCTTTTCGTAATACTCCTCTTCGTATCTCCCAAGTTCGTCAAAGTCCGATGATCCCGGCGTTGTCTCATTCTCGTTAGTCTTGATCTGAAAGTACCCGGTGGCCACAAAGAAAAGTGACATGTGTTCTAACTCCAGCGCTGAGCGGAGCCGTTGACGAAGAGCACCAGAGGAACTGTTTGTATCATTACCGTGTCCAGCAGTTTCTCTGGCCGCGCTGCCCTTGACCAGGCCAGCTGCATTATAATCAGCCTTCAGACGTGCCCTCGCCTCAAGGGCGAGGGACTGAGACTCTCTGAGGGTCTCCAGCCAAATATTCAGGGCCTCTCTGCTTCGCTTAGCGTGCTCAAGTCTGGTGTAAATCTTCCAAGTCAGCACGTACTCACTGAGTCTACCGGTAAAATTCTGACACATATCTTTGAGATACAGACTTTCAGGAAGAACTGCAGACTGCAAGGCCAAGGAGTGCTTACAGTTGGCCTCTACGGGCCTGGGATGCCAAGACAGCCCTTTCCTCCGTACGCAAAGCAACAAGATTTTGTTCGGTCATGACCTCTAGTACTTCGTCGACTGTCCTCAGGGGGTTACTTCCCTTCCCTAATGCTTTTCGATTTCGAACACCGACTTCAGCATGCAAACACTATCTTCAATTAGCCCTATCATCGCAAATATACATTCATTATCTCCTGACAGTTTGCCTCAACCTGAGAAGCCAATGTCTCATCTTCTCCACGGTGAATGCATCATCAGGATCCCATATCTCCGAGATCGGGGCTCCCTCACTGTCAAGACCGCAATCGTCGCACATCTGGTTATATAAAGTGAGGTAGTTCTGCTTCTCGATCTGCGTGAATGGGACCGTAATGACAACGCGACGTTGAGGTGGCAGTTGGACGTCGTCTTTGATCTGTTCTTTGGTATGGCGCAAAGCCAATGTTCCAAATATATGCCTGAATATATCTTGTCGCTCTGTGATTAGACGTTCCCAGAGTGGCGAAGACCAGCAATAAGGTGGAAATCGCAGGAATACCAGCAAGCCACGTAGATCTTGTGAGCTTTTTCTGACAGGGGTCCCAGAGACACACCAAGCGTTGTTTCTTGAGATAAGTTGTGCGACCTTCGCGGCGTTGCTCACCCCACTCTCTATCATCTGAGCTTCATCAAGGACCACTCGCCACCATTTTCTCTGCATCAAGGGAGAGAGCGTTCTTTCGTATTTCTTTCGATTGCGAAATTGCCGTTCTGGCACATGGCCCGAATGGTGGATCTCACGAGCCAAGACATTGTAAGTCGTCATGACGATATCATGGGTGTCAAAAATGGAGTCGTAGTCTACAACATCCAGATTGTTCGCACAGAGACCTTCGTAGATTGTGACTTTGAGGTCTGGCGCAAGTGTCTGAAGCTCGCTCTTCCATTGCCCTAGTATTGACGGCGGGGTGATGATGAGCGTCGCACCGCACGCGCGTAGTGAGGCTGTTGCGGATTTCTGGCCCAAAGGCACTCTTGGTTGTTTGTTCAGACAGATTATACCAATAATTTCAACGGTTTTCCCGAGACCCATCTCTTCTGCAAGTATGCCGCCCTTGATCTCAGACGCGCCCCGTACAAGACTCTCGCTGTCCGTCATGATACCTAGGAAAGGACTGATAAAGCATCGTTTCCCATCAGCATCGACAGTTTCGACAAATCCGTGGGGCAGCTGAGGAGAAGTCGAATGATCTAGGTCAATCCCACCTCTTTCGCGGTAAAGAAGCCACTGGATAGCCCTTTGCTGAAAGGGATAAAGCTGACACTTAAGCTGATCGATGCGCGGAAAAGACGACAGCGTCGCCTTCTTGTCCGGTACAAACACGCTTTCATAGAAGTCGCGAGGTGACCAGCATTGCTCCACATGAGGCGTACAATCTATACCACAGTCTTCAAGGACTAGTCGTCTGTCAAAGATCGACGCTTGGAGTAATTCTCCGTTGTTGGGCAACATAATTCTCGCGCATAGCAAGAAGCTTGCGTCTGGGCTGGCACTGCAGTCGGGTTCTCTCGATAGAGTACAAAATGCCCGGCAGGCTGTTTTCTTCTGAGAGATTTTTGGGATATCGACGATCCGTTGCAGGACTTCGAGGGATCGAGGAGGACAGTCTACTGGTAAGGTCGCATCAAGCAGTGTCTCACCATCTTCTGTGGTGAGTTGACATAGGATGCTGCCGCTATGTTTCTTCACGTTTTCTAGTCTGATGGGTCGGCAGAGATTGTTTCCAGACGTTCGCGATTGGCGTACGTTACTCGGAGAAGAAAATATCTAACAAAGCTCAGCGTCTTGTATTCCACTTGCCTTTAATCCATACCATACCAGGCGAATGTCGACTCTTGAGAAACACAGGTATCTATCCGGAAATATGCTAAGCTCAAAACCGCCTGAACCTCTTCCAAGCTTTCGGCGTTTCTTCGGACGCTCATGACTGCCCGGTTCAAGAAAGGATTGGGATGGTGATTCGTTGAACTGAAGTAAGCCAGAGGGAATAATAGCTGCTGAAGGTTCAGCAACAGACGCCCCTGTCAAGGTCCAGTCACGAGATATACTCACAGTCTGAATGCCAAGTGACTTGAGAATAGTGCATCATCGGAGGGGACCTGAGTGAGCAGCTGTGTGATCAACTAGGAGAACAGCTGCCAGCCGCTGCATTGTTGAGCAACGACTGAGGCTCGTTCGCAGTGGAAGGGTGAATGACGTGAAGTGCTCCCTGGCAGCGAGGCAGCGCAGAGAGACGAGGCGAGACGAGAGAGGTTGTAGATAATCGATAGCTAGCCGCGGCACGGCAATTTGGCCCCCGATTCACCGATCGAGTCGATATTTCAGCGCTGCTCCGTCCCCTCGGCCATACTTTAGGTACACGTACGTGATCAAATCTCGCCAGTTCGCTCTCACGATGGTTTACCGATGTTTCCAACAGTTAGGACTCGGACACCGTCTCGCCATGATATTGTATATTGATCCTGCAAGTGGGCTAAGTCTCGTTAGTCCCGTAATCTTCGACATAGTCCTTCAAGGTTTGTTCTAGAGTTCCGTCTTCTGTGAACCCCAGCTGCTTTGCCTTCAGGGTATCATACATCGCCGGCCAACTCTCGACAATCTTCTCGGTCAGGGCATCTCGTTTCTCCTCCACCAAGTCGAGCGTCTCTTGTCCGCCGATAGCTTTCAAAGCCTCCAACATCTCATGGATTGATACAGTTACACCAGGCAGATTGACGACACGCGATCCACCTTGGTATGCCTCTGTCGGTATATCGCGGGCGTGTAACAGATTTTTGATAATGGTTCGTGGCGAACAGATCCAAAGCGAAAGATCCTTGGAGACAGGTAAGATGCTTTTCTGGCCATTGAGTGGTTCTCGAAAGATGCCCGAGGCAAACGATGATGCAGCGCCCGTGGGCTTGCCTGGTCTGACGAGGACCTAAGGGTCGTCGAGTTAGTAGTGCCAAGTTGCGGATGGACTGGAAGGCCAGCGCTCACCGTGGGCAGTCGCAAGATCCGTCCGTCTAAGCAGCCACGACGAGAATAATCATTCAATAAGGTCTCACTTATCAGCTTCTGTGCCCCGTAGGAGGAGCCAGGACATGGGGCGTTCGCTTCGGTCAAGGGAAAGTCTGGACTCGGCGGGGGCCCATAGACTGCTGTAGTGGAGGTAAAGATTACCCTTACGCCCGGATTGACGGTACGCAGAGTGTCGAAAACCGTCCGTGTAGCATCCATGTTCACTCTGATGCCTAATTCGAGGTTCGCCTCGGCGGCGCCAGACATGATGCCGTGGAGTAGAAAGACATGGGTAAGATCCTTGGTCAGGAGTGAGTCGCACAATTCTTGAGAGGTCAGATCACCTTGTATACAACGGATAGTAGGTTGCGCCGATTGTGGAGCGGCTGGTTTGACAACATCGGTGAGGGTCAAGGAAGTTGCCTTGCCTTCAGCAGCAAGAGCTGTGGCCAACGCCTGCCCTATGAAGCCCCCGGCTCCGGTGATTAGAATGTTCATCTCTGACATTTCTCTTCCATCGAACATGAATTGAACAGGGAATATGAGGGATCAATTTGGGGCTCCAGGGCATACTGCTCCTAAGTTCCTTCGTACCCCACCCCTTCATCATCAAGCGGAACGGACCCCGCTTGGGAAGGTCGGTTCCTGCAGTAGACCATGTGCTAAAGCGAGGATCTGAACGGAAACATGGGAACGGGATGGATTTTAGAAAAGTGCCTACACATGTGGATCCATGACCGCTGAGACAATGTGTCCTGACCGGAATCGCCTCAGTAAGCGGCTGCTTTGTCTTGTCTGTTTGACTTGGACCTGTGGGACTTTGATTGGAGACAATTGAAATGGTACAGAGACAAAAGGACATCAGTAGAAGCTAATGCTCTTGCAGGTGGCGAAATTCACGTTCTAATCCTTCCATCGCACAATTTGGACCTTCCATTAAGCTGATGATACTGTCAACTATACCGGGTTGACGATGCGCAGCGTCCGGCATTAAATTCAGTGCGGAAAAAGGACTATTTTAGCGATGGACTTCTTCAAGCAAGTCCGTGAAATGGCTTTCGCCACGCTCCGTCCGTCGTTGTTGCCGCAGCTTAAAGCAGCTGTAATGGCTGGGTCACGCCGATACTTTGCTCACTGGACATGATGGTCCTGGCACTGGTTAATCGGTAACCTGAGTTGAAATTTTCCAGGAATTGTCTGGGGGCGCTGAGGTAAGACGTTCCGACGGTGGTTGTTCGCAATTCTAAACGCTACAGGGAGGGCCTGGCGAATCCGCATCTTTCCGAAACCATGATGAGGCAAACGGGCCTTCTTACCTACACATTGGTGGGCTCCTGCGTCCCTTCGTTGTTGACATGTGGCCCGACGTTACTCCAGAACTTCCAGCCCTCTCTTTTGTCAGACGCGCCAATGCCGACGCCGACAAGCCTCTCAACGCCCTCTATACCCTTGGCATTCAAGAAATTTTCTTGGTCAATCTCATCGCCGCCTTCATCTTCGGACCCGCTATGCAGGACTGCTGGCCAGAGAACACCCACGCCATCACCGCCGAGAGTGGTCTGGTACTTTTCGAATCCTTCGTTGTCGAATTGGCGTTGAAGACTCTGTAAGCTTGAGGGAGAAGCGTTCGAGTTTAACAATGCAATAGCACATCCACCGCCGCCAGCACCTGTAAGCTTGGTCCAGCCGAGATCTAGTGATTCGATTAGCTCACGGATCCGTTCTAGCTTCGGATGAGATACACCAAGAGCCGCAAGAAGGCCATGGTTTATCTTCATCAGGTCACCAAGCATCTGCACCGAGCCGGAATTTTTCGAGTCAAAGGCCGACGACGACACCAGGTCGTACGCAGACTCCGTGATTTTGTCGATTGCTTCGAGGATTGGCTCGACAATGGCCGGGTGGGTTTTCCTCAAGGCGGCGACCTTGGCCACTTCCGTTGCGGTTGACCTAGACTGTCGAGTATTGACCAGTAGCAGAGGTAATTCGGGGAAATTCCGTACATGCGTCACGGTCGGTGCTGATTTGTAGTCACCCCGCTTGAAGACAACAGCCTTTCCGCAGGTCGCAACAGTGTTGTCGACACCACTCGGGTTACCGTGTATGCACATTTCGCCAACAAAGGCCCATCGGTTGATACGCTCAATCTGCAGTTCCGCCTCGGTAGGAGGCTGGTCAGGATGAGGACCTGACAAGGTGCGAAGCTGGAGGAGGATCGCTGAGCTGAGGCACACACTAATGCTTGCACTGCTACCCAGACCGGCGCCAATCGGTATGGTGGACCGTATGGTGTATATGCAGCCCGAAAAACTCTTAGACCCAAGCGATAGGAGGAGATATAAAAATGCTGATGCGGCATTCTGATGTATTTTCTTGTCCGCCGGAGACGCCTTTGGTGAAACGACAGAAAGATGGGGTTGCATGGCTTCCACGAGTTCCGGATCGAGCTTGTTCACAAGATCATAGTAGTGCTTCTTCTTTGATGGATGAGAGAAGGCAGACCAAGGCAGATGATCAATCTTCCAGCTGTGCTCCATGCCAATGTCTGGGAATCTCAGGGTGATGGTCCGTTGTGACTTGGTGAGCGCGGTCACCAGTAGGTAGGAGCGAAGGGATATAGCAGCAGCCATGGCTGCCTTCCCATAGACGACTGCATGCTCGCCGTAGACGATGACTTTGCCAGGGGCTGAAGTCATGAACGCTGGCATCATGGGAGATGATGGTTTCCGCTGGGTCACAGGTCTTTGAGCAAGCCCTGGCCGACTCGAACTGTTGTCCATGCCGTCGACTTTCAACGATTCCATCTCTTCCTCCTCGGCGTCGTCGTCTGAGACAATCCAGCCGTCGACCAAGTTTGGGGCGGAATGTTTGTTCTACGACTCGAAAAGCGTTCGGAGCTACGAATCCCCACTCGGGGTAGGTGAGTGCAGAGGTAAACCACCTACGCGCCAATCAACATGCTGACCTGGCATCGCGGCGGCGAGAGGTAAAGATGACAGCTGAAGCTGGACGGGTCAGCCATCTCGACATGAGAGTCGCAATGCCCATGTACTTGTTCGCTGAAGCTCGGGGCTCTAATTTTGGCTACGACCCGCGGGTGACTGAACCTGAGCGATGCATGGCATGGTAACTCGAAATTTCATCAAATTCAAGGACCAAGGATGGAGTAAGCGTGGACCCTGATGCACAACCGAGGAACGCTAGAGAATTTAACGTGAGGCCGTGTGAGCCGCGCATAAGCGCCTAGAGTAAAGACAGATCTCTGGATCTTCGGATTGTCTGGATCTCTGAAAGTGAACACGTTGATTACTTCTTCAGCATTGCGAAATCAGTGTGAAAAGTCTCTATCCCCATTTCTCTTGGACAACAGCATCTATGGATATACTCCGCGTAAGATCCTGACACACGTACGCTTTGGAAGTAAGCAGCTGATTTCAATAGCGCCTCGGCAAATATCTCGATCGACCTGGCTTCCCATGGAAGAAGCTGATCATTGGGTTCCAGATCACTCAATACCTGTTCGAAGGCTTCTTGTCACTCCGGCAATATAAGATTCTCCAACAACCAAAACCGCCCAAGACGTTGGAAGGAGAAATCAAGCAAGAAACGTTCGACAAAAGCCAAGTGAGCCAATGGTCGGTTGCGCCTTGTCGCTTAGCATGCTAACCTCTCTTCCAAGGCCTATGGTCGAGCAAAAGCACAATTCGGGTTTGTGTCAGGTTTGTACAGCCAAGTGCAGAATTTTGCTACCATCTACTGCGATGTACTTCCACGGTTATGGGACTTGACCGGAATCTGGCTGTTCCGTTACTCACCCCAAGGCTTCACCGGAGAGATTGTGCATACAATCATTTTCTTCTTCACATATAATCTCATCACCACTACGATCAATCTACCCGTGTCCTACTACAGCACCTTCGTTCTGGAGGAAAAGTTTGGCTTCAACAAATCGACCGTCAAGCTCTGGGTGACCGACCTGCTGAAAGGGCAGGCCTTGGGTGTTGCCCTTGGAGTTCCCTTGCTAAGCGCCTTCCTAGCCATCATCCAGAAGACCGGTAATGGCTTTTTCTACTACCTCTTCCTGTTTGGCATCGCTGTCCAGCTCTTTGCTATCACCATCTATCCCATCGCCATTCTACCGCTATTCAACAAGCTTTCACCACTGGAAGAAGGTGCCTTGAAGACTGGAGTCGAAGGGCTAGCGAAGAGGTTGGACTTTCCACTGAACAATCTATTCGTCATCGACGGCAGCAAGAGAAGTGCTCACAGCAATGCGTACTTTTACGGGTTGCCCTGGAAGAAACATATCGTGATCTACGATACACTGATCGAGAAGAGTGAAACTGAGGAAGTGGTCGCTGTGTTGAGCCATGAACTCGGCCACTGGAGTCTGAGTCACACAACAAAATTGTTTGGCATCGCTCAATTCCACATGTTCTATATCTTTGCTCTGTTCTCGGTCTTCATCAACAACCGTTCGTTGTATCAGTCGTTCGGCTTCCACAAGGAATTCCCCATCATCATCGGCTTCATCCTCTTCTCCGAGGCATTAGCACCAATGGACACGGTCGTCAAGTTGTTGATGAACATACTCAGTAGAAAATTCGAGTTCGAGGCCGGTAAGCACATGCGCTTCATCTCCGTCAGGCCGTTGTTTCGCTAAAAACCTGTTAGATGAGTTTGCCGTCAGACTTGGCTACTCTACAGAGTTGGCGAAGTCCTTGATCAAGCTTCAAATCCAAAACCTAAGCACCATGGATGCCGACTGGATGTACGCTAGCTACCATTTCTCGCATCCCATACTGCCGGAGCGATTAGGAGCTCTCGGATGGTCGAGCAGGGAGAAGAAGGCCGATCCAACGATCATAGACGACACCAAGTCCAGCGTGGCGACTGGAAGAGAGCTGTAGTATAGTTGAAAGATGATTTCTCTCGGCCGTGTTCGTCACTCATAGCAATTCCAGCAAATTCCATCAATGTTCATAGGATGTCCCCGTCCTTGGGATCAAAAATAGGGAGAAAAAGAAGTTTGCAGAACTTCTCCATTTGTTGATCCCCACCGATTCCCGAATGCTTTGACCGTGACATTGGCGAGGGAGCTTGAAATGGCCGACAAAGACAAGTGCCCGAGCTGATACGACGGCAACATTTGTCCCAATAAGGCAGCAGCTGAACCTGGAGGAATACCGATACCGGACTCGTGAGTCGACGATGATTCAGATGGTCCATTACCATCCAACTTCCTCAGGGTTTCTGTGCAAGCGATAGAGCTGGCCAGACATGTCGCCGAGATCGAGCGTGTTCTCTGATCCGGACCATCGCAGGATAGTCACCCCTGTTTCTCAGCCTTTGCGTCTTTCTGCCTCTGGGCTTCAGCTGTTTTCTTTCTCTGATCGCGCTTCTCCTTCTTCTTACGCTTCCTCTCGTCTTTGTCCAGGGTGCTAGCCCCTCCGGCGTTTTCGACTGCTGGGATCTCCCGACCTTCACTGCCTGGCCGCCTATTGAGGGCAGAACGTTCGAGTGCGTTGCTTCTTGGTCCCACTTCCCCTTGCTCAACGGCCTGTTCCCTCTCATATTCCGCTTTGTCTTGCCAACCTTGTGCAATACCCTGGTCAGCCTCGCCCTTGCCCTCTTCGGTTGCTGTGCCAGTATCGGGAACTTGATCGCTCATGAGGGCCGGCAGTCCCTCGCCGCCGAAGTCTTTGAAGGTGAGATCTGCAGCCAAATGCTCGCCGCGCAATCCGGCCTCAACGCGCTTAAGATTGTGCAAGACCAGTCCTGTAGAGCCAGAAGACGCAACGACGGGACCGTTTTCTGTAAGGAGTGCGTTTGGGTGAAGAGATGCGTCAGTTGTCGTAGCTTCGAGGAATTCAGAGAGGAGCTGCTGCGCATGAGAGGGTGATATGCGCCGAGAGTCCTGAAGGAGTATGGGAGGGTAAGCATTGAAGGCTGTCATCATGAGGGGATGCCCATTATTGAATCTCGAACATGTACTGATCGCGGACCATCTTGGGCTCGTTCAGACCCATGCGCTTACTTCAGGTTTATTTAAACGCGACAAGCGCGGGCAAATGCCGAGTTTGAACATTGAAGGACCCCCCCCCCCCCCCCCCTGGCTCATCCGATCCAACCTTGAACCAGATAATCCGATAAGCCAATCTCCCATGTTTTGTCTCCCCAAGATGCGCCAGATGGCGCTACAGGACTGTGCTCGACTTGCCCGTGGTGCTGGTCATTGTCTATCCAAGAGGTAAGTCGTTCTACAGCAATCTGACCAGCCCCCTGTTGTTGACCTTACTAGGGCAATCACAACTCGCACCGCCATTCGTCCATCAATATCGTTTCCGCACATATCATCACCAACAACTATCCCGCACAACTCTATGAGCCCAGCGGGCTCATCACAATCGCTGGACCTACTGCCCAAGATCTCGGCACATCCGGCACTAGCAGGCATACAAGTGCGCAACGGGCCCCGAGATACTTACGATCCCAGCCATCGGGTGCGAAAGAGAAGGCACGGCTTTCTGTCGCGGGTAAGGACGAGGGATGGCAGGAAGATTTTGAAGAGGAGGAAAGCAAAAGGGAGGACTACTTTGAGTCATTGAGTCCTTGAGGGTTTCTCGATCTGGACGAAGGGAGACGTAGAAAGAGCTAGACAACTTCAAATGTTCGACATACGGCAGGCTCCTTCCTCCAACGAGAGCGGAGTGAGAGATCGGTGGATGTAGCTGTTAGCATGGCTACCTGCGACGGAGGTGTAGAAGATGGCTTGCCCGGTCAAGGACTCAAATTGCGGGAAGATCGACTATAGTTGCAGGTGTCGGAGGATGCATACAGAAAGAATCAGGAAAATCGGGATCCAAAGGATGTCGGCAGGCTCAAGGTTACAAGCTTAGGCGATCGTACTGGGGCGTCGAAGAGGTTGGCTGGTTATGTCAAGAGTCAATCGCAATGAGGGGTGTCACACAGCCGGTATCTCCTATAGGACTTCATTTTAACAAATGGATCGATATTCATATACAGTCTCCACTCTGAACCAAGGCGTTCAGTCTAATAGAGTATTCCCCGCGCGTGTGACATGCGATCGTGCTAGGTCTTAAGAGACATTTTTGGTGGTTGCTGTATGGCTCAAGTTGCTGTCGACTTTTGACACAACGAATTTTGGAGCTGGCCATGGTTTCGAACGCTGTATTTACGAAGCAAGGTATCATTCTACATCCAAAGTGCCAGCCCCAGCGAGTTCACTCATTAGCAAGGGTTTCCCTAAAGGCGACGGTGGTGATTGAGAGACTTCGAAGCATAGCACTATAATTCTCGCTGTTATATACAACACGAGTCAACGCATTCCGCTATGCATGAATCCCACCGGCTATGCTTTGGTATCCTCATGAGACGACAGCTGACTACGCTTCAAAAGAAACCCACCCATAACGCCGGGTATAGTGACAGCAACTCCCTTCATCAATCGCAGTATCCTCGTACCTTGGGGGCGGATCCACCTGCCCAGTCTCGTATGGTGAGTGTCGTAGTATACACCATCACGACAAAACCGAATACGCACAAACACACATCAATCACTTGTTGCCGTCTCGTTTGAGCCACCGCCTTCAGGTGAAGTAAAGCCTGGTGAGATCAGTACGGATCCATTCAGAGCCCTTCTGCTGTTGACTTACAGGATACACGTAGACCAGCGGCAAACAGCAGAAGGTCCCAATGACGGCTACAAATTTATCAAGATCACCTGCCCCTCCCCAGGCTATCAGAGCGCACACCATGACCAAAAAGAATCGGAAGACGTTCTTCGCCAATTTGATCTTTGGATCATTCTTCCCGCTTCGGGTGAAGATTCCGTTTTCCATAATCCTGATCGCGGGGAATAGCTGCAGCGGCGTGGACAAGAGGATAGCCAGCGAGTATAGGAACTGTACTGCGTTGACAAATTTGTCATCTTGTGGTAGGTTCAGCAGTACCACAGTCTTTGTGGAAGAGCCAAAAGCGGCGTAAGAGAGAGCTCCCATGCTGACGAAGACAACCGTGATGATGATCATGACAGCAGCAAGGACGGGTGGGAACTTCTTGGGCTGTCTCATAGATTCTTGTATTGGTATGATGAGCCCAACACCTTCAAAGGTGAATATCGCAGTCCCAATGAAGAGGCTCCAACTGTTGGGGTTAAAATTTATGATGTCGGATACTCCATGGTTGCTGACGATGGTAGAGATGTCGTAGTAGTACAGGTATACAAGACCAAGAAGAATGAAGAAATCGGCAATGTACGCGGTCAAGGAAAGTGCCGAGATGTCTCTGATCAACGACAGCGGCAAGAAGATGATTAACTGCATCAGAACCATAAATTTGATATCGATCCAGGTCCGACAATCGGATACGGCGAGAATGAAGGCCTGGAGGTTTTCCGACGTGAAGACAATGTACGCTGAAACGAATCCAACCTGGCTGAGAGCCACAGACGACAGAATTAAAGTACGCAGCCATTTGCCATACAGAATGCCTCCCATATCACCGAAGGACCCTTCAACCTTCAGACGGGTATCGACCAGCAGGATGAAGCAATAGTAGCTGAGCGCTGCGACACCCAGGAGCACCAGGTTGCTGAACATCATTCCCCCGTTGAAGTAGGCCTTGGGAAGGAACAGAACTCCTGTGCCAACGAAGGATTTGAGTAGCATCATTGCAGCTGTTAGAGGCGAATTCCTACCGACAGGTGCTCTTGCCGAGGGTTTACGCTTTCGACGACCCGCGGTAGCTGGGGTTAGCAGCGCACTTCCTTCATCATATTGACGTGCCTCGCCGCCTTCATGGGTCGTATCGAAGTAACCACCACTCTCGTAGGTGTCGGCAGCGTAATAATCGTCGATATCTTCTTCTTCTTCGTCTTCTTCCTTGATCTCTTCCAGTTGCTCGCCCGCAAAATGGCCGTACAGTGTTAGGAACTCTATGAAGCTGCTAGTAAAGAATGTTGACGGTATTCCTGGTCTTGTGTCCACGTTAGGACTGACAAATCCGCTGTTCCTGAGGGTTCCTTGTTCTGAAGAGTCGCGTGCTTGGCGCCTGAGATAGTTTCGCCGAAAGCCGCCAGGAACCTTGATCGATGCAATGTCAAGGATTTCGTTCTCGGGCTCCGGCCGTGGAACATGGAAGCTCCGACTACGTCTACCACGGGGCCCCTGTTGCCCCTGGGATTGGGCGTCCTCTGTCCACCGATAAACCTCCCTGGTGATATCCCCGCCCTGAAGTTGCAAGCTCGAAAAGTCGTCATCTTCCGAGCCAGCCGTGCCGTCCTGATCTTTCGCGTTCTGCGCTGCAGCGGTAGACTCATGGCCGAGCTGCGCTGTATTCTGACCAGCGTCGAAACTGCTCGTTTTTGAAGGTTGCACTAGATGCCTTCGGACGACCTCAGGATCTTCGCTCGGACGAGATTGAGAAGTTTGGGTAGATCTTGCGTCAAAAGATCCATAGGTACTTTGACGACCACTTGGGGGGCACGCGGTGTGCGCGTTGGCAGAGGGGGTTGGAAGATTAGGCGTGCTGTGTCGAGGGGGAGTGCCAAACTTGGGAGGACTGCCGAAAGATCCTTGAAGTGCGGCAGCAAGAGCCGACTGCCCAGGACCACTTGTGCTGTGAGAACCTTCGGCGCCGGCAAGTGGAGTGTGGGCCCCTTGATGAGGTGCATGACCAGCAACTGGAGTTCGACGGGTAGCGGGCGTGCCAGATGGCCCAGTCGAGGCAGTGGGGGACAGAGCTAGACGGGCTATCGATGTCGCTCTAGAGGCTGAATCGGCAGCTGGAGATCGGCCGCGAGAATGTGTGGGTGAGGGCGAGCTGGGCACAGGGCGAGGTCTGGAGCGTTGTCCTGACATGGCCGTAATGTCGAGCAGAGGCTGGGGTCCATAGAGGTGAAGAAGCAGAACCTCAATCAGGGTATGAGCGATGTCGGGTCGGAGGATGAGGATGAGGATGAGGATGAGGATGAGGATGAGGATAAGGATGAGGATGAGGATGATGATGGAGATGGCGACGTCACAAGACCGTGAAATGGCTATGTGATGTGATGTGCGACGAAACCATCACAGGACCTCACCGTACATTGGCATTGGCAAGTGTAAGGTTTGGAACTGAGGACTGCCTCGTGTACGTGTGTCATTCAGTACAAATGAAGCACAATCTGGTTATCGAGGTTGTATCACTCAATTCCCAAAGCGGAGACGTTGAGACGAACTCCGGGCCGGCAGCTTTGACGCCGTAGGCGACATTGATCCGCCGGAGCACCTAAAATACCCAATTTACTGAGTTTACTTAAGCTTGGAGGCACCTGGGGTAGTACCCCTATTCTGGATTCCTTGCCTGATTCACGAATCAAAGGCAAAGAAAGCATCCTCGGTATATCACCTTCATGTACAGACCCTATCTTTGAGTCAATACTGTTGATTGAATCTGAGAGGCAGTCCTCATAAGTCGCTTTCGTCGCTTGAATCGTCGTCGTCTTCACCTCCACTGATATCCGCTCCATCGAGCATGTCCTCCTCCTCCTTTTCATCCATAGGGACCTTGATCCCGTAATCATCCTGAAAGTACGCCAGTGGCCGAACCTCTGGCTGGAACCCCAGATCTTGGAACCCTTTCACAACTTCTTCCTCCATGACCGGCGCGCAGGTTACAATAAGATTCGCAGTCCCTGCTGTCAGCACAGGCAATACCACATCCTTCATTGCCGCTCGGATCTCCTCAACCTTCACCCCCCGCACTTTCTCAAGCATCCGCTCGTTCCAATCATCTGGTAGTTCGCGCATGACTTGCCTAACGAAGCTCATCTGTGCCGCGGCCGCCATTGTTGCTTGACCGTTCGCAAAGCCCAGCACGATGGAACTGATTGCCCCTTCCAGTGCGAGCTTATCGAACTCCGTCTTGCCACTGACGAAATCCTCAACAACGGATCTGCCCGTCTGGAAAGCCTTGAAAGCGTTCGGAGATCGGTACACGCTGTACGACACTTGGCCGGATTCCGTATGCCGGGAAAAACTCGTGCCGTAAGCAAGACCAGTGCCTCGAACTGCCACCCACATTGGCCCTTCGACAGCGTCGAGATACGAAAGCGCTACCATCAGCGCAGGCACCCGAGCATCTTGGAGTGATGAAGGACCCGAAGCGATCGAAAGTGCAAACGATGAATCTATCGTTGCCATCGGTATCACGTATGAAAGCTGACCGGGGTTGCGACCTGCCTCACTCAGCCGTGATAACCTCTTCTCAATTGGATTCAGGGGGCTGCTGGTGTCGAGATCGGCCGTGAAAACTTTCCAGCTCGACACCGGCTTGGAGAGCTTTTCAATATTGGCCACGACGACCGCACGGATACTCTGGAACTTGAATAGAGCATCGCGGATCTGTTGGAGCTGTCCGATGACGATGTTTGGATTTTCTTTCAGAAGATGCCGGACGCCTTTGAGATAGACCGCATTGACCAGTGTACTGCGAGCACGGACAACCGAAGCTGGAGCGGAGTGTATCATCTCCTCGACTGCAGATAACATCTATACGCGTCAATGCTGGAAGCTTCGCGAGCCGGACCATGTCTTACATTGCTTCCACTTCGCTTGGCTTCCGGAATATCCGCCAGCAGCCGGACCGTCGTCGAAGCGATTCTCTGGGATATGGTTTAGCCGGAATTCGGTGAGACTGGAGACAATCCTACCTCAACATCGAAGATGCCGCTCCAGATGATCTTTTTCAACCACTCGATGGCTGAAGCATACTTCTCCACCTCGACCGATATCCGCATGTTGAGGACTTCTGGGTTTCCAAGAGCACTGCCAAGGCCAATGGCATAACCGACTGTGTCTTTCTCCAGCTCCATGATGACCTGCTCAAATTCGATTCTATTTCCATTGCGTTCGATGGGTGAAGTGAACATATTTTCGAGGTAGACTGAGAGCAGGGGCCGCAGCTCAATGGGAACGGCTTCTGTGCTGATGACCAGATTCACATGGGCAAAGTTGGACTGTACGTGCTCGAAATGGATGAATAGGGGTGATTCGGTGTCGTCACTGTCAACGAGCTTTTGGACTTTGTTTTGTAGATGACCTAGCTTCTTTGCAGCTCCAGATCTTGCTGTAGTGGTTCCAATGAAGTGTATCGATTTAGTACTTGGCACATGGAATTTCTCTAGCAGTTCTTTCGGGATGTCCCTGTCATTCTCTGCTTTGGCCTGGGCCAACTTCTTTTCAAGGGCTTCAAGTCCTTCCCTGCCTAGCCTCTTCTTTTGATCCTCGATACGTGCTTTCTCTTCTGACTTGAGTCTTTTCGACAGCGTCGCTGAAGGCCTTCCAAGAATGGTCACATGGTGCGCGTCCGACATCCAAAGTTTGATCAGCTGGCGCCATTTATCTTCTGGCCATGATAGAAGTTCATTGAATTCGTTCAGATTCTCCAAGTCCTCCTTCAGCATAGAACCGTCTCTTTTGGCGAATAGGAAGTCGTAAATGATAGGTTCGGAAAATGGAGTAGAAGACGACTCGGCGGAATCCTTGATCAACCGTCGTTCTCGTGCGATGCAGTCCCGTAAATAAGTCATGTCAAGCTGGTTTCCCGCTGTCTTCTTCAGGACCTCAAAGAATCGTCCTTCCACGTCCTGCAGTCTTTCTGTAGCCACGCTGCTGAGGGCAAATTGGATTAGTATCGTGGGTCGTATTTCGACGGAATAGTACACAGCGCTAGCAACTTGTTCCTTTTCTACCAACGTATTCTCCAGGACTGAAGCTGACGAGCCTGCAAGATATACAAGGAGAATATTCAGTGCGGTAGCTACAACGTTCATCAGTTAGCCAGCCATCGTTTCGAGTAATAGTCTGACCGTAAAGGAGATCATTGCAGCTCGGCCCGAAGAAGCTGATTGTTATTTCACCAGAAGATTCATCCTCCTCTGGAAATTCGACAAACTCCAAGGTAGATTCTGTGAGAGGAGGAGCCGGATCCGATTCCACCCAAGGTCGTTTGAAAGGAGCATCTGGCCGAGGAATATCGTCAAGGATAGTCATCTCGAATTTGCCTAGGATTTGGAGCAGATCGGTATGGTCTACATCCCCTACAATCACAAGGCAGAGGTTCTTGGGCTGATACATGTCACGATGAAACTCCCGAATGCGGTCCGCGGTCAGGACACGCAGTTGTTCCATCATTCCACCTGTCTCATACCTGAAGCCGACGCTTTCCGGGTACATCAAGCGCTTCGACCTCAGTTCCATAAGCTCCCCTTGGGTATTTTGCACGCCCTGCATTTCGGAATAGACTACCCCAGCGTCATGACCACTTCCATCAACATGATGGACTTCTGTGTAGCATCCAGCATCGGTGAGGGTGGGCACAATCACATGCTCCAGGTATATGGGCAATATCTGGGCAAAACCATCCCATCCAGCAGTATCCAGTGTATAAGCGGTGTGGTCGGTTGCCGTCCAAGCGTTGGTGTTGGAGTAGGCTCTCGTGGCAAGTTTGTCGAGCACACCTTTGTACCTGTAGCTTTTTGAGCCCATGAAACAGAGATGTTCCAGTGTATGTGGCGCGCCAGAATCATCGTGTATCTCAGTGGCAAGGGCGAAGAAGCCATTAACTTTTGGGCCTTCCCGATCTACCACAACCACACTCATCCCAGTCCTCTCGCTTTCGTACTTTGTGATCGTCCATGGTGCATAGTCCGGGGTGAACCTCTGCAGAGTATTGAACGAGGACCTGCTATCCGCAGACGGCATTGTAGGTCGGAATGAATGTGTCAGAGGGATGTGATCGCCAACGTCCCTGATTGAGAGTCAGTCCGGCCCAAGAACAGAGAGACTATCAAGATGATGCGTCGGCGCTGGGATGTCTTGAGGCGCCGCTTAGCTTGACATACCACAGCAAATGAAGCAATAGAATTCCTAAGAGGATGGGTGCGAGAAGCGTAAGGGCTGATGTCTTCAGGGGGCTTAAGAACATTACAATACATCTCTTCTTTAGAGACTTGGTGGCAGAAAAATTCTTGTGGACGGCTAGAGATTCATAGATTGAAATTTGACCACTGAGCCTATCTCTGAAAATAGTTCCACACAGCAATGAACGTCTACGGTAGAGCAGTCTAAAGAGTGCATTTCATTTGGCCAACGCACCTAGATCTTCTGACAATCGCAAGGTTTGGTGAGGGCTGACTTCAAGAGTGTGGATAATAGACTCGGAATAGCAAAAATGTATCAGAGAACGAACGATATTCAATAGTGGGCGAGCCGTAAGCCTGTGTTGATAGAGTAGAAACAGTAGTCCTGGCTATACACTCATATATAAGGTATTCAACGAAACAGTGCATAAAGATCACATTCCTTGGCAATATTACACTCCACTACTACTCTTGTCTTCCCCGACCTGACAGAAAGCCTATTATGCGCATTGTGACTTGAGGTATGCTTCTATGGGTTGTCCAGTTCTCTACAGCGCACAATAGATGATTTCCCATGCCTTCCCATGCCTCTCCTACTCAACTTTGTACAGCTATCCTCGACTCTGTCCTGCATGGACTGTATCCTGATTCGGAAGACATCATCACCGCTCCCTTTCCGCCATCTGCATTTTCCGACGCCTTGAAGCTGTTCGACAATGCCCGCGATCAAGTCAAGGTTCTTCCTTCAGACTGCAAATGAGAGGCGCATGAAAGCTTAGTACATCGTAGGCTCGAGTTCGGTCCTCTAGCAAGGACAGCGCCCAGGATATCGATGGCTGGATATCGCAAGCAAAGCAGCTGCGCAAAGACATCGACACGGTCCAATCATCTTCGCGCGACATATCTTCCAAGGCGCAAAAGAACTGGGAGCTACAGCGGGACGTCTACGATGCAAGCAGCAAGCTTCACCTACTCGAAGAGGAGCTGGCCTTCAACCAAGCTCTGGCGGCAATGATTGAGGACGTCCGCCATGTCCGCCGTGCAATTGGCCAGGTCCAGGACTTGAGCAGTCAAGGCGACCTACTGGAAGCTATCGAAATCATGGTGGAGATGGAGAAAGAACTCGAGCTGGCCGAGAAGGGTCATCACATAAAGGCCTTTGGGGTGCTAGCCATTGTCACCAAAGATCTACGACAGGACATAGTGGAAGCTCTGAATCGAAATTGGCATCACTCGATTCGTATAGATGCCCAAACGTGCACCGTCTCTCTACCACAGAATCTGCAACGTAAGTCTTCGCCCTTCATACATCCTTCAATGTTGACCTTTGGGAAAGCCATATCCGTGACAGCGTCCGCTATGGAAAACCTTGGTCTTCTCCAAGAAAACATTATTGATCTCACAAGACAGCTCGAGCTTGCCATATTGTTGCCTCGTTTGCAGCTACAGAACGGCACGCACGAGCGGCCTCTAGTCGTGGACGGAAACACCCTCAAGATGTCTGAATCAACTTCTACTTCGAATATGCACCGACTTATCGATGATTTGAGCACTTTCATCGCTTTTCTTACAACGAATCTACCGCCTTCAATCGTTGATCCTCTTTCCAAGGTTCTGACGCCCATGCTAATTGAGAGATTGATCTCCCTACGGCTATCCACGGCCGTTCCTGAAAACCTTACTGCTTTGCGAGGGTTCGATAGCACTCGAGATGAGATCCAGAGATTTTCTGAGTCAATACGTTCGCATGGCTGGCCAGGACAGGGCCAATTACATGCCTGGATAGATCGCATCCCGCAGCTCTGGGTGCAACAGCGTCAAATGTCGTCTCTCGACAGTGTTCGCCTGCTTCTTCATCGGGGATACGGAGAAATCAAAACAGTCGAACGTGTGGAGACTCAGGTAATCTCACAACAGGACCACTTGTTCACTGCGAACGCCCAAACTGATAACTGGGATGCCGGGTGGTCTGACGAGGATGATAGCAGTTCTCCAGAAAGGAGACATAATCTACAGAACACAGCTGGTGATCAAGAAGAAGAGGACGTCAGTGCTTGGGGATTGAACGATGAAGCTGACGATGACGCCAATACAGTGAACCCGGCATCGTCTGCCGGAAGTGACGTTGAACACGATGCTTGGGGATGGGGGGATGACCAGAATATAGTGGAAGGTACTTTGAGTCCGCAGGTTGATCGAAGAAAGCCATCTCGTCAAGGAACAAATGGACACGATCGTCACCAAGGCCAACGGGAGGTCACGCTGAGAGAACTGTATAATATCACCGCCCTCCCCGTAGGCATCCTTGATCTGATCAATAACGTCATCTCTGACATGGACGAACTCAACCAACAGAAGTAAGTACACCATCTCCAACATCAAGAATGTTAAGTCGCTTATAAGCATTACCAGCTCGAGTGGCTTTCCCGCGGACTCAGCCGTACCAGGTCTATCCGCGGTCCCAAATCTACTTCTGGTCATGTATCGGGCGAGCGCTTCCAACTTCTACTCGATCAACAACGACGGCAATATGTTCCTCTACAATGACTGCTTGTGGCTAGTAGATCAACTTCAGCGGATCGTGCAATGTCGATCACCAAAGCAGAGTCGTCTACGCTTACACGATGATATCCTGGCTCTCGAAGCTTTCGGCAAGCGGTCCTACGGCAGAGAAATGGAATCTCAAAGGACTATCATCAAGGATCTCCTTGATGGCGCTCAAGGGTTTGTAAACTGTACCGAGCCTCCTTTCTCTCAAGAATGCGATCTTGCGGTCAGAACCATCGTGGATCGACTCCGTGATACACACAAACAGTGGAAGGGTGTTTTGTCGTATTCTGCGTTACTGCAATCTATCGGATCCTTGTTGTCTACGGTGATAGACAAGATAATCATCGATGTCGAGGATATGGGTGACATCTCGGAACCCGAATCTCAACGCCTTACTGCGTACTGCAGACAAATTATCGCTGTTGAAGACCTGTTCCTGCCTCAACAATCAGCGGAGTCGACTACTAGTCAAGAGGACGCTGTTCCACTCGCGGCTGTCTACGTTCCGGGGTGGATCAAGTTCCAGCATCTGTCGGAAATCCTCGATAGCTCTCTAGTGGACATCAAAAATCTCTGGACGAATGGGGAGCTGAAACTGGAATATGACATGGAGGAAATGGTAGAGTTGATCGAGGCACTCTTTGCCGACTCGGAACATCGGAGACGTGCGATTGGAGATATCCGTAGATCTTCGGGGAGATGAGTATGCGTGCTCTGTTCAGCCTCCTTACGATGCATTAGATACCCTTTCGCTGCCGCACTTAGCTGTCAGTCTATTACATATGCTTTTCCTCGACTTCAGTCTGTTCATTTACGCAGTGACTTCAAGGAAGTCATGTAATCGGCCCCGGTTTGACCGATCAGGGTTCTCCGTTCTGGAACTAATTATTTGCTACGAATAAAGGCCATTGGTCCCTCTTACGGAATCATACGTTATATGACAAATCAAGGATACTCCTCGTTCCCCTGAGTCCCTATATCGTTTGCCTCGAGATTCGAACAATCACTTGTAGGGATGTGAAGTGAATGTCTCCAGCCCCTGACCTTAATTTACCATCAGAATCGGCGCGGGAATTGCGCTCTCCGTGCCGACCCGGCTACCGTAAAAAAGTCCCACCACCACTGCATCATTAAATTGAAGCCTTCAAAGTGACTGAACTCTACCTACACAATGGAGACTGAGCAGGTGAATTCTCAAGTGCGAGTTCAACTTTCAACCCCACAGCCAGATATAGTACTCCCAGAAAGAAGCCGCCGGATCCTTGTCAACACCAGTAGGTTGTTAACCTACCTTGCCAAAAACCCCAACTTACAAGCATAGATATCCGTCGCTATGGTCTCTCAAGCCTCGTGAATACCATATTAGGGAATGATAAACCCGTTCCATTTGATTTCCTTATCAACGGGATCTTCCTTAGGAGCTCGCTGGACGATTACCTTACCCAACATGCGATATCTTCCGAGACGACTCTGAAGATTGAGTATGTGAAAGCAGCCATACCCCCGATACATCTAGCCTCTTTTGAACATGACGACTGGGTCAGTGCGGTGGATATTCTGTCCACCACGTCACCCGCTCAAAGATGGTCAAATCCAGGCGGACAAATGCTGGGGCACGAAAGAATATTATCTGCGAGCTACGATGGATTATTGAGGGTATGGAACATGTCGTCTCAGATTACCGCGACTTCCCCCTCAGCCGGGAATGGCGGTCACCCTTCATCCATCAAAGCGGCCAAATTTGTTTCTCCCTCACAAATTGCTTCCTCAGGGACCGATCGCACCGTCCGATTATGGAAATACCAGGAGGCTTCGGATGACTCGCCAGCAGTGATGAGTCCACACATTGAACTTTACGGTCACAAAGCCAGTGTTGATTCCATAGCGGTTCATCAGCCTTCGAGTCGACTGCTCTCAGCATCTGCAGACCATACTGTGTGCCTTTGGTCAACCAGAAAATCGGATGCCCCTGCCGTGCCAGACTCGTCTCTGCCAGCAAACAGCTCCCGAGGTGCGAAGCGCAGAAAAGTAGGGCCGGCCATCTCGACGTCGCAACGTGGTTGTCTATCAACTCTCAAGTCCCATACTGCTCCGGTCTCATCAGTCATCTTCGCGCCCAACGATCCCACCGTTGCATACTCGGCGGCCTGGGATCACGGGTTGAGGACCTGGGATTTACCGACATCGACTCCAATTGACACACGCTCGGCTGCCCATGCGCTTCTATCCCTTGCCGCTATGCCTCATCTCAACCTGGTGGTTGCAGGAACATCTGCTCGACATATTACGCTGATTGACCCCCGTGCCTCCGCCACCAACGTTGTCGCTATGACTTTAAGAGGACATACCAATGCTGTTGTTAGTCTGGCGACAGATCCAAATAACACATATGGTCTTGCTAGTGGGAGCCATGATGGGACATGCCGCGTTTGGGATGTAAGGTCGACCAAGACGGACAAGGAAGGTCGGGTGGGGCATAGCATGTACAGTGTCGGTAGAGAAAGTATCGGTGGTGAGTCGCGGACTTCGGGTGATGGGGTGAAGGTCTTTGGAGTACTCTGGGATCCGGATGTAGGCATAGTCAGCGCAGGTGAGGACAAGAGAGTCCAAATCAATCGAGGCAAGGGCGCAGGTCCGGTTGCACAAAGTTGAAAATGTTTACGAAATAGTCTGGTACGATCGGTGAAGATGGCGCTCGTAAAGTGCTGCTGCCCTGCAAGTTGACTCTCGAAGTCCCAGGAATATCGTCCAGGACGCCGATGAGATGCGCGCTCCGATGTAAATGCTGCAATGTGACAGGTTTCACGACTATCCGAATCTCTCTACTCTGTTTAACTTTCCAGCGGTGGCAGTCTGAACGCATGTTAGGCCGAGGAAGCTATTAATCAGTGGGTATACATACCTGTGTTCTTGTCCGCTGTCCCCTAACAGGCATTTGCATGGCATGTCTCCTCCCTCGATATGCACCCATATCTCTCAAACGCCTGATGTTGTCTTGCAATTTGCGCCTCAGATCGTTTTCGATGGTCATGTTCGAAAGCTCGGCGGTCAGATCGAGCACTTGCTTGTCCGCTAAGCTACCAACTCTTGCTGTGTCGTGAATATACAGCTTTGACATCAGACGCTGCGTATGCCTAGGTCCGATACCGTAGAAGGATGATAGAGCGCTCTGCCTGATGATCAGAGCTGGTAGGGTGCGGTCGAAGCTGACGGGGATCAAGATACCTTTACCAGCCTCGATTCTGGGAAGTTAAAACCTAGTATGAAGACCTTAACGAGCCATCAGTTACTGCAAATAAGATCTCCAGATAAGGACTCCTACCATGTTGGACTCTTGGGAGAGACAAAAACGAAGGTAAAGATGTCGTCGAGGTCAATTGATCGGACAACGAATTTGCCGACGTCGTCCACGCGCTAGCGGCCCCTCAAGTGAACACCTCTCAAAGTCCACTCCTCACTTGTAAAGCTCCTGATCCTCCAGATTCCCCCTTAGACAGACATTGGATGTTTTTCACCATGGCAAATCTACAACGAGTTGTCATCTCGTTACTGTTTGTGCTAACTGCCGGCTTTCTCTTCCTTGCCCAGACGTCAGAAGCCGCAAAGGGACCAAAGATTACAAACAAGGTAATCCAGATCACAAAAAAACAGCATTGGCAATCGTGCAACTGACCCAAATCATAGGTCTTCTTTGATATCACCCACGATGATGAACCACTTGGAAGGATCGTCATTGGTCTCTATGGCAAGACTGTGCCTAAGACTGCAGAGAACTTTCGTGCATTGGCGACCGGCGAGAAGGGGTTTGGGTACGAAGGCTCAACCTTTCACCGGATCATCAAGGGTTTCATGTGTCAGGGCGGTGATTTCACCAACGGCGACGGTGAGAGTGTCTGCCCGTGCTCTTTGATGATCTACTGACAGTGAGCCCAGGGACTGGTGGGAAATCCATCTACGGGGAAAAGTTCGCGGACGAGAACTTCAAACTGACCCATAGTAAGACCGGCATGTTGAGCATGGCCAATTCGGGTCAAGACACCAATGGCTCTCAGGTATGATGGCTCTCTGACAGACGTCTTGGATACGCTAACAGTATTTCCAGTTCTTCATTACCACCGCCATCACCGCGTGGCTCAATGGCAAGCATGTAGTCTTCGGAGAAGTCATTGAGGGTTATGATGTCGTTGAGAAGATGGAGAATGTGCCAAAGGGCATGGGAGACAAGCCTTCGAAGACAGTTCAGATTGTGAAGAGTGGAGAGCTTGAGAAGCCAGAAGAAGGTAGCCACGCAGAGCTTTGATTTGTCTATCATCTTCACCGTACCCTGGAGAGGCTGATGTTTGGGCGCGATTTTCCAAGATCTCCATGGGTCCAGCCTAAGGGGATGAACTAGACATTACCTTACCCCCAAACCCAGGATCGTCGATCCCCGAAAAAAAAACAATCCCCGAGCATAAGCTTGAGCATACGGCGGCTGACTCGGCTCCGCCATCTGGCGCCCTAGGGTTGACATTCCTTCAGAAGATCTTGATTCTTGTTGTCATCACTGGCTGCGTCCAGTGCGTTGTAGCCTTTTTCCGGACTCGGAAGAGCCAGGCCGCAATTACGGAAAAAAGTCTTGCATGAAGTTATACATAGTGAAGCCGAAAATAGATAGCGGACTCGTGTGGAGAGAGAGCATCTTCCTTTCAACAGATTTGAATCTCTTTACAAATGCACAATGCCAGATTGCTAGAAATATGAACAGTAGCTCGTAAGAAGCAACTCGAGCGGAAAACTTAGGCCGGGACATATTTGTTCAGTCCCGCCCATCCAGCATTCGGAGTGTTCAAGCTTTGGCAGGGATGTCCCCCTATTGTATCCCGAACATGACTCCTGTGGTGTGAATACCCCGTCATTGTAGTTACCAGGTCTTGGCAGGTGAAGACCTACGGAGTACCGTAAAAGTATATCGCGCAAAGGCGATGACTAAAGTATCATGGCGCTAAACAAAATTTAGAATATGCATCAGTAGAATTTGTACACACTGATCCTCTCTAACTACACCCTCCCTTTCCTCAATATCAAAATCTCTTCCTCTCTCAGCTCTCGTTCTGAATCAAGGATCGTTTGGTCTTGTGATCTTGCCAGCAAGAAAGGTTAACGAGGATCCCTTAATCTAATCGAGAAGCCTCTTTCATACCCTTCAGATCTGCCTCTAGAAGCTCTGCCAGCAGTCAGATCTTATCCATAAATCATCATATCTGCTTTCATAATGTATGTAAAGCCTCTCTGCCGGCGGTCACTCATGTTTCAGCCCTCTGACTTTCATAGAAACCTTATCAGCTCGATCTCTCATCAAGCTGATCACTTTGGCAATCGAAAGCACATTCTGGATATCGTACTTCGAAAGAATTCATCATGGCTGATCAGCTCAACATGAATGGGCTTTCCCTCGCGGACTCACAGCATGCCCATGGAGGAGGCATGGGTGGAGGGCGTTCCACCTATATTCCTCCTCACATGCGTGGGGTACCACCGGCCGTCGATGGTCCCCCACCACCTATGATGAACGGTAGCGATGGAGCTTGGAATGGAGCTAAGTCAGCTGAAAGCCCTTTCCAAGCCAGTTCTTGCAAGAAGCCTAATACATCGTTCAGCCATGACATCCGCAACGGCGCCGGCCCTCCACACCAATGGGCAAGTGCCCCAGATTTTACCCCCAGAGCGAACGGTACTGCTGCAGCACCACTCAACACCGGCACCTGGGATGCGTCGGTTAGCAACCATCGAGCTTTCGACCCCAACGCATACGGTAAGCCAGGCGGTTCCTATTCCAGTGGAGGATCGGCTCGTGGATCCGGCGATGGCCAATGGCGTGATGGGAAGCACATCCCAGGACCTGCCAACCCTCGCGTCGAGCGTGAGTTGTTCGGTGTTCCCAACGATCCATCAAAGCTGCAGACAGGCATCAACTTTTCGAATTATGACGATATCCCTGTGGAGGCATCCGGTCAAGATGTACCAGACCCCATCCTTCAGTTCACTAACCCACCGCTTGACGACCATCTTTTGTCCAACATCAAACTGGCAAGCTATACGACACCGACGCCTGTCCAGAAATACTCCGTCCCTATCGTTATGGGAGGTCGTGATTTAATGGCTTGTGCACAGACTGGATCTGGCAAGACTGGTGGTTTCTTATTTCCGATCCTGTCCCAAGCCTACATCAACGGCCCTTCAGCTGTAGCACAGCCTGCAGGTGGTATGGGTTACCGTTCTCGCAAGGCCCTCCCAACTTCTCTGATATTGGCGCCTACCCGTGAGTTGGTGTCTCAGATCTACGACGAGGCTCGGAAATTTGCCTATCGTTCATGGGTACGTCCTTGCGTTGTCTACGGCGGTGCCGACATTGGTTCCCAGCTTCGAGCTATGGATCGTGGATGTGACTTGCTTGTGGCAACCCCTGGCCGCTTGGTGGATTTGATGGAGCGAGGCCGTATCTCGCTCGCCAATATCAGATACCTTGTCTTGGATGAGGCGGATCGTATGCTGGACATGGGGTTCGAACCTCAGATTCGCCGTATCGTCGAAGGAGAGGATATGCCCAATGTTCAGGGCCGGCAAACTCTCATGTTTTCGGCAACTTTTCCGCGGGAGATCCAGATGCTCGCCCGAGATTTCTTGAAAGATTATGTATTTCTTTCCGTTGGCCGCGTAGGATCGACTTCCGAGAACATCACACAAAAGGTCGAGTACGTTGAGGATGCTGACAAGCGCTCTGTCTTGTTGGACATTCTTCATACCCACGGGGCTGGACTTTCCCTGATCTTCGTCGAAACGAAACGTATGGCCGATTCTCTCTCGGATTATCTGATCAATCAACGATTCCCGGCCACATCCATCCATGGGGACCGCACCCAACGTGAGCGTGAGCGCGCGCTTGAGATGTTCCGGAACGGCCGTTGCCCGATTTTGGTAGCTACCGCAGTCGCGGCTCGCGGTCTCGATATCCCGAATGTCACTCATGTCGTCAATTACGATCTTCCAACAGACATTGACGACTACGTCCATCGAATCGGTCGTACCGGTCGTGCCGGCAACACTGGTCTTTCGACTGCGTTTTTCAACCGTGGCAACCGAGGCATCGTCCGAGATTTGATGGAGCTGCTCAAGGAGGCCCATCAGGAGGTGCCCACTTTCCTTGAGGCTGTAGCACGTGAGGGTGCTGGCTTTGGCGGTGGTCGCGGTGGGCGCTCAGGAGGCGGCCGTGGTCGTGGTTCAACGGCGATGCGAGATGTTCGCCGTGGAGGTGGTGGAGGTGGCGGAATGGGTGGTGGCTACGGTGGTGGTGGTGGATTCGGTGGCCCTCCTGCCGGCGGCTTCGGTAAGGTTCTCCGCTCAATGCATGTATTGGCTTACTAACGAACGAAGGCTACGGAGGTGGTCCTCCTGCCTATGGCGGCGGCTACGGAGGTGGAGGGGGCTACGGAGGTGGCTACGGGAACCCATCTGGGCCCGGTGGCCAGTCTTCGTGGTGGTAGATCCTCCACTCTGGTAAGGCGCCTTCATGCCATATCAAAAGGCATCTGGATCAGCAGGATCCTGATAGGCGCCTATTCTGGATGATGATCATGTCGTCTCCTCTCCTGGCTTTCCTTTCTCAACAGCCTTCCGACCATTCCATGCGAATTTCATTATACGGCATTCAGTAATTTCCATTGGCTTCATCCGATTCGAGTCCGGTGTCATCGACCTCCTCATCACATAGAGAGCGCTGGCTTGTTATGTTGATACTCGTCGGTACACACAGGCCTCAGCTCCGCATCCACAACGACGATTCAGCCAGGCTTGCTGTTCTCACCAGTGAAAAGCACATTGAGTGTCGATGACGTTACAGCACCCGATAGATTCCTGTCATATTCAACAGCTCGATTTCCTTGCACTATTTTTGCTTGTCAAAATCATTACTCCAAAAGCGGATACCACCAGATGCAGTCAAGCAACCTTCTCTCAAGATTTTACGCCGACAGCGTGAGGGTCGGTCAGACGCGAAGCTCTAATGTTTCACGATACATGAACGATCTATAGAAGGGTATTTTGATTGCACTTGGCGTTCATCGACGGACATACCCCTCTGCAAATTAGATCAGGCCTGCATGGGGGCATTACCGGGGGACAGGCATCATTGCGTATTCTAGACGGATCCACACTTGCCCGGGATGGCATGTTCGTATGGGTCTTACTATCATCGTCATTCGACCTGACAGCCCATCATCTCGATGGAAGGGGATGGGATTGACGGTGGATCTGGGAGCGTTAGATCTGCTTTTGGAGATAGCTTCTTACAAACCCCTTGCCAAAGTAAAAAGAAAAACCAAAAATTAGAAACATATTATATCTGCTTTGAAACGTCTTGTGTTGACTAGATTGCTGCTTCGTGACAGTAACGCTGTGAATAGTACGGATAGGTAATTGCGTTGTGACCGAAAGCTGTGAGGAAGTGAGGGACGAGTGCACGGACCAGGTGTTTTATGCTTCCTATTCCGGAAGTTCGGCGGCTTCCAGTACTTGAACTATAAAATACTTGGAGAGTGCCTTGACGGGTCACCGTATTTCATATCATCAATCGAACAATATGTTGACGTCGTCATGCCCATCCAGGTGGCTAGCTATTGAACATCATCCTACCCTATGTGAAGAGATCTCGTGTTCTTCATTTACCCCTGCTGGGACCTGCTAGGAACGCCTCGGCAGTCGCTCCTCCAACATGGCTACAGAACTCTCTTCCAGGCAGCAGATGGCACCCGCTGTGATACCTGCCCCTCTTGACGAACCAGATCCAAGACAGAGTCTACAGCATGTGCTTGCTGCCGAGCCATCGCCCCAAGCCTACGATCCACAGCGCAGTTCTACACCAGCCTCGGCCCGCGCCCGGAAGAAGGATATGATTTGGATCCAAGAAGACGCCAAAGACCACAAAGAAGACGAGGGCATCATCCAAAGCGATTCTTATTCTCGAGCAGCCGACGTTAACCCTTCCCACACAATGACCGTAGCCCACACCAGGCGTAATGCCAACGGTACCATCGGATCCGTCTACTCGGGAAACAAAATCAGACATTTGAAGAAGGACGACGGCATCCCCCTGTGGAGGAAAGACATCCAGTTCGCCTTTCTGCACGCTGTTTTCGACGATAGGAATGCCGTCTTCACCAAGGCTTCGGATGGAAGTCATGGCCATACCTTCGCAGAGATCTATATCGACGCAATGGCTCGAAGCAGCAAAACTAGCAAGATCTTGAAAGAGAAACTATTATCCGACCGTTCAGCCGCGTTGAGCATGGCAATGATATGTCTTCTGGTCAATGTCGGCCGGATGAATACTACGCTGAACTGTGAGTGCAGCTCCAATCGATTTCCATCTTGCATCTCACGGTTAACGATACCACAGTCTTTCCCGAAATGCGGGCACAGCTCCGCACTTATCACTCTATTCCCTCGTTGCAAGCTCATCAGGACCCAAACGCATATAAGCAACTGCAAGATGCCCCGAGACTGAAATCAATACTAAAAGGCGCCTCTGAAGATGTGAATCAACCAACCACGATTGAGAAAGTGAAGCGACTTCCCATACCGCGGACAAACCCCGTGAACCTGATCTTCGTACTTTCCCAATATGCGCCCAAGATTTCGGAAACCCATTTCTTCCCACCTCGGGACTTCTTTGATTTGGTGATGCGCGGAACGCTGAGTTCTCAAAGCAGAGCGAGAGCGTTCCTGTGGCTTATCTGGCACTACCTCGAGAGTGACTTCTCACTCAAATCCGCTGGAGAAAACCCCTTTGGGAAAGGACAGGCAGCCAATCCGGGAGATCCCCCCTTCAAAGTCCCTCCATTCGAACATCTGACCGAAGAGCAAGCGAATGCCGAGAACGTAGACACACAGGCCGAAAAAGACTACGGAGAAATGAAGCGATTAGAACGAAAGCGCATTCTGGAAGAGGATGAGACGGTGGGGCCACCGATGAAGAAAGCGAAAAAGAGTCAGTAATCCCAGTCTGTGAGATGGGTCAACACCATTCGATCATCTCCAAACAAGTAGGTTGTTTGAGCTTACATATACGTAGACGGCCTGGACGAGCATGGCATTCTCCCCCCCTTAGAAGCCGATCAAAACAGCCCTTCCCCAAGCCACAGAGGCTTTGCAATGTCCAAACCCGTGGCAGTGGAATATCCAGGCTCCGATATGATGATGACTGGTGTGATGCATGACATCTCTCCCGGGGTGCACACCGACACCAAGCATACCTTCAGCGACCGAGCCGAGCCGGCCAACATCCGTTTAGTACTGAAGTCTCGTGGAGATAACACAACAAACGCATCGCCTGCGATGCCGCCGGGTGCTAACCATCCCACTTTCCCCAGCAATGCCAACGGTCATGGCTATCGTCGTTCACGACCTCAAACTTCACATCAAAAAGCGGTCGACATCAATCGGAAGATGCGGGTGGAGCACATTCTACACCAGCAGCTGCACGGGGTGCATGCATCAATCCGGAAGCGAAAACGGCGGAAGGGATCATCCTTTGTCTTTGCGGCAATGAAGCGCATCTACGAATTGCCTGATGGTTATGATACTGAGGGCGAACGTTCGTGGGGACCCGGAGGGCTGGTGCCGGGTCCAAGAGAAAAGGAAGATTATGGGGAAGACGCGCTGCGGCACAAGAAAGCTTTGGATCGCGCGATCCGAAGGCTGGAGAGGGACGACAACGGAGCATCTATAAATGGCGTAATGCGAGAGGGAAACCAAAAACGGAAAGCGAAACACCGGAGCGGTGGTTTCGATGACAGGCAAGTGGGACACGGGTTCGGGATGCCTAACAAGCGGGAAGAAGGTCGTCTGAAGCAGCCAGAGTCTTATCATCAGATGAGGCCTGAAGACGAAGCACAACAGCACGAAGAAGGGGGTCAAGGCAACGGGTTCAAGCCTGAAGAAGGGCTGGATGATCTCGATCTGGATCTGCTGGGCGAAAGCCGAGATGATGAGAACGGTGATGAGGACGTCGAGGACAGTGGTCTTGACGACACCGAAGGCGAAGGAGATGGGTCGAGTGAGTGACTGCTGTACACGTACGGCGCCTTGTTGTACGATATGGAGGTGGTAGATAATACGATCGACAGAGTATTAAGGACTGCCCAACGAACAACGATAGAGTATTATCTCCAGTGCGGGAAACTGCTGTACAGCTGCTCTTTCGCAAGTAACCCAAGGTCCACGCTGCGAACAGCAAGGCTTTACGCTGGCTTCCTACAGAACGTTGTACTTCCAATACTTCCTCTGGTACTAACTCTATGGGCAAGATGGGTAAGTACCTTACTGTCGTCGGTTGATCGGATCGCGTGATGCTATACCCGAAACGGTCGCTGGCTCCGACGGGACTGACACTTTCACATGCTCTCTTGGCTTTCTCACGTCAGGCTTCCGTCCCAGCAGTCTACTTTATCGGTCTCGGTCTCCTCCAAGTGATCGTCCACCCTCGACATTCACTCTCGTTGCCGCACATATCATGCCATACTCTGTTCTAGATACATTCGGAATCATTGAGCTCTCCAGACTAGGCTGACCTACCTAAGGTACCTTACTATCACCTGCTCCAGAGCCCCACAGCCATGTCAGAGCACTCCTCCCTGTTCCGTCCCACTCCCCGCAGACAGTTCGAACTGACGCCCTCCTCAACTGAACCGCCGACTCCACGCACACCTTCCCAGGAATCTCGAGACGCCGGCGAGCCTGACTCCGACCCCAATGGCCTGAACTTCTCCGACCGAACCCGCTCCATTCTCAACCTTACCTCTTCCACGTTGTTTGGTATATACGCTCCCTCCGGTAGTCCGAAAGATGGGTCTTCAACTCCCTGGGGCACTGGTAGCGAGACCCCAGCACTCAAACCGGTCGTCGACGATAACAAGCCCCCCATCATCGGTGCTTACGACAAGCCGCACTTGCATCGGAGACCATCACATACACACGTCACCATGAGGAACTACTATATCCCTTTCGTCTCACGGACGATCCTCCTCTTCCTCTTCGGGGTTGCGTACGGTACGATTATAACGCATTTGCACGACAAGCAGAATATTGCGCCAGTCAAAGTGGAGGGCATCGATCGTCACACATGGCGCTATCTGGCCTTCTGGGGCGTAGCTGGAGTCCTACTTGGGAGATTACTTCCATGGATCGACGTCTTTTGGGAGAGGACAGTGGGGGATAAGGATGATGGCGTCGAACCCTGGGCGGCTCCGGAAGATGCTAGGTCACAGGAAGGCAGCGACGACGAAAGTGGAAGGTTGAATCGCAGATTCGAGAACCTGCTAGGCGCAGATTGGACGCCTGCGGTCCGCAGCATTGGGGCTTTTGTGGGGATCGCTTTTGCTATCGTACGTGTTCTCTTTGGGTCTTGAACTGGCTTCACCAACCCCAGAAGCGACCGCGCTTGCACCTACTGACGGGGCTGCAGCGTAAACTTCCGTGGCAGTCGACATTACAGGTCTCATTGACTCTGGCAATGGTCAACCCGGCCCTATGGTATCTGGTTGATCGCTCAAAGCCTGGCTTCCTTCTTTCGGCCATGGTCGGCGTCGCTGGTACGGCCGTTCTTCTCGGGATCAATCCCAGCATGGTACCAGCTCCGCCTGCGCCATCGCCCACCGCACATGCACCCTCAACAGCGAATAACACATCTCATCACGAATCCAATTTGGGTGTACATCTAATGAGTAATGAAACCATTGCGGTCAGCACGTGGATAGCGAGCGTCCTGTTTTGCAGTAGCGTCTGTTTTGGTAATATAGGACGGAGGCTGGCATTGGATAGGACAAGCCGGAGAGGGAGTCTGCGTTGATTTGCTGGTATCAAGGGGTTTGGGAAAGGCAGAGCAAGGGACTGGCGAAAGATTGGAACCATGTAGGCAAGATTCGGCCAACGCCAAAATTCGCTACTCGGTAGGAAAAAGCGTTCAAAAAGAGGTTGATCGACAATAATCCTTGAACGATGCACGGTACCTAAAGTAAGGTCTCTCATGTCCCATTTGTACGCCCAATCATTGCGGCCCTTCCCATGTACGCCACAGGGCATAACGAGCAAGCACCGCACCCAAGATCGTGCGCGATTTTCCTTCGTTCTCCATTCCACTTGACGATTTCCTGAGGTCATGGAGAACGTATAGAACGTTCATCTCGTCGGAACGCTTTTATGAAGAATGTTGGTTTTGTTTGCGTTGTTGAGAGAGAAAAAAAGGAAGAATGGGAACGCTTCGGTGTCGAGTAAAGTAGGGAATTGCTGATAGGGCTGAATTAGCGCAGTTTCTAGGCGAGGTAAAATAAAATACGGATCTAGGCTCGTAACGACTCCAATGCCCTCGCTGTTACGGATGCAAGCGAAAAAGGCACTATGCCTAGAGTGTCATTTGCATGGAGAAATACCTGCAGCAATGACCAAGGTTATGTCGACCTTGATTCTATTGAGATCCTGCAGCCTTGACCTGGGACTGTCTCTTCACAAATTGTTGATTCAAGAAAAGCCAGAAGGGTCGTACAGTTCCTGGCTCACAGTGGAATATGTATAAACCTGTATCCTGGTATCTAACCCGACCAGCGTGGGTTCTCATGATAAAATAACAGCATGAAAGATTGCTGCTATAGAACAATCACTCGACTCGACATCTAAGTCTAAAACCTGCCGAACATATTCCCCCATCATTTAATCACCTTGTCCCTGACCTCTTTCAGCTTCGCCTCGCCTTGATGTAATATGCTCTTGCCCTTCTCCTCGCCTTGCTGTAATACATTCTGGCCCTCCGTCTTGGCCGTTTGCGCCGTCTGCTGAGCTTTCAGCTTGAGTGCCTCTTCTCTACCGCCATAGCTGTGCGGTAGTCGTCAGCATAATCGTGCTCAGGAAGATTCATACGCCCTGGAGTAAATCCTTCCCAACTGGCTGCTGTGCCAACTTCGTTTTCCCTTCGACCACGATTTCATCCGCTCATCCCCTGATACAACCCAGGATAGAAACAGAATCTGGAATACTCACTGCCAGTATTTCATGAACCTCACACCCTGTGTCGACTGCGCCCCGAAATTTAGAAAATGGCAGGCAAACAGGAGATAATTCTTCGGTGTGACAGCCATGGAGTAGCGCATGAAAGTGGCAGCGTAGACGGTGAGAGCGGCGGTCATACGGCCGGATATACTATGTGATTGAAATGAATCGCATTAGTACGAGGATATGATAGACAATACTGAAGAGAAAAGTTTGGGAAGCTGGGTGGTGTCGGCGTGGAAGAAGGGGGGGGAAAGGGTGAACACACAGTTCGGGATCCTTTTGCGTGTCGAGAATGGCGGCGATGGGGATACCGAAGTTGGAGATTGGGCCCCAGAAATCTATGTCGGCTGGGTCAGCGATTCCGCTCGTGCGTGCGCTCGGGGTCTGGGATTGAGCTTACGGGTGGAACAGAAGTAACTCAGTGTAGGCTGTGAACGGATCTTGGCGTTGATCGCCGATATTGCGGCTGCCATTGCGATGTCAGATCACGGTTGAAGATGTGGTGAAGGCTTCTCAATTGAATGGTGAAGGTATGTATGTCTGATGTCGGAGCTCCTGCAGTAGGCCGATACCTATATAGGGCTGAGAGGGCCGGCCTTTCCGGACTTTAGGCACGGTCGGAATGTTTTGTACGAGTACGAGTTCGAGTAACGACTTCTGCTAGTTGGTTCTTCGATGCTACGCAAAGCACTTTAAACTTGGCACGGGTCTCTCATACAGACTGTTCAGGACGGCTGTCTAGTAGCAGTATCCTAGATTCCGAGTTATCGATACAGTGTTGTAAACCTCCAGAAGACCTCAAATACCCACTAAGATCAAGTCAACTGTGGGGCCCCCGTTTTGGTGTGGTTTTGAAGGTTCACAAGTGTCAACCGTCACAAAAAGAACAGCGGAAGTGATTGCGCGCCATCATTGGATCATCTTGCATTGGATTACAGAGCCTCTGAATGATATTCAGTCCTCTCCTACATCGGCGATGACATGGCTCTTCTGGCTTCCCGTGCCGCCCATTTGCAATGGTAATCCACCTTCCTCAACCACTTTTTTCATCCCCTGTCACGGAAGTCCGCGACTTCTTCTTTTTGAGTCAATCATGGAGTCTCAATGTTTCTTGATGTCGGTCGGTAGGTATAGGTGATGTCTGACTGTGATATCGCGCATATGATTATGCCCTTGACCGTCCCCTTATCTGCCTGGGAATCCTGGTGGGGGGAACCCTCGCCCCCCTGGAGGTGGTTGAAAGCCTGGAGGAGGCTGGAAGCCTTGCGCTATCAGATTGTTAGTGAGCAGTTCCCATTGGCGAAACCAAGCGAAAAAGACTTACGAGGTGCTCCGGGAAAGCCCGGTGGAGGAGCAAAACCAGCTGGTATTTCGTGTTAGCTGCGATAACTTTCAAATGCAAGTGCAAGAATGCTTACGTGGTCCTCCTCCTGGTGGGCCACCTCTTCCTGCGAACCCTGGCGGTGCACCTCCCGGGAAACCTCCTGGCGGAAATCCGGGAAATCCACCGGGCGGGGCAGGGCCTCCTACACCTGCAGCTGGTCCACTCAATCCCACAGGCAGTCCTCTTCCAGCAGGTCTACTGATGCCCGGTCCCGCAGCTAATGTGGGAGGAGCACCTCCTGCGCCCCCTGGTGCACTGGTCCCTAATCTTGCAGAAGGATCTGCTGGTGGAGGACCATCCACAGAGCAAGAGACGATGTGTGTTCCACGAACGATTGTAAGGCCGAGAGTACGCTTCTCCTCTGACTCAACCATAGCCGTAGTAGGAGCGGTGCTTCCAGGGGCAGACTGGGCGCCCTTTGTTGGTTTCTTCTTGACGCGGCGGAATTCTTCTGTATCTGCAAGAACGAGGTTCATATGCTGCAAACATCCATCAGACGAGGGTAAGACAGCTTTGCAAAAGAAGAGCCTACCTTGTCAAACGCCAGCATTTGCCCAGTCATTTGTCGTCCATCGTTCAGGGTGACTCTCATACGGTAATTGATCTTGCATGATATCAGCCACTCCACTCTTCGAGTGGAGATATGAACAGGTGGTCGGTCGAAGGCTATCGTAAAGCTTTCTTACCAGATTTTGCTGCAGTGAAGTCAGTCGCAATGGCTACAGAAGCTTGAACGAGGATATTGTGACTTCACCATTTTCCCCTGTTTGCCCGCCATGACTGCTGAATGTCCCGCGATTGCGGTTCACAGTTTCCAAATATTGTGATGAAGCGCAATCTCTCGTGTGCTTCGTGTCTTGAAGCTTTGCGACAAGCTCAAGTGGTGGATTAGAACTTCTCAACTTCTCGAGTTTCTTTGCGGCTCATGGGGATACTGCGCTAAGCCCTACGATGCCAAGACCCCTTCGCTTAACGACTCTCCTCGCCCACAAGATCAAGAACCGCAGTCTCAAAGCCTAGCAGAGTTCTCTATCTACAGCAATAATGGTCAGTGGGCATCTTCCTTATTGTGTGGTTGTTGGAGCAAGACTGACAAGCACAATATATACAGGCGGACTCAGGCAGAGATAAGAGCGCAAACCCTATGCGCGAGCTCCGTATCGAGAAACTCGTCCTCAACATATCCGTCGGCGAATCCGGTGACAGACTGACCCGTGCTGCCAAAGTGCTTGAGCAGCTGAGTGGTCAAACTCCCGTCTACAGTACGTATCTATCACCGTAACTTCATTGTCTACTTCAGACCTTCCAGAGGAGAACCCGTTGGAACGGATCCGCTGACACTGTTTATTCGTATCCTCACAGGCAAGGCCCGCTACACCGTCCGAACATTCGGTATCCGCCGTAACGAGAAAATCGCCGTCCACGTCACCGTCCGAGGCCCCAAAGCCGAAGAAATCCTCGAGCGAGGCCTGAAAGTCAAGGAATACGAATTGAAGAGGAGGAACTTCTCGGAGACCGGAAATTTCGGTTTCGGTATCAGCGAACATATCGATCTGGGAATCAAATATGATCCGGCAATTGGTATCTACGGGATGGATTTCTATTGCTGCATGTATGTTTGAGATTCCTCCGATAGAAACACAGGAAACGATGATTATACTGATCGAGTGGCAGGACCCGACCCGGTCAACGAGTAGCTAAACGACGGCGATGCAAGGCCAAGGTTGGAGCATCACACCGCATCAACCAGTTGGAGACGATCAAGTGGTTCAAGAACCGCTTTGAAGGTATTGTGCGTGGGGAGAAGAAGGTGTAGAGGAGTGCTTCTGCGGAGAATCTTCGACTAGCATGAGTTCCGAAGCACGGTGCTTGCAATAAAACATCCGTCTGCAAACAATGGAGGCTTCACATGGGTGACTTGCCGCTTAACCATTCGTGAAGACGTGATGGCTGGTACCATTGGCCTCTCGATCCAAGTGACGCACATGAGCGATAGCTCGATACTACTGCAACGTCCGACGAGACGGTAAGTCGTGCAGCCACCCCTTCGCCTGGATCCGTTCTTCACGTTGATGTTCGATTGCGAGGTAATGTATGGTTCATTCAATTCTTGATTTGGATTTCCTCAACCTCTTAGGCCACCCAGCTACTCCTCAGTCTCCATTCTAATCGCACAGGAAGACCATCCATAATCTCGAATCAATACTTTCTTCCCCATGCATCAGAACCGAATGCCAAACATAGCGCCCCTAACGAGCCAGCAGCCATGTCCCAACGCCATTGCAATGTGAAATGCTGTACCACTCAGTGCTGCCAACCCTCTCCGCTCAGCGCGGACGCCCCCTATTTGCCCTTCTCGGCCCCATACATTGACTTATTCCACGCCTTGTCAAACTTGCTGCCCTTCTGGACCCGTAAGCGCGCATTCAAAAAGCCTCCACACGAACCCGCCGCATTCCAGTATATGCTCCCAAACGACACTTTTTTCTCTCCCTCACATCCCCTCATGAAATCCCAGGGGTCGTCCCTCAACCTCACTCAACCATTCCTTCCCTCCTTCCCACGACAGAAATCGGAAATCAAAAATCGAAAACACTCACTTCAGGCTTCTGCTCCCCAATCTTCTCTTGATGATGTGGACTCCCCATCCCCTTAGTCTCCAGCTGATTCCCAGTCACTTGATGCCGTTCGCCCAACTTGGTGCCCGCGCCCGGAGTATGGTTCCTGCCGCCGCCGCCGGCAGCCCAGCGGTCTTCGATGTTTGAGACACCGGTGGTGCGGAAAAGGGAAGGGGCGTAAGGTGAGGCTAGGAAGGCTGATGAAGAAGACGGGTCAGTCAGATGGAGAGATGTCGGAAATCGGACAAGAAGGAGATGATGAATGAGCGCATGGTATAACAATGTGGTTGAAAAAGAAAGTCCGCAGTGTGAAGAAGGGAAGACGCACCGACTACAGCGCCGCCGGCGACGATTTTGCGCGGGTGTTGACGGATGATTGAGGCCATTGTGAAGGGATCGCGTATGCCAAGAGCGTGTTGCTACGGTATGAGGGGGGGTTTATGGATTTGAAATCAAGAATCCATGTAGTATGTGGTGAGCATGGGGTGGTCGATTACGAAATGCAATCAAATAAGGAGAGGGATACGATTTCTCGGAAATTCTTCTAGGTGACTTCGGCAGTGCGTCATCACGAATGCTCCCAGGGTCCAAGGAACAATTAAGGGTGTTTTTGGCGGGCGGAGGACTCGCCGGACTAGGAACAAGCCTGGCTATGGCGGACGGTAGGAGGCTTCCAGATAAAACAATTCCTTAAGCCGTAGAACGTCGATCCTAGGATTTTAAAGCTATAAATACCTAGTCGTATAGTAGATTTTTAACTTTCTATTATATTTTAATAACTTCTATAGTTTATATTTAATATTATATTTATTATACGTTTAGATTTTAAAGTTTAAATAGTTATAATAATATAAATAGCCGCTATTAAACGTATATTCGTCTAAATAAAGAATATATAAAAGTCTTTATATAAACTTTTTTTTTTTTTTATTAAAAGCTAATTTTTTTAAAATATATATAGTATTTAATCTCTATTTTAGATAATATTTAATTTCTATTTTACTTTATTTTTCTATTTCTAGAATATTCTATCTATTATATAATAGTAAAAGAATTTATATTAATTATACGATAGATAATATTTCTATAAATAAATATTTTTATATAAATTAATAGATTTTCGGGTTAACTAATTTTTATAATTATTAACTAAAATTTTATTCCGTTTATATAAATAGATAGAAATCGTACTATTTTAATTTTACCGGAACGTAATATTATATATAATTTCTAGATTATTATAGTAATAAAAATCGTAATATTTTACTTTTTATATATAATAGCTATCTTTATCTAGTTTTAGAACTAACGGATAGTTTAATTCTATAAAAACTATTAAAATCTTTAAAATTTAAAATATTAAAAAGTTTTCCTATTATATATCTATCTATTTAAATATTATAGCGGGTATTATATTAACTATAAATAGTTTAACTATATTATATATTATACTATATAAAATAGTAATTTTTTATCCGAATTTTTAAATAATAATAATAAAGAATTTTTATTATTAAATTTATCGGAGTTTTTAGATAATAATAATAATAATAGTAAAATTTAAAATAATTTACCGAATAATAGCAGCTTAATTAATATAGAGTTTTCTAGAAATTTAAACGTTAGTAGCAGCTTTATTAATGTTATAATTCTAATATCTAGTTAGATAATTTTTAATTTAGTTTTCGGACCTATTTTATCGTATAATTTATTATACGTAAAGTAAAAGGATAATTAGATCGATAATAGATAGTTCTATTTTTAAAACTATTTTTCTATTTTATAATTTTTATATTAGCTATAGATAGCTATCGTATATCTACTTTTTAAAAATTTAATCGATAATTTAGATTTCTATATAGTAATTAAAACTAGTAATATAAATCGGTAGTAATATAAATATTAAATTATTAGTTTATATAAAATTAATATAGATTAAAATAAATAGAAATTAAAATTAAACTTTTATTTCTATATATAATATAATTAATCCAGCTATAATCTTTTTCTATTATCTTTTTATTATATAATTTTCTTTTATTATAGAATTCCAAGCTGATTTTCTATAATTATAGAAAAATGAGATATTTATATATATAAATATTTCCACGCTAGACCTATACCCGCTTCTATATCCGCTTTTACGATTAGTAACCGAATTAGTTAGTATCCGAATTTATATATAACTATATAATCTAAATATATATTCTATAATTCTTTAAACTATTCGAATAATTTAGAATTCTAATTACTATATTCTTTCCTTCCTAAATAAAATATAGAAGGAAGTAAATATTTTCTAAAACTAAATAGTAATAGAAATAAAACTATAACTAGTAATAGTAAATAAAGTAAAATAAAGAATACGAATTTACCTTCGTACGATTTATATAGAAATAAATAAGTATATTAGCGGGAGCTCGATATCGACTACTATAACCTCGAATTTTTTAACTTTCGGAACTTTTTCTCTTAATAATATTATCGATTATCTACTCTAATAATAGTAATAATAACTATTATAGTATATCGTATCTAATCCGGCAGCAGTTAAAATTATTATAAAATTTTTATAGAATAATAGATAGCGAGCTAATAAAGTAGTAATTATTATTCGTAAAGATAATTACTATCTTTATATAGTAATAGATACTATAAATTTGACTATTCGATAAAAATATTATTTATATTAGTAGTTCTATTAACTCGTTTTAGGAAGTATTACCTTTTCTAATAATTTCCGGCGCTAAAATATTAAAATTCGTATAAAATACTTCGGTAAACTTAGCCGATTTATCTAGATTATATATCTATAGAAATTTAATACTATTTTTATATAAATAAATCGTTCCTTAGATATATACGATCTATTTCTTTTCGAATAACTAATTTTATTCTAGCTATATAAAACTTAAGCGAGTAAGTTTTATAGTTTTTATACTAGCGATATTACCCGTCCTTTCGTATATTATATAAATATACGATAGGAATTTAAAAGTATATATAGTAACTACCTATAAAAGTATTATTAAAGTAAATATCTATATTTATCTTTATATAGATTATAATCTATAGTCGGTATAGAACTTCTATTATAGATATAAATCCCGTAATTTTTTAAAAAATAAACGGATATAAAAGTTAGAAACCGTATAGATAATAATTCTATACCGTTTCTTTTTATTCTATTATAGCTACGTCGATCGTCGTCGAAGCGAATTATAGACTATAATATTTTTCCGCCTGATTTTCTATAGAATAATAGAGGCTTTAGTCTTCTAGCTTTATCCTCCTAGTTTACTATTAATAACTCTAATAGATCTAGATATAAGAATAAATTTTCTATAATTTAAATCGAAACTTCGTTAATAAATATAGTTAAAAAAAGAAAAGCTAGGAGTCGTCTATTAGCTAGATTTCTATTATATATATTAAAGGCTATAAACTCGTTTATTTATATATTTTTATCGGATATTAATTATATATAATTAGAATTTTAGTTTAGTTCCGGGCCTTTTTAGAGATTATTTTTTCTTTTTTCTACGCCTTCGGATCTAGAAAGTATACTACTTTTACCGGCCGCTTCTATTAACGCCTATATAGCTTGCTATAAAGTTTACTGTATATATATCTTTAAAATATAGTACGTAGTAGCTTAATATTAAATAGATCGGCTCTAGAGTAAAAGGAAACGCGAATATAAAAATCTTAACTTTACTAATAAAAATCGCTCTAGTTTTAAATAGGTACTTCGGTCTCGTTAAAGGCGGTAAATATACTAAAATTAAAGAATAGTAGATAGTTATTTAGATTTCGGTATAGCTATATTTAAGGTATAATAGTTATATTATAAAGGACGGCCCTATTATATCTTAGCTTTATACTAAAATATAAAAAGGATCTAATTTTCTAAACTTTTAATTTAAATATTTCCGGTTTAATAAATATATATTATATATATTTTAGAATAAAAAACCGTATCTAAAATTACTATTAAATTTTTATTAAATATAATTTCGTAAACTAGTAAAAAACTCCGCTTTTAGTATTATTTTAGGATTATTTATATATTTATTTATTCCTTACTCTATAGAAAATTAACGAAAATATCTTTTTTTTAAAATAAATAAAAGGTAAAGACGTTATATTTAAACTAGAATTAATTTATATTTTAATATATACGAATATATAAAATAACAAATAAAATTAAAAATCTAATTAATTTTTCCTTTTTTTAAAGATTTATATTTTATTATTATCTTTTTTATAGAGATTATTTTTAGATACAGACCTAAATTTAGATAAATAATTATTATCTAGATTTTCCGCTAGTTTTAGTTTATAAAATCTTTTTCGCTTACGCTTTTCGCCTAGTAGAAGCTGTTCTATAGTAACTTTTCTTAGTCTTCTACGCCTATAAAGTATTTTCTATCTAATAGTAATATTTTCTTTTATAAAGTATTTTTTTATACGATTTCTACTAATTAGATATTTATTAGCGGATTTATTAAAAGGTTTTAGAATATAAATATTTAAGATTTTAGTTTAAATAACCTTATATAGACTATACTAGTTAACTTTAAACTTTTAAAATTATTTAATTTTAATTAAAACTATATTTCCTTTAATAAAAGTATTACTTTTTATTTTCGCGTTCTATATCTTTTTATTTATCTTTGTTTATACTATTATATCTTTAAATACTTTAGTTCGATTACGCGAAAGAAACGGCGTAAAATCGATTCTTTTATTATATTCTTCCGGAAAAAGGCTAGAAATATTAGTCGGTAGCGTCGGGTTAATACTATAAAATAAATAAAAGAGAAAAAATTTAGTAGTTATATATATACGAATACGCGTAGTAAATAGAATTTAATTTAAATAAAGATTCTAAATCTTTTTCGACTACCCGATATAGTATTTAATAAATATTTTCCTAAAAACTCTATTAAACCTTTCGACCGCGCTATTTATTCGAAAGTAATAAAGTATCGTACTTCGATATTTAACTTCTAGTAGGTAGTATACCTTATCTATAACTAGAATTTAAAGATTTATATTTCGATTAGTAATAATTTCTTTTAGAAAGCTATAATTACGATAGATCCGATAGATAATAAATTCGGCTAGTACTTCTACTATTATATTTAGAAGCGACTAAACTATAGGCTATCTAATAGTATAGTTAATTATAGTTATAATCTATTTATTACTCTAGTTAGTTTCTAGTAAAAGACCGATAAAATCGAATCTCTAGTATTTAAAAGGATTTAATCTATTTTTCTAGGTACTAGAAAGATATATTATATTCTATTTAATATCGCGAAAGATAGTAGTAAACTAACATTCGGAATAGTATTTAATATAATATTTAATATCTTTTTTTATCTCGGGCTACTACTATTTTATATAAATAATATCTATTATTATTTCGTATAAATAGTAACTATATTATTTATAGATATAGTCTAGGAAGTTTATACAAGCCTATACTAAAGTATAGAATATCTAACTATTTTAAAGCAAGTCCCGGTATTATATTATATTATTTTTAATTCGGAGATAATATTTATATTTTTTTAAAGTAACTTTTATTTCCGGATTATTAGGCAGGGTTCCGGACTCTATATAAACTCTAATAGTATTATTAAATAAAATTATATAATTATTAACTTTACCGGTAAATAGCTAGAAGTCTTTTTTTCGGTTTAATATATCTACTACTATTATCTTACTATCCGGTTTATATTTAATATTAAATTTATATTTTTTAAATTCCGTAAGCTAGTAAATAAGCCTTCTAGAAGATTTAGTAATAATCCTAAAATATTATAAACTTATATAATCCGTTCTAATAATTATAGTTATTCCGTTTTCGATATAGTAGCGCTATCGCTATAGAAATTCTTTAATAGTAAAAAGCTTTTATTTGTAGATAGCGTAGTTACGCTCTATAGATATAAATACCTTACTTTCGAAAATAATAGATTATTTAATACTATTAGTATTAATTTAATAGAGAACAGCGTCCTATCTAAAGTCGGAAATATCCGTTTTAATAATAAAAGATAGAGTTATATTAGACTAAATAAATACTTTATTATTTATTATAACGTTTTTAATTAGTTTATATATATTTCGAATTTAAAAATTTATTCGGATTAGTTTATATTTTTTATTTTTTAAATCTAAAATTAATTTATAAAAAAGCTTATATATTAAAGCGAAATCTTCTATAAATCTTCGGTAATAGATATATAATTCTAAAAAGGACCGTATATTATATACTATTTATAGCGGCAGCTAGTTTCTAATAGCTTTTATCTTCGCTATATTTATACGGACTTTTCTATTACTAATAATATATCTATAAAATTTAATATATTTCTAGAAAAATAGATATTTCGAAGGTTTTATAAATAGTTAATTCTTTTCGAGTATCTCTATAATAGCTTTAATATACTATAGGTACTCCTCTTTATTCTTCGAATAGATTAAAATATTATCGAAGTAAATAACTATAAAATTATTAAAAAACGGTCTAAATATATTATTTATTATAGTTTAGAATATTATAGATATATTCGTTAATCTAAATAGTATAACTAAGAATTTATATTTACTAGCTTTAATATTAAAAGCTGTTTTTATACGATTTTTATCGATAACGTTAATCTGCTAGTAACCGTTTATTAGATTAATTTTACTAAAGTACTTCGCTATCCTGATAGTATCTAGATAATTTTAAATTTTAGATAATAGATATCTATTCTTCGTAGTTATATTATTAAAGCCCCGGTAGTCGATATATATATACTAGCTACTATCCTTCTTTTTAGTAAAAAGAACGGGCGCGCTTTAAAAAAATTAATTTAGTCGAATTAATCCTCGCTCGGTAAAATATTTAATCTAATACTTCTACTCCTTATTTTATTTAAGAGATAAGCTATAATAAATTTAATTAATAAATCGAGTATCGCCGGTTTTAATTATATAATCTAATAGCCTTTCTAGTAGTAGTTTTATTAGAAAATTATTTTAGAAATAATTTAGAAATTTCGGGCCGAAAACTCTATCTAGTCCTATATAGTCTATTATTTTCTAGACCAGATTAAATTATTTTGGAAAATTAAATTCGTTTTATATAATATATAGGCAAGCCTATATACCTTTTCTAATAAATCGTTTAAATTTTTTAAAATTAATTTTAAAAAACTCGGTCGGGATATTTTTAAAAAATTATAAATAATATATATTTGAAGCGCTATATAACTAATATATAATTCTATTTTTCTAGATTCGTACTTCTAGAATATTATAGTTAGGTACTAAGTAGTACTATTTCTAGAAATCTTTTTTAAAAATCAGATTATAGTCTATATCCAATACTATATAAAGAGTAGTAATAGAAAAGATTCTATAAAACTATAAAAGCTTTATCGCTCCTAAAATATCTATAGTTTTACTATCTTCGAGCTATATTCTACCCGATAACTACTAAAGTTCTAATCCTAGAAAATTAATAATATATCTAGTAATAAAATAGTTAGTAGTACCTAAATTAGTAAAAACTTCGAAGCGATTTCTACTAATCTCTAGGTTAAACTATATCTATCTATTAAGGTCCGGTATTTAATCTATATATAAAAGTCGTTTACTATCCTATATATCTTTAAACGATAGTATTATATCGCGGGAAATAGTTAAAGCTTCTTCCGGCGTCCTTTTAGAGGTTATTTTTAATTCCTCGATTTTTATCTTAACTAGACTAAGCTATTCTTCTACTATTAAAGGCTTTTTATCGGCGTTATATATACGCTTAGATATATATAATACTATTTATTTTCCGATAATCTATTATTAACTATTATTAATAGGCTTTTTCTTTTAGAAAAAATCTATTCTACGGGAATATATTCCGGAATATAAATACTCCGGTAATCTTTTTTATAATAGCCAGGCTTCCTATAATTATAGTATTTACTTATACTATTTAATCCCTTTTATCTATTTCTTTTTCTTTAACTACTTCGGTTTCGGCTACGGCCGCCTCGACTACTAGTATCTATAAAGTTAATCTCGGTAGTATTAGATTATTTAACTATCGAAAAAGTTATAGTATTCCGGTTATTATAGTATTTAATAGTAACCTTTTTAAATATTATTATAGTATTTATAATATTTATAAAACTTACTAGTTATCTACTTTATTATTATAGAACGAAATATCTTTTAGTAACTATCTAGGTATTAGGCTTTAAATAATCGATAAAATACTTTAAAGTAGTATATTCGCTAATTTTACTCTTAATATCTATATACGATTTAATAAAAGTAGAATAGTAGTTTTTAATATCGCTGAATTTTTTATTTTAGGCTAATTTATATTAAATAGCTAAAGCGTTTTCTATAAAGTTCGGTTTATTCTATTATTTTAGAAAAGCCTTTTTAAAGTATTTCTAGGAGCTTTTATCTAGATTAGAAACCTATTTAACGTACTACGGTTTAGTATTATTAATAAAATATTAACTACTATAGAAAACGGGGTCTATAATAGTTATACTATAAAATAAATAGTAGTATTTATAGCAGTAGAGCTAGGTATAGGCGATATAATAGTTACGCTTATAATTTTTAAAATCAGAAGATTTTTTATTATAGATATCCTATACTATATAGGCTATAGAAATATTAGAGATATTAGGAAAAATAAATCTACGTAATAGTAGATTAGAGTTTCTACTAGAAAGCCCTAGTAGCTCTAGATTAGAGCTACTATAATAGGAACGATAATAATCGAAGCCGGTATAGCTGCTTCTATAGTTTATATAAAAATAATTAAAAGGTCGGTTACGTCTACTATTAGATCTATTTTCGTTATCGCTATTATAAAAATTATTATTTCCGGAAGTATCTAGGGTACCCCCGAGACTAACGCCTTTTCTAGAAATATCCTTTTCTATAGTAGAGATAGTAGCGAATTAGACTGTAAATAAATCGTTTAAAGAAGTTCTATAATAGGATTTCTAGTTTATATAAACTTTAAAAAAGGCTATATTTTTATTATATACCGTTATTTACTCTATACTAGTACCGAGCTAAAGGTAAAAGAAGTATTTTATTTAGGAATTTATATTCGAGTTTAGAAAATCTCGTTTATAAAGATAGATAAAACCGGTTTAAAAAAGCTTTAATAATAGAGTAAAAATAGATTATTTATAGCCTAAAAAGTTATTACTATTAGTATAGAATTCTAAGCTAATTTTCTATAACTATAGAGGAATAAGATATTTATATATATAAGTATTTCCACGCTAGATCTATATCCGTTTCTATACCCGCTTTTATAATTAGCAACCGGATTAGTTAGTATCCGAATTCGTATATAACTATATAATCCAGATATATATTCTATAATCTCTTAAATCGTTCGAGTGATTCAGAATTTTAACCATTATATTATTACTTTTATTTCCGTTAACGTTCGTTCCGATAGATAAAAGCTTCTATTATATAAAATACCTATCTTTTAATATTATATAGTCTTTTAATTTTATAGTCTAAAGCTTTATTATCTAAAACCTAATTCTAAAAGATTTTCTACTATTTTAATTCTATATAATATTACGATTTAGTTTAATAACTAAAATTACTAACTATTTTATTAATATTTTATATTATCGACTCTATTAATAGACTAAATAGTAATAGAATTAGAACGGAAAGGTTTATTATATAAAAAACTAAAAATATACTAGCTATAATAGCTTCGGATTTATTTTATATAGTAAAAAGTAAAAGATTTACTAAATCTTCTTCCGCCGATAGAAATCGAAAATATTTAAAATTAATAGTTATAGTCTTTTTCTCTTATATAATAGCTAGCTCTACTTTAATCCGAAATATTAAAAGTTTTTTTTTTAATTTATATAGTAATTAATAGCTTTACTTTTAATTTAATTTTCGATAATAGAAAATTTAAATTCTAGTTATCCGACGGTTTTATCTTAATATTTTATTTATATAAAAATATTTCTATCTATTTAGATTTAATTTTTTATTTATATAAAAAAGAACTTTCTTTAATAATATAGTAGATAATTAAATAGATTAGATAGCGGTTTAAAATAGAATTAAAATTATTTAGAAATTCTATAATAGTTCGTATATAATTAATTCTTTCGAGTCGAATAGTACCGTATTTAACTAATATTAAAATTATAAAATAAATCTTAAAGGTAAATCTATACGATTTCTTTTCTTCGATATTTATTATCTAACGATAAACTATTACTAGAATAATATCGTAGATAAATTTTTATAGACTATTAATATTTTTATTATTAATTATAATTTAAAAAGTATTTAAAGAAATATATATATTATATAAATAGAAAATAGAATATAATAAAACTTTACTAAATTATTAAATAATTTAGTAATTTATTTTTAATTTCTTTATAAATATAAATTCGGTTTTTAATAATCTAGAAATAAATTTAGAATATAAATAATATAACGACTTTTTTTTTTTCCTTTTTTTAAATATTTAATTAATAGATTTCTATCTATTTTACTCTAATTTTTTACTATATATTATAAACTATTTAATATCTTTATATTCTACTAGTTAAAAAGATAATTATAAAAAAAAAAAAAAAAAAAAAAAAGACCGTATAGCTATAGTTACTAAATAGAACCTTTAATAAATTTAGTCTAAAGTTAATACTATACGGAAGAATTTATATAAAATAAAATCTTTTAAAATTAGAAATTTTAAAATTTTCTATTAAAATATTAAATTATATAATTTAGAAAACCGTATTAAATAAAGCGACGAAAGCTAGAAGAAAACGTAATAGAAATTATATCCGGATTTTAAAATACTATATAAATTCGTAGAAAAATATTATTAGAAATAAATATAATCTAATATCGATATTAGTTTTTAAATTCTAAAACTAAATTATATAAAATTTATTTCGTTATCGTCTAGTATTAGATAGTACTTTTCTATACTATAGTTCTAGAAATATTTCGATTTATTATTATAGATATCGAATCTATTATATATAACTTTATATATTATATAAAAGGAATATAACTACTATAAAGTAGATATATTAGACGGAAGAAACTCGTACGATAAAAATTAATTTCGAAAAAAAAGAAAAGATACGAATATATAATAGAAATAATAAAACTAAAGATTATTATATAAGCTATATATATATTAGTTAATTATTAACGGTATTAACTTTTATTACTAATATTATCTAAATTATTAACTATATATTTTAGATTATTTATTAAATTTACTTTTTATATATCTTCCGTATAGTTTTTTAATAGCTATTAATATCTACTTTCTTTTAATTTCTATATAAAATCTAACTATAGATTTATTTTATTTATTCGATAATTATATAACGTTTTCCGAAAGTTTTAATAGACTATATAATAAAGTTTTACTTATTTATTATATAGAATTAATAGCGGATCGGTAAAATTAAAGTCGAAAAGCTAAAGCTATATTATATACTATATAAATATTATTAAAAGAAAATATTTATCTTTATCTAACTAAAGTTAAACTATTATACGATTTAAAAGTTTCGCTAAATTTATTCTATTTTTTAATATTATTTTAGAATTCCGCTAGTTTTTTAGACGATAGATATATAATATAGTTATCTATTATATTTAGTAGATATATATAGAATATATATAGTTTATTTTTTAGATTATTAAATCTATTTTTTTATTTCCGAATATAGTAGCTATTCTATTTATTAATAAATTCTTTAATTTCGCGGTAGATAATTAAAAAGTAGATTATAAAAAAGATAATAAAATCTTTAATTTTATATATATTAAAAAGGCTAGTTTAAAAAAAAATTAGAAATAATTCTAAAATTTATACGAAATTAATAGAATTTTTTCGATAGAAAAGAAAAAAATATATAATCTAATAAAAGAGATAACTTTTTATAAACTATTTTTACTAGAATTCGATATATTAATTTTTAATATTTATATTATCGATAAAATAGTCTCGAAATACTATATTTTTATAGATTATATAATATAGTTAATAATATATATCTACTATTATTAATATCTTTACTTTTTAATTTAATTATACGATAAATATTATTTATTTAAAAAGTTCTATAGAATTAAATTACTATTTTAAAAAACTAATTAATATATAAATAGAAATTTCGATATAAATCTAAAAAATATAGCGAATAAAAATATTAATATTAGTATAGATTTTAATACTATATATTTTTAGTTTATTATAATTATTAAAAAACTAGATAAAATTTAGCCCGGATATAATATATTTTCTCTATAATTATTATATATTTATAAAACGTTAGTTAGTATATTTAAATATAAAAAAACAGTATTAGAAAAAGAAATAATTTCTAAAAAAAATTAGTAATTATAAAATAGAAAAAAATACTATATAATTTTTTAATAAATTTTCTATTTTTATAAAAATAGTTATAGAATTTAGTTTTATCTAAATTTTAGATAACTTTAAATTTAAATTTTCGTATAATAAAATTATATATAATTTAGATAATCTATTTTCTTTTTTTTATTAAATTCTATTATTATATTAATTCTAAAATTTATTATAGTCGAATAAAATTAATTTAACCGATTTAATAATCTTCGCGCTATAAAATATAAAGGAACTTTTTATTATTAAATTTTATCTATTAGAAAAAGATTTAAATATAGTTTAAAAAGACTTTAGAATCTTTTATATATATCTATCGAATAATATTCTAGTTATAAAACTAGTAGTTAATTATATATTTTAAAACTTCGATCTAGAAATTATTATATAGAGTAGATATAATTTCGTTTAATATAAAATTAACTAAAAGTTAAAAAAAGATATAGTTTTTATATAAATTATTTAGTTTAGAAAAATATAATATTATTAAAAAAAAATAGAAAAAAAAAAAAGTAGAAGGTAAAATTATAATATTATACGGGGAATCTAAATTTTCTTTTATCCGAACCTAGGAATTGTTTTGTCTGTAAGCCCCCTACCGTCCGCCATACCTGGCCTATAATAGCGTCGATTCAACGACGGGAATGGAATGCTCGTACCTTTTTAGTCTCGATCTCTCCTTTGATTATTAAGGTAAGTTTGCTCGGCTTGCTGGGCAGCGAGATGAGCCCGTGGACATCGGGGCCTTTTGATGGGCTTTCTTTAAGCCAACCAAGAGCATCAGAATGATATCGTTGTGAATCGTTCTCATATACTACATGTCGTCTCTTCTTCCTTCATACTCCACGGTTATACCCTGATGCTAATAGTAAGAGACCCATCCTGCCCATCACCCAACCAACGCCAATGGAAGAACCCCACCTCGCCATATATTGTCTCTGTGTCTTGGAGAAGTCATGCTCTACTTGTTGTCGGACGAGACGTTGCCCTTGGTGAAACTATTGCATCGTGTCAGTCGTGACTGTCGTGCATCTTGAGACGAGGATTCCCTACCTATTCCACATGCTCCCCAACATTCCCGGCGCCTTGTTCTGTTCGGCAAAGCTGGCCTTGCGGGCGGTGGAAGCAATGTCGGCAGAATTGCGCTTCTGACCCATGAGGCCATTGAACTTGGTGCTTGAGGAAGACTGCAGCTGGATTAGCTGTGCAAGATGATCATGGAAGAAGGGTGGTGCTTACTCGACGACGTTGAGACTCGTCGGGCTTATCTTCAGGCACCACTCCCACGTTCTTGTATTTGCTGCCAATGACACCTTTGAGGGCACTGTTGTTTGCAGACATGATGATTTGCTGGGTGGTCTCTGGTGGTACTGGTTGTAGCTGTATGGTTCGGTGTCTTGTCTGTGATGGTTGCACGAGTGTGAGAGCAAGAAGCAGAGCAGGCTTGGTTGGAGGTTGAAACAGAGAAGCTGGCAGCATGAATTGACGAAGGGAGCTGGAATGAAGTCATCGTCATGGGTGCACCCACTGATCGAGCACTAATGCATTTTCTAAGCTTCACCCAGGAACCCCACCAGGAAGTAAGGGATGGAAATCTAAGGCTCCTTACCTCCTTACCTATTCCTTACTCTTGTAGCAACCCCGCAGTTCCAAAAGAGACTGGACTATCGATATGAGTACTGTGGCTACTATAGTCAATTCCATAAGTATCACCTGCAGACGAGGAAGGTTAAGCTTCCAACATAAAAGACGTTGACCCTGCTCATTGGCCGTGTGCGATATGTCTATCCCCAGACCGATCTACCATCAGCCAGCCAAAGACCCCCTCTACTATTTCAGAATCTTGCAAATCAGATCTTGACCGTCCACCGAGTCGCCTTCCTTCACCTTGAGCTCCCCTACCTTGCCCGAATGCGGTGCGCTGATCACCATTTCCTAGCGAGAATTGTTAGCCAGCGCTTCTCAACGATCACCACCAGCGCGTGCAAAATGTCCGCAGACACTCCCATCCACCGACTTGTAACAGGTCGTCTTGCACGTGGACATGTCCATGTGTGGTTGCAAGAGTGATAGTGGTAGTAGCAACACATCGGTGATGTGATATTAATGAAGTGCAGGCGTACTGCAACCCCTGAGAGCACAAAGAAACTCGAACGACTCACCATCTTCATCGCACTGAGGATAGCCACCGGGTCTCCTTTCTTGACCTCGCCCCCATCGTGTACTCGTACTTCCACCACCACTCCCGACATGGGTGCTCCCACTTGACTGCTGTCACTGCTGTCTGCCTTGGGCCGGCTGACATTCTCTACCGCTGCGTTGTTGTCGTCGACCGTGACCTGCCGCACTTCGCCGTTCATCTCGTAGAAAACCTCGCGTTGGCCCGTCTGCTCCGACAACGGTCCAATGGCCAACAGCTTAAGGATCAGCACCTTGCCCTTCTCCAACTCCACGTTGAATTCCTCCCCAATCTCCGGTCGTGCCAGGAAGTATCGCGTTGGCAGCACGCTGAGGTCGCCGTACTTATTCACAAACTTGCGGTAATCTTCGAATACCTTGGGGTACATGGCGTAACTCGCGACATCGCATTCCGACGCGCTGCCGAACTTCTCGTTGATCTCCTTCTTGATCTTGGCAAGGTCCAGGGGCTCCAGGAACAGCCCAGGTCTCTTGTCCAGCTTGCGACGCCCACGGAGTGCGTCCGACCGGAGCGGTTCCGGGAATCCTCCGTACGGCTGTCCCATTAAGCCTTCAAAGAATTCCAGTACGGATCCGGGGAAATCGAGTTCTTTGGCCTTATTGATCACGTCGTCATAGCTGAGTTTGTTCGAGACCATGAACTGAGCCAAATCTCCTACAACTTTCGACGTAGGTGTCACTTTGACAATGTCCCCAAGCAGATCATTGGCTTGCTCGTATGCTTTCTTCGTCTCGGCCCATTGCGTTCCCAGCCCGAGCTGCGAGGCCTGGAAGATCAAATTCGTAAGTTGCCCGCCGGGGATTTCGTGTTCGTACACTTCGGGGTCCGGCCCCGTAAGACCAGCTTCGAAGGGTGAATAGAGCAGCCGTAGTTGAGCCCAGTAGGTGTCTATCGCTCGAATGTGAGCACCGTTCAGACCTGGTTCGAGGCCGGTGCCTTCCAACGAGGCCAGCAGAGCGCCGACACTTGGTTGTGAAGTCATTCCCGACATGGCGTCGTTCGCGGTATCCACTGCATCAGCTCCCGCTAAGTAGATTTCGGAGTCAGCATTCTTTCTTTGAGTAAGTTTTCGGAGTTACTCGCGAGACAAGGGCTTTGGGAGGGGAAGAGCTCGGGAATTTACTGACCTTCCACACAGGCAACGTATGTTGCAATGCCGGTACCTGCTGAGTCGTGCGTGTGTACGTGAATGGGAAGATCGGGGTATTTGTTCCGGATCGAGCCAATGAGCAGCGTCGCGGCTCTGGGTTTCAAGACACCAGCCATGTCCTTGATGCCAATGATATGTGTACCGATCTTGACAATCTTGCCAATCAAATCCATGTAGTACTCGAGGCTGTATTTTTTCTTGGGATTCTGATTAGGATATTAGTAAGTCCTGCGAGCCCGAAAAAGGAAAAAAAATTCTGGCTAAGGAAGCGTTTTGACAAAAGAAAGGTCCAAAAAAAGTCCAGTGGTCTTGAAGGTGAATTGAGCTAAGAGCTCAACTCAGCCACCTTTTTGAGGTGCTTTGCCGTAGTGAAATGCATTTTGAGTCTAGACCAAACTGTCGCTGTGTAATCGCAATCGCTGCAGTGGTATCTCTTCGGATCATTATTAGCAGCAAGGGGTTTCTGTTGTGCTGGCTGTTTGACGGGCACGTTGATCCCAACCTTGTCGAGATGTCTTAGTGTCTTGAAATGATTGTTGAGGTCTCGCTGTGTGTTGGCATTGTGATCGCAATCGCTGCAGTAGAATCTCTTGGTGGCACGATTGGCGGCCCAAAGCTTCGTGCTTGCTGGGCGTGCAGGAGGCTTAACGATCCCAGCAGCATTGTCGAGGTGCTTTTGGGTAACTTTGTGGTGCCTGAGCTTCGCCCCAGACTCGAAGTTGACATTACAAAGGTTGCAGGCCCATCTCTTGTTAGCTAGGATATTCTCACGACTTTTCTTTGCGATTGCGTTTGCTTTCTCCGGCCCCTGCTTTGCCGCATCTCTGCGACTATCTCGTAACTTCCTTTCAGCGTCAAGTTGGTTGATTTGCTCGGGAGTAAGTTCGGTGTCACCGTCATAGACACCGTCATGCAAAGAGAAGTGTGAACACAAGCCGTCATACTCCAGAGTGTCGACCGCCCAGGGACAGAGATGAGGCATGCCGTAGTCCTTTGTGCGAGAAATCATGGCCCACAGATACAGACTAAATGCCGCTTCGAGGACGAGAAAGAGGGTGCGGAGAAGAATTCTCTCTGCAGCATTTGGCAGTGGTGCCCAGCACAAAAGTCCTTTGTGTGAAATCGTATATCCGTCCTTGATAGCGCGCTCGACATGACGTGATAAACGGGTCCCTCTGTTGTACTCTCCCATCCGACGGACCACGCCGCTTCGCTTCTCCGTAGCAGATCCAATGTAAATTTTCGGACGATGGCCTGATTTCTCCAGCACAAGAAGATAGACAGCCCAGAGTTTGACGGTGTGTAAGGGTAAACTCTTGAAGTAAGCAATGGTTGGTGGAGTTTTAGTCTGGAGAACTTCCAAGAGACCAGGGGCAAAGGTGAAAAGTGAGGACTGCAGCAACTGTTCCATTACTTCTAGGGAGGGGAATCTGATGGCAAAGGCACCATTCTTGAGAGCGGCAGGTGTGAGAGAAAGGAATGTCCAGACGAGTAGAGCGAACTCGACGACGTCGGTGGTGGTAGGCGGTGTAGGTGCCATCGGTGAAAGTACTTTGGAGGTACCCTCAAGCAGAGCTGGAGTGGTAATGAAGGCCTCGCAGGACTGGTCCAACAATGTTGCACTGTGAAGTACTTCAGGATGTATCCTCAAGCAGAGCTGGATGGCGGGACTCGCAGGACTGGTCCAGCAATGGTGCACCGTGAAAGTACTTTGGAGGTACCCTCAAGCAGAGCTGGATGGCGGGACTCGCAGGACTGGCCCAGCAATTGAACAGTATGTAAGTGGGCGTTTCCAGTGTTCCAGAGTGGATGTGAATAGCGGACCTTGCAGGACTTGTCCAGAAGTTGAAAGGAAAGCAGGTCGGACGAACTGAAAAGTAACCCCATTGCAGCTGCGGACTAGAACCAAGGAAAGAACGATGAGATAGGGAAAGAGCAAGAACGAAGAAGACGAGGACGTACTAGCAAATCGCCCGATATACAGACGGTCCCTTCCACGACGCCGCCGGCTGCCTTCACCGCCTTGATACCTACTTCAAGTTGGTCGATATCATTCAGGGCATCAAAAATACGGAAGATGTCGACTCCGTATTTCTTAGCCTGTACGCAAAAATGATAGATGGCGTTGTCAGGTAGTCTAGAGACTGTTAGCAGTGACTGGATTACGGACAGAGTACCCACACTTACGATGAATAGGCAACACCATTGGCACCTCGTAGCAGCATCTGGAAAGGAATGTTGGGGACTGCCCTTCGCATCTTACGAAGCCGGTCCCACGGGTCTTCGTACAGGAAGCGCATCGCTACATCGAAGGTGGCACCACCCCAGCACTCTAGGCTCAAAGCGTTACTGTACGCATAGCTGGTCTGTCTAGAAATGTTGAGCAAGTCGACCGTTCGGACTCGAGTCGCCAGGAGGGATTGATGGGCATCACGCCAGGTAGTATCCATGAGTAGACAGCCTTTGTTAGCTCGAACTGCTTTTGCAAAACCCTCTGGCCCTTCCTGGTCGAGTACATTCTTCCAGCCCTTTTGACACGGCTCCGACATGTCAATAATCTGCCCGGCGTCATCCTTGAGCTCAGGCATGATGATATCGCCCTTGAACTTGGGTTCCCCGATCTGGCCCTTGATGCTACTTCCATTGACGGCAACGTCTCCCAGGTAGCCCAGCAACTTCTGAGCACGGTTTTGGCTCCCGACCAAGGCAAACAATTCTGGGGTGTCGTCGATGAAAGTCGTCCAACAGGTTCCTTCTATGAAAGTAGGATGGGTCAAGAGTGAACCCAAGAATGGGATATTAGTTTTGACACCTCGGATCCTGAATTCCACGAGGGCGCGAAGCATCTTTCTCCGGACAATCTCATAAGTCGATGCCAGACATGTACACTTGACCAGCATGGAATCATAATGAGGCGTTATAATGGCGCCGGCAAAGCCGTTACCGCCATCCAAACGAACACCGTTACCACCCGCAGAGCGATACACCTCGATCTTGCCAGTGTCGGGTGAGAAGCCTTGGGCAGGATCCTCGGTTGTAATCCTGCACTGGATGGCAAACCCGCGAGTGGAGATTCTGTCCTGGGTCAGACCCAGCTGTTCAAGGCTTGCACCTGCTGCGATTTGGATCTGGGCTGCGACAATGTCGATTCCGGTGATCTCCTCGGTAATGGTATGTTCGACCTGTATACGGGGATTAATCTCGATGAAGTAGTGCCTGTTCTTTTGGTCGACAAGGAATTCAGCGGTCCCTGCATTGCGATACTTCACGGATGATGCGAGCTTGACAGCGTCAGCAAGGATAGCATCCCTTACACCCACTGGCAGATCTTTTGCAGGCGCAAGCTCGACAACTTTCTGATGCCTTCGCTGGACACTGCAATCTCTTTCGTAGAGGTGGACAACGTTTCCTTGGTTGTCGCCCAGAAGCTGAACCTCGATGTGCTTTGGCCTATCAAGGAATCGTTCTACGAAGACAGTGCCGTTCCCGAAAGCCGACTTTGCTTCTGATGTTGCGCGCTCGAATGAATCCTTGAGGGTTTCTTGAGCCCTGACGACTCTCATCCCGCGCCCGCCTCCGCCAAAGGCAGCCTTGATGATGATGGGAAAGCCATACTGATCAGTAAAAGCTTTGACGTCTTCAAACTTCTCGACTGGTCCCTCGGTACCGGGTACGACAGGCACGTTGGAAGCCATGGCGAGTGTTCTTGCAGAAACCTTGTCTCCTAATTTGTCAATGGTGTCTGGTGAGGGTCCGACGAAGATAAGACCGGCTTGTTCGACCTTCCTTGCGAATTCAGCATTCTCTGACAGGAAGCCATAGCCAGGATGGATGAGGTTAACGCCATGTTGTTTGGCAATTTTGATGATTTCGTCCCCGGCGAGATAAGCAGCGACGGGGGTGTACTGTCCTCTTTTGCCAATGACATATGCTTCATCGGCCTTTTGCCTGTGCATGCTGAGGCGATCCTCATAGCTGAAGACAGCGACGGTCTGCAGTGAAAGCTCATGTGCGGTTCGAAAAATTCGGATAGGTATCTCCCTGCAGTAGAGTTCGGAGTCAACATGCCTGGAATACAGCTGTCTCGAGAGCAGGCATGGGATTGATCATAGTATGTCGTATCCCATGGCATAGCAGGGCATCCGATTGACGTGTCACTCGAGGTCTCGAATGTTAAAGGGGTGGGTGGAAGGAGCTCCGAAAAACGACTTACCCTCTATTGGCTACGAGGATCTTCTTCAACTCCATGATGGAGGAATTGGCGCGCAGCCTTTGGTGGACGGTGTGTTCCTTCCCCGAATGACCTGCATCGAAATGCTCTGCGTAGGGGTCATGGTCGCCCATGATGTCGAAAGAAAGCGAATTGCGGGATCAACTGGTCCTAGGCAAGCAAGTGACTACCTTGCAAAGCTGCAGAAAGCTCTGCTTCTTAATGGAAGCACCCTCCGAGGACAATGACGAGCTGTGGTGATGGCATGGGGCAGAAAAAGCAATGAAGAGCTGTTGCTTGTGGTGGTGGGGGTGGGTGGCCGAGTGTACTCTAATAATAATACTCGGCGATACCAAAGGGGACTAACCACTTTGGCATATTAGCAGGGCAGTTCAATTGGTGAGGTGTTAGTGAAAGTCTTGGCAAGCAAGCTATATTACAAAACATGCTTTGGATGATTGGCTGCGGTGTGCCAGCCAAGAAGCTACCTCACCAAGGCCATCTCGGACCGAGATGGGGACAGGCGAGATGTCCAGTACCGTAATTTTGAGAAAGAATCGAGATTCTTGGAGATCAAGGATTAGATCTTGAGAATCACATAGAGATGAAAAAGGTAAGTGGAAGCCGAAAAGTAAGCTTGAGAACGGTCGATTGTATGTGTCATATCTTACTCGTTATGATCCTTGTGATGAGCAGAGGATTGTCTAGACCTTGCCCTTATCTCTTTATATGATTGGTTATAGTCGTTGGTCCATTACGCACCCAAGATAACTCTCCTGCCCACGACTTTAAGACGAGGTATAAATTACTGACTTTAGGATCCGCCGGGCCTGACATAGTATAAGGGTCAGACTACAAAGAGATAATTGCTCATAGCATGAAAGTCAGCACTGTATCTTCCCCGGATAATACGGCTGAGAGCTTTTCTTGGGACGGTCAAACTCGCCGGCTTCGATGCCAGCAGAGTTGAGCAGCTTACCGACGTCAGCAAAAGTAAGTCCTCTATGAACGTAAATCTAACATGGCATTGGCGATGTGAAAAGATACTCCTACCATATTCCTTGCGATCTGTTTGGCCGTTGGTCTATGGCTCCCATTCTCTACATGATGAGAACAAAAGTCATTCCATGCTGTGAGCTGATAGAAGTGATTATCCCTCCACCGTGCAAGGTTGAGAAGGTCTCTAGAATACAAATTTCCACCAAGCCGGCTAATAACAGATTCCTTGCTCTGCTTCCATTTTGTTACATCGCCACTGACTGTGCCAATCACTATGCTCACCCTCAGATCTTGCTTCTTCACCCGGTAAACCCAGCCAGGCCTACATCTGGCCTGGACATCCCTCCCCTTCTCCGTGACTCCGAGGATGAAACCCAGTCGAACAGCGTCATCAAACTCCGCGATAACCCGTCGGCTGGGGTGCGAACCCATTGGCCATTGGGCTGGCCGAGCCTTGGGTGAGCATCAACCTGGAGCCCCCGAGGATTGGCGTACTGTCCTCTTCTTTCTGCTCCTTGGCCTCCCGTGCTTTGCGCGCCTCATTATCTTTCTTCAGCGTATCAATCGCACTGGCCTGCTGGCTCATGTAGTTGATCATGAAAGGCATCGTAAAGTCGTTCAAGCCGTGCCGCCATGACACTTCCATCACGACGTGCAACCGGATGAGATCATAGCATGCATAAAGCATTCCCACGTAACATTCCCGGCTGCCAATGTCCACAAACTGCGCCGTGTTAGTCTTTTGGTCAATCGGATAGAGGGCTTCCGACTTACGTATCGCAACAGTTCCTCCACCACATCCTCTTTGCCAGACATGGCTGCCGTCTCGATTGCGTCCTTGAACAATTTGTCTTGCTTGGACAGAGCGATTGACTTGTCCCATCGCTTGTTCTTCCGGTAAATGCTCGCAGCTATTTGGCGGAAGAACACGAGCTCGTGCTTTTCAAGTCGGGACGCCAGATCAGCCGGTTCGTAGTTGTCATAGTTCTCCACCGAGTCACGCAACGTCTTGTAGTCTTCCTCCTCGATCAGGAGATCGTTCACCGCGCTGTTCACCGTCTTCTTGTTCTGCGGTTGCACACTGAGCAGGAACGGTTTGATAATGGGGATGTTGTCCGACTTCTCAAACATCTTGACTACCCGATTCACATCGATCCGTGCTGTCAGAGCCTGCAGCAAGTCGGTGAGGAGCAGTGGCTGCTCTTGGAGATAGAAATTCAGAGCGCGGTAATAGATCTCAAGGTTGGCCACTTTGACGATGATGTCCTTGAAGGAGTGATGCTCCCACGCGTCCGACGCCCGTTCCATCATGGCAAGCGCGGCATTGTCCCACTCATCGTAATGGCAGTAGAGGAAAATCAGTTCAGGCCACAGATGTGCCTCCTCGCAAGAGCGAATCATCTTGGGGATGTTGATCCGTGACCAGAATAGCTTGAGATGTTCCATGACCCGGTCGGGATGGTATTTGGACAGAGCGGTCCCCAACTCGGTGAACATTCCCATGTGAGCTCTCTCGAGTCCGAGACCAGCTTCGAGAAGGGCGATGAGCTCGTCAAAGTAGCCGTTACGCTCATATTGGCGGACCAAGTCTTGTAGCTCTTCCGCATGAACAATAAGATTAAGACCACAGATTTGAGCCAGTCGGAACTCCTTCTTGTCAACGCAGGCGGCATTGACTTGTTTCCACACCTTGACGCTGTTGGCTTTGCGTGCGCATTCGACGGCAGCCTGGTATTCTTCCAAATGTACCAGGGTCGTTGCAAGCTTGGCCCAGTTCGATATACTCGTGAAGAAAATCTTGGCGGCTTGATGATAACCTTCCTCGTAAGCCTTATCACCAGAGTTTTCAACATCGGCAACGTTTGTCGCATGCAGAAAGTCTTCGAGTTCGCTTAGCTGGTCGGTGCGAGCGTAACAAAAGGCAAGTGCCGTGTCGATAGCCGGTTCTCTCTGAGTCTTCCGGGCCATGCGTAGATACTTGATGAGATCCTCATCCTTCCCAGCATGAGTGGCAATGTCAATGACTTCGTGGTAGTTGTTCGGATCTTCTGCACGGATGTAGGATCCAATCGCATCAGTGATCCTCAGGCCGTCGAGCTGGGCTTTTGCCACTTGGCTCCATACTTCAGGTAGTTCGACACGTTCAGCATAATCTTGCGCTCGATCGATGCTCACCACATGTTCCACAAGCACGTTCGCTGCGGCTGTATGGTTATCCTGTTTCTTGTATATCTCGAAGGCTTCTTCAAAGAGGCCGACGGAAATACACATGTTTGCAATCTCCTCGCCATTGTATGCGGAAAGTTGGTGAATATAATCCATGAGCCGACTTTTATCAGCTTTGGCTGCCGTCAGCATAAGCAGGTTCTGGAGGCTGCCGTTGTCACTGAATGGGGATGGTTCAAGGATGATCTTCTCCAGTAATTCGATCAATTCAGCAGGGAGATCGGCATCTAAGAAGGCCTTGACGGCGACGGAAACCTTTTCAGGTTCAGTAGATTCGGGTACGGCTGTGGAGATGACTTGGTCGACGAGAGACCGCCTATGGATGTTGTTGCCGTTCAGAACAAAAGCCCATATCTCTTGGTCGGCCCGCTCCAGTAGATATCGAGCCTGAGCTTTGTACATTCCGTTTTCATTGGTAATATTGATGAGCTCAAGATCGTTCTGGCCTTTTCGATAGGCGATGTAAGCAAGATTAGGGTCGCGCTTCTCACAGTATTTGCCGACGGTGAGTGGATCGTACATGTCGTTTTCCTTCAGGAACTTTTCAGGGTTGTTGTTGCTGTCGATGTATATCTTTGCCAAAGCATTGTATACGGCTTGCTGCTGGTTACCGCTGGCGAGGGTCGTCTCCAAGAATGGCAACAGGAGCTTCAGCCGATTTCTCGACTCAACCTCTGAGACTAGATCATCGATCGGGATTGAGTCCGGCTTGACGGACTGGAGCAAGTTCTTGATGATGGACTCCTCGCAGTCCACGTCCAGGAGCCCACCAATGACAAACGGCGTTCTTGAGGGATTGACTCGCTGAACATAAACCTCGATTGATTTGAAGTGTTGGTTCTGGTAAAGGTACAGGACTAGGTCGTGGATGAGATTGAAGCGATCGCATACAATGATGAGCGGAAGTTGTTCGGTGAGTTTCGCTTCTTTCAGGAAATTCTTGACTTTCTCCGGATTGTAGTGGTTGCTCTCACGACAGATCCGCTCTACTTCTGTCGTCTGACCCATCTTGGTTGCGGCTTCGATGTACTTAAAGTGCACCTCTGGGTCTTCGCTCAAGTTGACGATACTACCCAGGTAATAGTAGAGCCCCTCCGCTGTCCGATACTTTTCGAAGAGATCAACAAGGCGGTTTGGTCCAAGTAGATCCGAATATTTGGTAGCTATCTGGACTACGGCTTGCAGATTCTGGCGGATGTTGATCTTCAACATCTCATTCAAACAGTCCAGCGACTGCTCCAAAGACATACGTCCAAAGTAGCCGACCAGCCAGTCAAGGTTCAGACGATCTGTTCGGACGATGTTCCGCTTGATGGTGGCAGGGTCTTCTGAATTTTCAAGTGCCCGCTGGTAAAGTTGAGCATTTTCGCAAAGTTGTGATATTCGGACCTTATCGTAGTATGAGAACATGTCGTTGCCTAGGATGGCATCTGCAACTTGTGGAGCGTTGACAAGGTTCATCTCTAAGAGGCGCGTTTGGAGATGTCCTTGCTCTGGCTTGTTGTCTTTCAGTGCATCTAGGAGGAAGGCTGTGGCTTGTTGAATCATGTTCTGTGATTGGAACACATCGACCACACGCTCTATGTCGACCAAGGGTCCGTTCTCATCGTTCGCAAGAGCAGTCGCAAACTCGGCTCCCTTTTCCGGGTTTACCCGCACGATGTTCTGTAGGAGCTGAGCGAAGTCTGGTTGGTACCCGCTCTGTTTTGCGTATGGGAGGATCCTCTCGAACTGACCAGTCTCAGCGAAGCCCGCGACGGCTTTATGAGGCACGTTCGCTTGGAGATAGATACCGAGAGCTAGATTTACGTCGTGGGGCCGCGCGAGATCACCGAGTTCCTCGGAGCATTCCAACTTACCCTCCTTGAGCCACTTCTCAAGTAAATGTTTCCGATTTTGCTGCAAAACAGGACGCACTAATTCGATACTTTCGATCCGATTCAGAGTGCCCTTATCAAGCAACATGCCGAAGTACTGCAGGATGACAGACAGCTGACCGGTTTGTTGTTGCGCCCCTTTGAATCTCTCGATCGTCTGAGGTGTACGGAGAAAGCCACGTGGAGAATTAGCTGCGAGCTTTGCAGCTTCCGTATAATTGCCCTGACCATACAGCTGCTCAAATTGTTGCTGATACAGGTTATCCGCGCCCGGTAGACCGGCGCGTGAAGCGAGTTTAAGAGCCAGATCACCATTGGCAGGATTTGCAAGTAGGTATGGGATGATTGTCTGCTCGTCGATCGTTACTGAGAGCACCTGTCCCTTTCGGTTTACCCCTACGATACCCGCTGAGTCCGAATCCGGTGCGGTGGTGAAGATTGTCTCGCTCGAAATGCGGTTCATGAAGATGCATCTGGCGGATTCCAGGTCGTAAAGATGAATGAAGCCATACTTAGTGACTAAATAGATCACGTTGTATTTTTGTGATATTTGCATGGCAACTGGGAAGTCATTGGTCGCCTCGGGTGGGAAGTAAATATCGACGGCTTTCTTGGGGAAGACGGGATTGCTTTGTTGGTGGTCGATCTCGACAACGTGGAGCTTTGCATTTGCTGCGTTGCGCACGGCAAAAGAGAAGAGTCGAGTGTCGGCTGGGGCTCCTTCGAGGCGGACGGTGCCAAAGGCCGCAGCGTGAGCTTCGATTGCCTGGCTAATGCCACGGTCACGAGAGTAGAGCTGCATAGCTCCAACGACACGGCCCTGTTGCTGTGAGATGCCGACAACGCACATCCATTTATCATCTTCATTCACACGGTAATTGATTATCTGGCAGCCCTGTAGGAAGAATGATCAAAACTATGCAGTCCAATCATGCTTGGAGGGCTTACTGATAAATTGGTGTTGCGGTCAAATAGTTTCTGCGGCGCAGAGTTGGAGGCTTCGAATATTTTCCAGTGGTAGACCGAAGTGTCGGTAACCATACCTAAAGTAGTATTGCTGATCCATTTCCAATAGACCACATCCTCATTCATGGTTGTCGACTGCAATTTGACCTTCTGGCCCAGATCAAAGACCTGAAGCGTCCGCTGATTTGCTTTGAGTGCGATCGCCTGGCGGTCCCAGTGCATGATGGCACTGTCAGCCTTGATTGGGCGCCGTGTGAGCTCATTATTCTTCTTAAGGTCGACAATGATGACTTCGGGGTTGGCATCCTCGGTCAACTTCTGGCGTACGCAGACATAGTGATCCGACTCAAGAGTCTGGCATCAATCAGCCATAAGGAACGACTCCACCTTGGCATGAGATTACATACACATGAATTAAAACCTATCGACGAGGCCTATGGGTACGTTAGCCGACGGGAAATTCCGACTTTGCATCGTCCGGGATGTTTGTTTAGGTAGCGAAGCGTGGGAGTTGAACATACATCGATGTCGGTCTGAGTGAGCTAGACAGCCAGTATCGTCAACACAAATATCTGTTGATCGCAAACCAGCCTGAGGAGTGCTAATCTTACTTGCAAGAGCTCCGTGAAGCGTATGGGAAGAGAGCCCGCCATGACTGTACTTGGCCAGCACTCATCCAAGCCTCCTTACGCTGGGCCCTACTATGAGAAGTCGTACGATGCTGTCAAGGCTGACAATGCGACCAGCCTACGATGATATAAGAAGATCGAATGGAAAAGAGGAAGATGAAGGATGGAGTCAGCTCGAGGATAATGAATGGCCTTGCGAGCTCCTGAGTAATTTGGCCATTCGTAGCACGTACGAGCCGCCGTGCATTAGCGTGTTAACTACACGCGGCCGCCGGCGTTAGGGGCCTTAGGGCTGATTCTGTTATCAATGATGTACAATAGTTCGGATGGATCCCAGGTTCTAGAGAACCTTTTCGAGGTTTGTCCAACTCATTTGCGCAACGAGATATCGGGTTGTCACTACGAGACATTCTATTTCTTGAGTCTCAGGTACTGACTACTCTGTGCCTGATCTCCTATCACTTTCAATGAGTTTGCCTTATACGCTTTTACCGTTAACTTCATAGAAGATCGCTAGCCATCATGTCTTGCTTTTGATCTTCAAACACATGCGCCTCGACATCGTCCTAGGTAGCCTACAATGCATGCCGAGTCGTGACCCGCGTGATGAACTGGATATCCTGTTCTGTGCAATTCCAAGGATGAGTGAAGGCTCAGTCGATACTAGGTTCCAGGATGTTTCCACTGCTCTTGTCAGCGCCAATAGCCCGTCATTCAGAAGATGCGAGACTCACGCTACAATGTTGGCCCAGCCAATCAGGCGCCAATGCTTATCAATCTTCCGGCTCAGGGCTATCTTTTCACCAATCTCGGTGCAAGCTGGAATCTTAAGCGTCAGTTTGGCAGCATCGGCCTTGACTCCCATAACTGTGGCTCCACTCGATGTGGATCCAATGTTAACGAGGAGCATTTCATTCTTCGCCAATTTTGCCACCTTGGCCTGCTTGCCATCTGCCGTTTTGACTCCGAGGAGCCGACGTAAAAGGAAGAAATTGACTTCCAAACCCGTGTAAATGGCAGGCAGTTGGCCTTTGAGTCCAAGAACGAACCCGACCAGTCGATCTGCACGGCACAAAGTGGGATCCACACGAGTACCCACTCCTATCAGACCTCCGGGTACAGCGAACTTGAGGTCATTGTGCTCGGCGAAAAGCGACACCACTCGGCTAAAGATGGGACGACACTTTATCTTTTGTTGGTCGTCCTTGGAAACCACACCGGGCCGGATTTCTATCTCGTCGCGGAGTTTCAGGACACCCGTCAGAATACTTCCCCCGGCCACGCCTCCTTTGAGATCTTCAATCTCTGCACCCGGTTTGTTCACGTCGAACGATCGTATGATCATCATATGCGGTGCGGCTGTAAAGTCCCGTATAGGGACAGGGATCTTGGTGACGAGGTATTCACTGACTGCATCAATGTTGTATTTGAGTTGAGCAGATATGGGTATGATGGGCGAACCGTCCGCAACTGTACCCCGGATGAAGTTGAGAATAGACTGGTAATGTGACTCGGCGCCGTCTTCGCGCATGAGGTCGACCTTATTCTGCAGGATGATGATATGCTTCAACTTCATGATTTCGATGGCGGCCAAATGTTCGGACGTTTGTGGCTGCGGACAAGTCTCATTACCCGCGATGAGCAAGAGAGCGGCATCCATCACTGCGGCACCTGATAACATGGTACTCATCAGAATATCGTGACCAGGGCAGTCTACGAACCTTGTGGGTACTTAGCAGGGGAGTTCAACTCCAAAAGTGCTTTCGACTCACGAGACGTGTCTTAGCAATCTGTACCGACCTTCGCAGCCATCTCTTTCACAGGGTGGATCGACCTCTTTCTCGCTTTTATAGCTGCGATAGCATCCAGGCCGGGGACATTCTTCGTTGTCGCATTTGTAGACTTTGGCATTAGCATAGCCTAGCTTTATGGTGATGTTTCTCTCTAGTTCATTCTTGAAACGAACGGTTTGTACACCCGATATCGCCTTCACAACGGTTGACTTCCCATGAGCCACATGCCCGATAGTGCCGATGTTGATTGTAGCCTGTCTAGCAATGATCTCTGGTGATAGTGGGGTTAACGTGGAGACATCTAGATTTTGTGGATCTGGCTGCTCTGGTAGTTCGGGCCTTGTCACTTCAGGCAGAGGATCTAGTCTTGAAGTCTTCTTCAGAGCCGATTTTGGTTTTTCTAAGAAATCATCATCTCCTGCTTCGATCTCCTGGCCATCTGGACCGTCAAAGGGCTGGCCATCGGAAAGCGACTCGTCGTCCGACGGCAGGTCGCCGTTGGTGGCCATTGTGGCCGCTCGGTATGCTATGGCCTGATCAGTCGGTTGGAGGGCGTATTGTACGGTGTCTGCCAATTGAGTGATCGAATCGCTGAGAGAATTCTTCGGGCGTTCAAGGTCAAGAGTAATGTGATTTCCACAAAGCCAATTCTAGTATAATGGCGAGAACGGTCAAGTCGAGCACTTTTATGCGACTCAAGTTGAGTCGGTTAAGAAATGACTCAAACACCTTGAAACTCCTGTCGTGAAAATGACTCTGGTAGCGCGATTAGCGATCTGATTAGATCCGCGCTTCTCAACCAATTGAATGTTGATCTCGGCTTGCCCGCAGAATTGACCAGAAAAGGGATCAATGGATGTTAAAACATCGGAAGGATTCTGAGAATGAATGCTGTAGTAGTAGGTAGACTGACAATGCCCAATGTAGAAATTAGGGGTCAGTGTTATTCCATTGTAAGGTGGAGTCCAAGGGATCTGATCAAACTGGCGAACACAGGGGTATCTCATGCACTATCTGAATTGCCTTCACTCGTAATTCCGGTACTGCCATTTGTCTCCACACTATTGTTTGGTGTTGGACTAGCACCATCTTCCTTATCATTCATGTCGGCCAGGACGAAGGCTTTTAGGCAAGTAATCCGATTGCCGGTTTCGTACCTGCCTAGAAGCTGTCCTATCTTTGGAATTTTCTCGGATGTCGTCCGGTCAATACGTTCCCCATTGAAACTTTTTGATGCATCGGCGACATGGCCAGAGGGCTGTAGTATCCCCAGATTTGGAAGCGAATCAAGCGCCCAAACACCAATGACCCCGTCACTGCTACCAGTCACAATCAACGGTGCTCGAGCAGTGTTCTGTTCGCCCTGAACTGTCAGGTACTCGAAATCCTTGATTCTGCTGCCAAAGCTTTCGACTCCGCCGCCAAGCTGCCCAATTGCTGGCCAGACAGGGATTTGGGAGGCTTGATCAGGGGTGGCTTTGGAGTCCGCCGAGAAGAATATCACACGGCCATCTTCGGTGGAGATTGCCAACGGGTTCGCGTACCTGCTTTCGTCCACCCCCAGATCGACGTAGTGAATCTGATGGATCTTCGAAGGGGGCGAAGTCTTGATGATTCCTTTGGGGTTCGAATCCTAGCAGGACAAGTTAACGCAGTCGGCATTGGGGTTTGCAAAGAGTTCTAACAAGACCGAAAACTACTGCGGCTTTTTCAAAGCTGAGTACAAATTCTTCCCCTTGGCTATTCCATTCGACTTTGAATCCCTCTCCGCGTCCCCACCGACCTTCACCCACTGCCTGAAGCAGAGTTTTGTCAAAATTGAGGACGCCAGCTTTCTTGCCAGTAACAAGATTCCACAGGCGCATGCATCTCTCACCTTTGCTGACGCTGACCATGAGCTTCAAACTTGGGTGTATCGCAAAGTCATTTACGCCAGCAGGGGTTCCTCCCAGGGGAGCAGTATCTCCGCTTGGGCGTCCATGTGCTTTTGGTATGGGTACCTTAATGGATGAGAGGACTGTCCAGTCCCGGGTACGGGCAACGCCGATGGTGCTGTCATCGGCAGCGGAGAGAAGTTTCGACCGAGTCGGAAACTTGAGAGCATTGACGCTCGCGGCGTGATGTTGAAGAGAGCCTAATTCTCTGTTCCGAGGATTCTCCACAATGTTCCGGCCTCCAACGCTGGGCAACGAATGGCATCGCCCCACTTTTTGCGAGATCCTGCTTGCAGATATATGGTAGATATTGATTGTCTGATCTGAACTTCCGCTAGCCAGAATGACTTTGTCCGACTTTGCGGGAGGGGATAAGGCGAGACACCGAATAGCAGATGCATGAGCATTGAAAAGGAAGGTATCGGCGAAATCTACACCGAAATTCGTGCTGGCAGTGCTATCTTGGTGGCCGGGAATGGTAGCTGAGATGCCATGAAGGACTCTTTCATAAGTGCCAGCAATGATCTGAAGTGCGACAGGTGCGCGATTCCCCCGTTTGGCTTTCTTGATTGCATGGGAGGTATCGTTGAATAGTATCTTCGACCCGCGAGCATTGTCCTCCGCCGCCCTCTCCCTCTTCCCCATTTCGCGGTGGTTGGTGATTGATGGGTAGTTGAAGGGATTTGGTTTGTGCGAGAAAGGAAAAGATTTATATTGCACTTCTGAGAATCTGATTTTAGCCGGGCCCCGCCTAACCTCATCACCACCACCCACTTCCATCAAGGCATCAGGCAGTTGTTGCATCGATCCACAACGCTGGATTATCACTCCATCAAGCATAGCTCTGCAGAGGGCACATTTGACTTGGGCCCAATCTATGCCAGATTTCTGTAGTGCGTGGGCCACTCTGTCGACCCAGAAAGCCGATAAGCTGGAGCCTGGGGATATTGCGACCGTGACTCAGGATCGACTATGAGCGGACTCCGTCTCACAAATGACACGAGAGGCCACCCTTCTCGCAAAACATGAGGATTTGAAGTGCGTCCATGTCATGCTACTCCTCCGGACCCGTTCGTTTGCTAACCATGATTGATTACTCGCAGAGGATGCCTTGAGAAACGAAATTCCTTGCTGCTTGAGCTCTATCGGTCAACCGCTGTTCTTGCGAAAATCAGAAAGCACTCGAGTCATGTCGCAATTCAGCCAGACGATGACGCTCCAAGAGAGCAGTCATTCTTGGACGCCAATGATCTTTCCATGTGAGTCCTCCCATCCAGCCTGGCGACAAGTGTACGGAGCCTGATTGTGAGCCAGAGGGCGTTTCTTCCACCCTTCCACCTTACCCCCCCTGAGTCCAAAGTCTCCGCACAACTACCACTCACAGCAGTCTCGTCATGCATCTTCCGTCGATAGTGCTGCGAAGACTCTGGCCCCCTCCATCGCCAGCGTCGAACAATCGCAAATTCCTACTCCTCCAACGGTTGATACGAATGTAGTAGTCTCGTCATCAGCTCTGAACCGATCAGCCTCACCTGTACCATTTGTGACAGATAGGGCGTCGTCGAGTGTAACAGAACATGGAACCTTGAATGCCAGCAAAGACGAAGATGGGACAGTTGCTGCGAAGACAGCGAAAGGCGCCTATACAACAGAGTCGGCCAATGCTGCCGTACAAGACAAATTTCAGACTGTCAAACCTTTTGACGACTTGCCATTAACTGCCGATGACGCTGAAAAGCTCCCTGCACCGCTCCTTAAACAGCATGTGGCCGAAAACAACCCGGATGGAGCACGCACCGTCCACCTTCCACCAAGAGAGCAGCAAGAACAGCGCTTGAAGGACCTCGAATCTCACCAGCCCTTGGGAGGCTCCGGTCCAGCTGATGATCATATATCTGCTGAGACTTTGAAATGGCACCGTGACCGAAGGCTTTCGCCCCCACGCAGCGACCACCAGGATGATTCAAACGTATACTATCCTACTTTCTCTCCGCGTGATCAAGCTCCCGACCGTGGCGTGTTGGGGTCACAGATGGAAATTGCTCGCTCAGATACTGCGACGGGTTATTCTCCTTTTACCCCTAGTGAACAGATACGGCTTGAAGAGGCTCGGTCTTCTCGAGAAGCAATCACCGATACACGATCAGCATCTCTTGCAGCTGAAGCTGTTCCGTCGGATCCCGAGTCTGATCAGGCAAAGGACGATTCTAGCGTCATACCTCAGGTACCTGGGATGGAATTCAGACCCATGGATTCTTCACGGCGGGAACAACAGCAAGTTGATGCAGCATCCGAGAAATCGGCTCTGCGTAATTACACCCATCCTGGCGAAGTTGCCAAAAACATTACACTTAGCCAGCGGCCTCCGATGCGAATAGACACCGGTTTATTGCAGTCTGTGGACTCTACCCTGCCAAAACTCAAGAAACCTCTAGAGAACGGTACCGGCATCACACATACTCCTCCTGACTCGGCCACTTCAGCAAAGGCGACTCAGACCCCTTCTCAGGCGCAATCCCCCCCAGAGCGTATGACTACTAGGGTATCTTCCGGGGTTTTGAGGCACAAACCTGTGTCTGAGATTCTTGGCGAGACCAGGAAGCCTGCGAGTCCGCAGGCCGACCGAGTTGCACATGAGCGGATATCAATTGACGCCAATCGAGACATTATAGGTGTACAAAGTCGGAGAACGTCAATCTCAACGACAACACCTGATTCAGCAGCATTCCGGCTACGCCTTAACGAGCTTAAGGGAAAAGACAAGAGCAAGCTGTCAACTGTAGTCTTTGCCCGTAAGCAGCCGTCACAGTTGATACGACATCCGGATAATCCGAATCTACAAGGATCAGAAGTCCCTGAAGCAAAATTAAAGAACCAAGAGTATTTTCTGCCACTTTTCAGCGCACAATCAGCCACGCCTCCACAGTCTCAACTCTTAAATCGACTTCTTGGCTCCGCTTCAAAGACGCTGACCACAGCAAATCATTACGTGGACTTTCATGAACAGCAAGATTGCCGTATATTGACCAAGATTCAGCACTTGCAAGCATCTAATCGGTGGTCTTTTCGACAACTCGAAAGGTCCGTCGAGCCTGACCGACCCATAGTGCATTGGGATGTGCTGCTCGGCCAAATGAAATGGCTACGTACGGACTTTCGCGAAGAACGTAAATGGAAGATTGCAGCTGCCGATAGTATGGCGAGGTGTTGCGCACAATGGGTCGCAGGCTCCAAGCAGGAGCGAGCTGCACTCCAAGTCAAAGTACGATCACCGCCTCCTATTTTGACAGCACCTCCAGATTCGGCCCCTACGCCGGACCTGATCCACTCCGCCGAAGACGACTCTAGTGATGCCGCCGAGGATGAAGTCTATAATGTTGAGGGCTTCCAGGGAAACGCGCCCGCTGCTATTTTCTCCATGACACCGGATATGTTTTACTTTGGCCTAGAAAAAACACCCATCACAGAGAAGCTACTACAGGAATTGCCCTTATACCAGCCTTCGGTAGACGTTCAACAAGCGGTCCTTCGCCAAAGCCATCTCAAGGCAGACAAAGAATGGAAGGCCTCGTTGCTACCTGTCTCGAAATTTATTGAAGGAAAACTTACAAGTCACGATCAAGGCCCACCACGAAAAAGAAGTCGATACCATTACGCCGATCTTGACGAAGACAATAGCCTGACTTCTCTGGCCGCCCCAGATTTGCACGACATTGTGCCTGACATCCGGCCGGCTCAAGATGACGTTGCTCTGTTCAACCCAGACAACAAGCACATTCGAGATCGAATCCACGCAGGCCACGCTTTCAGGCCGCCATCGGATCATCCCATGCCTTCGCAAAGCTTTTTCGAGTCTCGACAGTCATCTCAATGGACTCAGGGAGAAGATGACGAGCTTCGACGGCTTGTCCGCGAATACGCCTACAACTGGTCACTGGTGTCAAGCTGTCTGTCCATGCCATCGGCTTTCTCGGCAGGAACAGAACGACGCACCCCATGGGAATGCTTTGAGCGGTGGATTGGTCTGGAAGGCTTACCAGCTGAAATGGCTAAGACTCATTACTTTCGTGCTTATCATGGTAGACTTCAAGCTGCTCAGACGACTCACGAAGCACAGCAACAGGCATTACAACAGCAACAAGGTAACAATGCACCGCATTTGCCCCTCAGACGGAGAAGTACGCAGCCTTTCCTGGTGGAGCGGAGAAAGAATACCAAACATGTTCACCTTGTGAATGCAATCAGAAACTTGGCGAGAAAGCGCGAGGCTACTACCAAGAAACAAGAAGAAGGTACAGTTTTCCTCAATGGGCCCCCGCGTGATTCATCCCTCGTGCATGCATTCGGGATCATCTATTTCATTAGCGCTTTACTCGTACAAGGAGTTGGACTAATGGACATCAGTCGCTGAACTTGCTGCCATCCGGAAAGCCACACAGTCCGTACAGCCGAGACATGCAATGCACACACCTCAGGAATTCAGTCGACTCCGGTACGAAAATGATTTGAAACGGCAGGAACAAGCCAAAGCGTATCGGTTGCAAGTTCTGCAGCAGCAGCAAAAGGTACGGTGATTTCTTTGTCGGCCACAAGCTGCCACTGACGGCAGGATAGGCACATGCTGCCCAGAGAGCGGCCATGCAAGTCAATCAACATCCCAACGGGACCAGCCTGACCCAACATGGACGCAGTAACTTGCAAGCTTCGGCAAATGGCATAGGTCCTACCAACGTGCCCGTCAACGGACAAGTTCAGGCAAATCCAGGTGGTCAGCCAAGAGCAGCTCCCATGCCTCGACCTTCGAACGGCGCCCAAAGCAACAACGCTTTCCACAACCAGCCAGGAATCCCCCACGCACCCATGCAACCAACTGCTGTGCCGGGATCGGCACGCCTACCACCACAGACGGGGCCCGAAAACTTACGTATCTTCCAGGAGGCCAACCGAGTCCAAGCCGAGCAGCAGAGATTCTTGCTGCAGCAACGGCAGCAGCAGCAGCAGCAGCATCCGCACATGAACGGCCAAACGTCACCTAATGTCAGCAACTCCAACTTTATGCCATCCAGCGGACCATCCGGTCACGGCGCATTTCAAGGCCGATCGGCAAGCCCCTCGATGAACGGACAGGCGACGGCAAACGGCGCCTCTTCCTCACCTCGGATGACGAATCCACCACAGCCGCAAGCCCTTTCGAGCGGCATGATGCCCACGATCAACCAGATCATGAGCCAGCTCCAGGCGCGGAACCCCAACGCCACGCAGGAGCAGATTGGCCAAATGGCGACGGACCGATTGAAACAATACACGACGCACAGCCATGCGCATGCCGCGATGCAGGCTGCAGCCGGGACCGGAGGGAGCAGCAGTACCAACGTCCTGAACGGCGCCGGCATGAGCAACAATGCGATGAACAGCAATCTCATGGGCAACCTGCCGGCAGGGTCGCATCAGCAGCCAGCAACGGCGATAATGAACGGAAGCCCGGCCGTGAGCACGCAGCAGTACGCTCATATGATTCGCAATCAGCAACAACATCAGCAGAATCGAAGTAGCGGGACGCCGTTCAGCGGACCAAGGCCTTCAAGTCGAAGTGGCACGCCGCAGATCCACCGGACACCCAGCGCTCAAGGCGGACATCCGAGCCCCAGCCCTGTTCCATCTCAGGCGCAAGTTGTAGGAGGGCAATGAGGGCAGGTTTCTATATATCTTCTTTCCGGCCTTCTCTTCATGTTTTGTACATATTGACGGCGGATGAGTTGTTTGGGACAGACTTTTTGGATGGAGCTCGAGGAAGGGGATTGAGGAGGATTGTACATAGCAATGATCAGCCTATAAGACTACGTTATTGGTGAGCGATGGTTTTCATCTGCGCCGGGACATTCATGTAAAGTAATATCGGACTTACCTACTCTCCTGTTGCCTCTCGAACCAGGAGTGGCACATCATCTACCGGTTGCTGAGTATGAGTTAGTCCTGCCTGGGACACGTTGGTAATTTTTTAATGGAACTCGTGACAGAGGTAAAGCTGGTCTGATTAATTTGATGGTTCTAGGTACGCAGCAGAGCAATCTAATTGCCATCCGACATAGACACTGCCCACAATCACCGGTCGAGATGGAATATATAAATCAGGTTTCATTTCAGCCAGATCATGGAATGGCTTTTGTTCTCATCAAGGCCAGGCTCAATATGTTGAAGATCAATCGCAATAACAGAGACCACAAAGCAACCGTCAAACAGATCGCTAGGAATATAGTAGGAATATCTTTCGGCAATCACGTTCATACAGTACTAAAGTGCCAAGAGTGATGAACATAAAAACTTCCGACTTTTGCACTAACCCGAGGTGACAGTGACGACTGTGACGGGACGAATAGCTGCCCGAATGTAGTTTAGTCTAGTTTGGAATATGACTGCCGGACCACCTCGAGAATCAACTGCAAACCAGAGCCAGACGCAGCCAATGCTTCCATGACACTCCTCAATCAAGATGCCATCAGCAGGTCCTCCGAAAGATGCTCCATCCACCTTCGCCGCAAAACCTTTCTCCATTTCTCTTGCTGCATCAAAGGCCAACCCCTCAAAACCCAACAACTCTTCATCAAATCCATCGAAACCTCTCAACCCAAAGAAACGTCCTCACTCCTCTCTCAACGACGATTCCGACTCCGACTCCGACTCTGCTCTCAACGACCACGCCCAGCGAACGCCCCAACTGGTCTCCGCTTTCGACCGCTCCGCCGGCGGCGCCATCGCCCTCAACGGCAACGAAATCGCGACCGAACCCCTCGTGATCCAGGGCTTGAAGAACAGAAACTGGCGCGAGGAAAGCAGGCGGAAAAGAGGGAAGAAGAATCTCTTACCCGCCGAGGTCCAGGCGCAGAGAGCGGCACAGGCGAATGGAATCCACGGCCAGGGCGGTGATGTGGAAAGGGATGAGGTCGGCAAGGCTTCAGGCTTAAGTTTTATTGTACAAAAGGAAGATGGTGAGGATGTCATCATGCGGGAGGGAGTTGTGGCAGACGACGCTACGGATGCGAAATCCAAGACTGCGGATGAAGAAGCCCTGGAGGCGTTGTTGGGAGCTCAAACGAGCAAGTCAACCCTTGTTGTTCCTGCCATAGAGGCCGAAAGCGAGGAAGCTATGAAGCAGCACACGGCGGGCATGAACGAGGATGACCATTTCCGCTCCGATGTCTCGTCGAGGCCGGATTCCGCCAGTCTGGACGACTACGCACGGGTTCCGGTGGAGGCGTTCGGAATGGGTATGTTACGTGGTATGGGCTGGAAAGAAGGAGAGGTCGTTGGGAAGCGGAAAAATCAAGTCAGCAAGCCTAGAGTGGTGGAGCGGAGACCGGCGCTGCTGGGTATTGGGGCGAAAGAGGTGCCCGGTGGAGTGGGAGATGAGTTGGGTGCGTGGGGGAAAGAAGTCAGAGGGAAGAGGAAGGTGGACAAGATGTATAATCCGGTGCTTTTGAAGAACAGTAAGACGGGGGAGACGTTGACCGAGGAGGAGCTGCAGGCGAAAAAGGAGAAGCAGAAGGAGGCTGAGAAGGAGTGGAGGGATAGGAGAGATAGGAATCTGGCGATTGACGAGGAAAAGAAGAGTGACCGGAAGAGACAGCAGCGGGAGATAGGATATGACGATGGAGCATCTAGGTCAGAGAGAAGGGAGCGAAGTAGTACATCCGATTCGAAACAATCCTCGTCGCGACGAGAGAGAAGCCGTTCATCCGGCCGCAAGCATGGCTCATCGAAGCGAGAGAGAAGTAAGTCAAGAGAGCGGCGCCATCACAGCAGGCAGAGGGACTACGACGAGGACGACTCAAGGCACAACGATCGCCGGAGAGAAGGAAGAAAGGACAGAGACGATTCGAGATCCTCAAGCTATAGCCATAGATCGAGAGATGATGATACCCGCCGTCGGAGGCATGAGGAATACTAGATGACATAGAATTGAACACTGACCATACAAAGATTGCACACACCTCCATGAATATGACAGGATACCGCTGCAATATTGGGATATTTATCCTACATTATGACACCATAGCGACCTCGCCCAGTCCACCCTCCACATCCACGAATCCCACTTCCTCCATCTCCCTCAGGGTATATTCCACCAGATAGCTCTCATCCATCAGCTCCACCATCCGCTTATAATGCCTCTCTGTATACGCTCGCAACCCATCAACCACCTCCTTCCATCCCCTCCCCCTCAGGCTCACCAATCTCTGAGCAGGGTAAGATCTCACAATGACATTCAGTATCCTCTGCGCCACCACCGCCATTCTGGCATTGGTATTCCAATCCCGCAGTCTCCTCAACAGCTCCAGCAGCTGCTCGTCCGACAGGTGCATTAACACTTCGTCTACGGCTTTCAATCCGCTCAACGACCCATCTTCCGGTGGACTACGATCGACCACACCTTGGAACAACGACAGTAGCCTGGCCGGATGATGGAGAGACAGGGCTAGAACGATGGCTTCCCGATAGCTGCCCGCGTGCATGTAATTCAGCAATTGCTGCTCTTGTTCAACCCTCGCCGTGGAAGCAGCAGCAGTTGCCGCCATGGTGTGGGAGGTGGTGTCTTTCCAGAAAGTGACGACGCTGTCGCCGCCACCGGAGACGAGGGTGTTGGTCGATGGATCGACCGTTAGAGCCCAGATGCGGTCGGTGTGGTTGTCGAGCGTGCAAGCCGGTTCGCCGGTGTTGGCATCCCAGATCTTCACTAAGCCGTCACCGCCAGCTGAAGCTATCTGGACAGGTCGTCTGGTAGTTTCTTCGGAAGAACGGAGAGGCATCCAGAGCACTTTAAGCACGCTATTGGTATGGCCTTCTAAGGTTCGGAGGCAGCTGTAATCGGTTAAACTCCAGATCTTGACCGTCTTATCGCCACTCCCTGTTAGTACGACACCGTGACGAGTGCTTGCAGGGCCCGCGCTATCGCCGCTGATAGCTGGAGTGTCTTTTGGGGCAAACATGACAGACCATACACCTCGGCGGTGGCCGCGGAGGATGCCTTGAACTTCGCCTTCCTCAACGGACCAGATCTTGACTGTTCGGTCCTGGGAGGCTGAAGCGAAGAGGGTGTTATCATGGTTAACTGATATAGCGTTGATGTCCTTGTCGTGAGCTTTGCGGGTATATACGGCTCGAGACAGGGGTTGAGTTCCGGGTTTGGTATTCGTCTTCGAAGGCTTGCCAAGGTTCCATCGCTTAATAGTTTTGTCCTGTGAGCCAGTGAGCAAAAACTTTGGAAGATTCTCGAGAGCCTCCGGGGTCAATGATATCGAAGATGATGGCTGTTGAGCCAAAGCGATTGCACCAAGCGACTCTGCATGGCCAGTATAGGTTGCGTAGTGCTCGTAGGTCTTTCGAGCATGGTCAATTCTCCACAGACGAGCAGTATTATCTTTTGCCCCTGTTGCGAGCCAGCAGCCAGACCAGTCAACGTCCAGGCAGATGACGATGTCTTCGTGACCTTTAAGAAGAGCAACGTCGGCGCCAAAATAAGTTCCGGTAGGCACGGGTGACGGATCCGCATTTTGGGCAGCGAGAGCGACCAGCCGAATACTTTCTGAGTTGGTTGCTAACGCAAGTAGTGATCGCTCAGGTGTGACGAAAGCCAAATCGATTATTTCGTCGTGCGTACCTGATATTCTGCGTATTAATGGCAAGGCTTCGATTTTGGAGCCTGGAGAAGTCTCAGAGAGAGTTGAGGTTGAGTGGAGCAACAAGCTTTGGTCGGCATGTACGCTTAACAAGAAATTCATGTGAGAGTTGTGGAGGACGTGTATGATTTCATCACCTTCACCTCCGCTTGGTTGTTCCTCTGTGATTTCTCTTCCGGTACCACAGTCCCAAATTCTTAATCTGCCGAATTCTCCTCCAGTAAATATAAATGCTGAGCTCCCCACGAAACCCACGCTTTCGACTACCTCAATAATAGGGATCACTCTTTTTATTCCCCAAGTATGAGCGTCCCAAATGATCGTGGTCTTGTCACGACTAGCCGAGACTAGGATGTTAAGACTTGCCGAGAAATCAAAGGACCGAACGACGGAAACGTGTGAATCCAACGTGGCGATCGACTTTCGTTTTGATAGATCCCATATCCTGATCATTCCATCTTCGCTACCCGAGGCGAGACGAAACCGAGCCGTAGCCGTGTCTCCATGAACTATGCCGGTCATTGTATCACCATCAGACTCGACGACTTTCCGATGCTTCTTTTTCTGTTTCGATGCCTTCTCGCCTGTTGTTTCGGGAGCCGAGGATTCGAAAAAGTGAAGAGCGGATATGACGCCATTGTGACCCCTGAGAGTATGCGTGACAAAACCTCCCCGAATATCCCAGAGTTTAATAACGCCGTCGGCGCTACCGGTTCCCAGCAAGGTTCCAGTACTGTCGATGGCAATGGTGATGACAGGGGTGGCGTGTGGCTTCAAGGTACGCAGCAATGTGGGCGCTAGAGTTGGGAGGCCATGATCAGATGGTTGTAGAGAATATATGCGCATCGACAGCGAGCGTGAACATAGTATCAGATGTGATGCCGATGGTGTGACTGTAGATGCAGTGAGCAAGTGTGTCAGGCTGTACACTCAGGCTTTAGATGGGACTGACTGGCTAGGGCGGTGAGGACTTCCCCATCCTGAAGGATCATCAGCTAGTTCACCATGGGCTGTACCAAGGCGCATACCTACTCCTTCCAGGCGTGCCAAAGTTCGGCCAGATTCCAGATCGGTCAGGACGGCTTCCTCGCCCAGACATGTGGCTAGAACACGGGCCTCCCTGTCAAGGGCTACATCTCCGCCGGTGTATATTGGCTGAATAGTTCGATCTGGCTCGAATGTGGTGAGCTTATTGTTGCGCGAAGCCATGACTGATCTGTACTTTAGGAAGAGTAAGGCAGTGAGTGTTTCGATGAAGAGCAACTTCGCACGAGGGGGCAGAGGAAATAAAGTTATCCTGCCGGTCTTGATCGATATCTTCCCGCCGCTAATGCAAAGAGAATGATGATCTGCGCCGGGGTAGAAAGAAAGACCAAAAGACGGGGTACGCACATTAGTCAGCATTCAGGCACGGCAGCAGCGGTCCCCTTCTGTTGACAATAATATTTTACCGAACAGATCTCGTTCGTTAGCTTGGCAATGGTACCAAGCATGTTGGAGATTGATGTACATAGTGATGGCCCTCCAAAAAACAAGCTTTGAGAACTCACCCAGCTCCTAGGGGACTAATACTCGTGCACTTACCGTTTGGATAAACCGCTGGATAGACATTAATACTAGATATGGGAGTCCAAGCCTACTTGACTCGACTGGCTTTGGTGAGTCGTATTTTTCCCTTCTCAGTCAGCGTTTCTCGCCTCTTCTTGGGCTTTCCTTGTTATCGTCCAGTAATGTAAACTATACTGTGTATATCCACGGGGCTGGAGCTGTCTATGAATCCAAACATTCTAGTTTCCACTAAGTCCTAAGGACATGTTTGTCTCTGATGTAACATACAGGGCCGCTCAGCACACGAGCCTCTTCCAGATGGGGAAACCGGTGCAGATTCTGACCGACCAACAGCACCACTTACGCAGCAATCCAATCAGCAAATTGATTACGCAGCTGATTTTCAAAGCCAACCTCCCTGCCAAGGCGACGACCTGTACATTCAGCAATATGATAAACGAGGGTATCCACAGAACGTCAGCTCCCGCGCGTTGTCCCGTCGATCTAGAAGAGCACAGAACGATGTCTTAGCTACTGTCGGTGTACTCCTTTCCCCAGACCAATTCGTCCAAGAAACACCTCATGCAAAAAGGCAATCAGAGCCATCTTCCGTCCAGACCCAACAAGACGTTGCTGCCGAGTCAAAGTTAGGCTATACGCTTTACAATACCTACCTCGCACTTGATATATTTTCTCACTCGCGTATGACATGTGCAAGGCATCGGATTCAGGTACAGTCTTTAACACTCTCAAGCCTGTGTCAAATTTCTTTGACTCTCATCAACAGACTTTTGCATTCTATACTGGTGTGCCGCTTCATCGAATCTTGAACACCGAATGGAAAGTCTTCGGTCCGCTACTCTTCCTCACGGGTGGTTTGTCTGGAGACTTCTTGACTTTTCTCATGTTTGACAGCCAAGACATGTTCTACGAACTCGGTCGCTGTGCGTCTGAAGATTATGTGGTCAGATTGTTATCCCGAACCAGATCCGGACTCTTCCAACGTCTGCTGGGGTTTGGTGCCTCAACGATCAAATACTGGTAGGTCGGATTATGATCTTCCTGCATCACCAAAGTCTGATCGTTCGCATAGCCTTCGAGCATTTCACTGGTCGATCTTTGCTACTTTCCGCTTTCATTCGATCTTGCAAGGACTCGGTCTCCGACCTCTATCGCTAAAATCCCCAAGCTTGACAGACTGCATACTTTCAACGGCCGGGTCACTGGTCAGGCCTATTCATTTACCTACCGCTCTGACTCTCCGCTCAGGCTTTGGATACTTGAATTCTGTAGCTACTAGCCCCTTGGTCCTCTTATGCCTGTTTGACACCCTACAACATGCAATTGGATCCAAAGCGTTTACTTATATCCGCCTTGCGTTGCCCAGACCTGACCACCCGAATAGTGAATCCAACATTGGTCAAACGCATCGAGGCGAGAATGTTCTAGGGCTTGATATTCTCCCAGAAGGGGTGCTTGCAAAGAAGGTCCCTACAATCCGAGGGCAGGTGGATAAGGATTGGACAGCTTTCAGCAACTACTTCAAAACTCTGACCTCTTGGTGGGAATCTTCAATTGTACGCAATCAGTCCTCGGATGCGACGGTTTCGGTCCCCAAAAACCCTCATACGTCAGATGACGCGCTGATTGCCAGGGCGTTATCAGTATCTGCCAATGATGGCCATGAAGACCATCTTGCGGAACTGAGTGATGATGCAGAGGCTGCCTTTTCTGGAAATGCATCAGACTCGCCATCCTCGGAGCGGAGTCACCGAGGAGCTGGTTCCGAGAGAAATATCAATCAACGAGCATCGAGATCTGGCTCCAATGACTGGCAAGCCGATGTGGAAGGATCCGAGTTGGGGATCACTGCGCCAAGATCTTTGTACAGGACCAAAGATACCTCAAAGCCCACATACCGCGTCACACATCTTACAACTCTCATGGCTGACACATTAGCTACCTCCCTCTCGACCATCGTTGCAGATGTTGTTCTGCTGCCTCTGGAAGCGCTATTCGTCCGCTCGGTCGCGTTGACCTATTTGAACACATCAAGTGGAGCTGCATACTCGACCATGGGACTCCGTGACGAGATCTATCCGCTGGGATCCTGGGCTGGAATGGGCCTGAGAGGTGGGAGGGTCATGGACTATGTCAGGAAGATGACCCTCTGCTTGGGGGTTGATATGTTGCTCAGGTTCGCAGTATGGCAAGCGATTGCCGGAGCAGCGTGGTGGGTTGGGAAGAAAAAGTTCAAGTGGAAAAGACAATAGAAATATATCGTAACGGATCGTGGTCTGGGGGCAGAAGGGACTTGAAGGTCCCAAGGACTGGAAGGGGATGACCATAAAGGTAGGGTGCACGACGGTGTTATAGCGGCAGTTTGATATGAAGGAGTATGGAGAGAGGAGTTTAGCATGGCATTATTTGGTCATTGTAAGCCCAGCATAAGATACCCGGTTCAGGAGCAATTGTTGTACATTAGACGTGACGTTGAACCAAAAGAGCATTTGGATATCAAGTTCAAGCAGAGCTGGTGATCAATCACGCTCGCATGATGGTTCTACTTCTTCTGGTACACGTATTCACTGTTGTTTTAACCCGCATGGACGGTGAACGCGACGTCGAACCACAATCACGACGACTTCAACACAACAGCGGGCCCGACATGGATCGAAGTCCTATTCTAGGCCGAAACTCGTAAGTCAAATTTACATGTGATTAGTAGAAACCGACAACCCCGACCTCACCCCTTGCCTTTCCCCTTCCCACCACCCCTTCTCCTCTCCCAAACCATCAAGTAGCTCTCCTTCGTAAACAACGTCTCCGTCGCGACCCTCTCAACATACAAATCCTGCACCTGCAACCATTCATCCCTCGCTCTATCCCTCATCTGCACTCTCCACACTTTCCGTTCCGCCTCCCCCTCCACACTATCATCTCTGGTCCTCACAGCCTCATGCGTCACGTTCGCCACAAGATCGTACCAGATTGGCTCACCGGGCGGATGCAGCGTCGGGTTCGGCTCCACATAGGGCGACATGTCGAGGGAGCGAACGGGGAAAGTGACGATAGTGGGGTTACGCTCCGAGACGAATTTATTGGTGGAGAAGCGCTTGACGTGGAAGAGGAGGAAAGGCGGCAGTGGGTGAAGAAGACGGTATCGCTTGCGCATACTGAGATGTTCCTGCGCTGTGCGGCCGTCGTATTTGGAGAGGATGGACGTCAGGGGGACTTGTGGGATGATGTTACGGTCTATTTCATCTTGGAACAATGGAGCGGGGGGTAGGTCGAGGGTGAGGATGAGGTAACGCATTGTTTCTACGATGACTTCGGCTGCTTCTTCGAAGCGCAGTCGATCCCCGGCGTCGGCTTTGGCGGTGATTTGCTGCGATTCGATTTTCAGTTTGCCTTGGAAGACTCGGTGGATGATGCTTGTTCCAGGCTTGGTTTTGCTGCCGCCAAGAGCGAGGTGCATGTTTCCTAGAAACCAGCTGAGGAACTCGACTGGATCTGACTGATGCAGAAGGTCGTACTTCTTGTTGGATTGCCGGGAGACTTGTTGGATCAGCTCGTGAGGGGAAACGTGGGTCTTGAAGGCTCGCGTATTCCATATCTTACGGACGAGCACGGAGAAGCGTTGGACCAGTTCCGATTTGGAGGAGAGATCTTCCAGCATGAAGAAATTGCGTAAAGGGGGTATGTGAGCCAGGGCCTGGATCACAGCGTTGAAATAGTCGTTCTCCTTGATGTTGTTCATGCCGACAAATCCAGGCCGATACTTCTTCCCGGACAGATCCCAGGCATCTTTGGCAACCTTGTCCAGCATGAGAACGTCTTCTTTGGGCAATCTGGGATCTACCACGAACTTGATGTCTTCTAAGCTCTTACTCGTGACCTCGTAGCCTTCGGGAAGTACGTACACCTTCTTCGTCTGCATGTTGACATACACATGGTGTCCAATCTCCAGCGCATGGAAGTAGGCGTGGGACTTGGGACCCCGTCCTTGGTAATATTTGCCGCATACGAGGCAAGCGTAAACATTGATGTTGGATAGCGATACCGAACAGAGCTTCTCGAAATCAAAGTCAAGCACTACTCGATCTATGGTATCGAGGTATAGATCTGAATAACCCTCGGTAGGAGCGGCCTGCCGTGATACGGTAAAATAGACCGACTGCTCTTCGTCTTCCCCATCTTCAGCTGGCGACGATGGTGTTATATGCGCCGCTTCGTTTGATCGTGGATTTTCTTCCTGGCCCGCCGAATCCAACGTGATGCTGCCATTCCTCAAATCGTCGTCCTGTCGGTGTCCATTTGGTGGCAGGTGTGGGTTTGCTGAATTCAGGCCGTTACGCTGCTCTTCGTCTTGACCGTCGACGCGTGCCTTCTTCAATAATGGCGAAGTCCTTGGTACCACATCTTCCAGCGACTCTTCTGCTTGCCTTTTTACCATCGTTTGCGATACGGATAAGATGTAAGGTATGAACAAGGTCGGAGCGCCGACTTGGCCAAAGATTAAATCGAAAGTGGTCCGTGCTCTCGTGGAATTTGAAGCGCCCTCTTGAGCCTCTCAAAATACAGTCGTATTCAAAACCCTGAAGTTCCGGCCGAGGGCGGGGGACCTAGGGTCGATTTATTAGCGAACTATACTAAAATTAACTATAAATTCTAACCTAATTTTTATAGCTATAGAAATTATAATTTATATATCTAATTCGGTTAAATTAAAGTTCGCGATAGTATTTTATTTATAAATTCTAGCGGTTACTTTTAGGCGCTATTATTTAATCCCCTTTCTACTATTACTATACTTCTACTATTTTCTCCTACTATTTATATAAATATCTTCTATCGTTTAACCCGCGATAATTTTAATAAAACTATTATTAACGGTTATAAAGGCCGTATATCTTTTAGCTAAATAGAGAAAATAAGGCGAAATTAGAAAAAAGGCGGCGATATTATTACTAAATCGAAAGGGCTAAATAGAAAATCGATTCTTTTTAATAAAGAAAACTTTAAATAATTTAAAATTATTTTAGATTAGAAGCCGCTAGTCTATCTGAATAAAATATAATAGTTTTTATATAATTTCTATAGTACTATTATTAGTTAACTAATATTTAGTAGAGTTTTTAAAAAACTCTATTATTTTAGAAAAAAGGTTTATTATATCGCCGTCTAGAAATTTAATAAATTAAAAAAAGAATAGTATCGGTATATAGCTAAATAGCGTCTAGATTAAATCGTCTATCTAGATAAATCGGCGGCTTATAAGCGAATAGATTCGGCCTTTTCTTTTTCTTTCTACTAATTTAATATTAATCCGGTTAGATAATAGAAAATTCGAATAGAATTATATAAACGTATTTTATAAAATTAAATAGAATCTAAAATATTTAAAAAAATAGAATATCTTTCTAATATTAGATATAATAAAATATATTATTTAAAGAATTATTTATAGAAATTATATAAACGAGTTTTTTAACTAATTCGTTAGATAATACGTTTTATTTAAAATAGGTTCCGGTAATAACCCTCGTTTAATACTAGTATTAAATAATACGAAAATCTATTATAATACCGAATTAAAGAATATATACGCCGCTATAGGCGTTATATTAATATTTCTGCTTCTATATTTTCCGGATTTTAATTCTATCGAAATCTTATTTATATTACTAAAAATATAGATAAAAAAAAACTATAGACTCGTAAATATCTATAGCGAAAAAAAAAAAAAATTTCTAAACTTTTTTAATAACGCTATAGAATTTTAGATATAGAATAGCGAGCTAGCAGGCCTATTTCGTAGTATAGATTATATTTAAAAACTTTAAATAGAAATATATAAAGACTATCGCGAGGAATTAATTAAATCTAAACCGTTTATACGTATAAATAACTTTTCTTTAAAATCTCTATCTATTTTATTATAGATTATTATTATTATTATTATTATTTAGCCTAGTATAATAGACACGATTATCTAGATTTTATATATTATCTTTATTAAATAAATTTTTATAATCTTTCTACTACGTCTAATTTTATATAATCTATTATAAAAGGTTTTCCGCCGGTTTAATACTAAAACTAGTATAGAAAAAAAGATTATTCTGAAAAAAATTTAATTAAAAGCGAGGAGGAAATAGCTACTAGCTTCTATATTATCTATAAAATTTGCTAAATTCTTTTAAAATGAATTTAATAATACTAGACTTTATTTTAAACGCGTTCTATTTTTTTTTTAAATAAAAATTCCGTTTTTAATTTTATAGTACTATAAGATTATAGCCTATATTTTTAATAGAAACGAAAGTATTTTATAACTTTTATATCTTTACCGGTCTAATATAGAAAAAATATTATAGAAATTCGTCGGGTTTACTATTAATAGAACTATTTAAAGGAACTATTAAAGCTTTAGGCTGTCTAGTATCGATAGTAGTAGGTCTAGCTCTATTTAAAAAAGACGAATAAAATAGTAATCGAGTTATATACTACTATTAAGCCTATAATTATAGATATTTTTACTATTTTCTTTATTCTAGTCTTTCTTTTTATTTTTTTCTATTCTACCGGTCCCGAGCTATATTTTACTAGATTAAATAAACTAGTATCGTATTATTACCTCTATCTAGTTAAATAATAATAGGATTAGAATTATTACTAGCGGTAGTCTTTATAGTAATATCTTTTTTCTATTATTTCTTTTTCTTTTTTCTTTTATTTTAGTAGAGAATCTAGAATATATATAGCGATAGATTCTCGAAATTATAGTCTTTTCCTTTATCTATACTACTAGCCTAGCTAACGATATAAGGTATACTAATTCTATAATAATAACTATTATAATTATTAGAATCCTTTTAGTAATAGATATTCGCTTTTAAATCTCTCTATTTATATATAATAGACCGGTAGCGGAGTTTTTTCTATAGCTTTTAGACTTTTAATAGAAGTTAACCTTTTATAATTCGCTCTTTATCGCGTTTAGCGGCTTCGAAAGTAAAGATTTAAATAGTAATACCTTTTTTTAATATAGGAATTTAAGATAGAAGTTAAAGTTATTTAATTAAAATCTATAATAATATCGTTTTAGCCTTTTAGTTAAATATTATAGATAAAATTATATATTTTTTACCTTCGATTAAATACTATCTAATCTATTTAGATATTTTCTACTAACGGCCGAAAGCGAAAATATCTAGATTAATTTTAGTAGAAGTCTTTTTATATAGTTTCTAAAATATAAATTTAAGTTTTATATTAATCGAAATTATATTAAATAAAATAATTTCTTTTATAATAACGTACTTCCTTATAATATTTCTCGCTAAAATAAAGAAATTATTAAAATCGATATAATTTCTTCTACTAGAAATTATATTAACCCGATTTATATCTAATTCTTTTTTATTAAATATATACTTTTAGATAATAGAATAGCTATATAATTTCTCTTTTTTTTTCTTTTTTAAATCTAGATCCAGATCTAACGATAGCGAAACCGGCGGTAGTAAAAACTTTTTCTATTACTTTTTTACTATAACTATTCGAAGAATATTATTTTAAAAAGTCTAAATAAAAAGAATCTAGCTTCTAGAATTAACTAATAGTATAGAAATAGGAAAATTATTATTAGAAAAAATACTAGTATAAATATTTTCGTCGATTTAGTTTTTAATATAATAATAATAAATTTAAATTATTAAATAGTTATACGTATCTAATATTTAAAAATATAGATCTTTTTCTACTTTTTTTTCCGTTTTTTTTTCCGTTTTTTTCTTTTTTTCCGCTATAGAACTAACTATAATTAAAGTAGAAAGCTTATTTTTTATAGTAGATTTCTTTTTTTCCGGAACTTTTTTTACTATAGGCTTTTTTTTTTTAGTAATAATATAATAGGCTTCCGGACTATAAACTTTAATTTTTAAATAAAAGGAACTTTAGTATTAGTTCGAAAAGTAATACGTTTATACTCTAGAGCCGGCGGTAGCGGTAGCGGCAAAATATCGCTATCGGGAAGAAAAAAAGCGGTTTTTTTCCTATAAAGTATAATAATAAGGACCTCTACTAGAATTTATAAATAAAATACTATCGCGAGCTTTAATTTAACCGAATTAAATATATAAATTATAATTTCTATAGCTATAGAAATTAGGTTAGAATTTATAGTTAATTTTAGTATAGTTCGCTAATAAATCGACTTTAGGTCCCCCGCCCTCGGCCGGAACTTCAGGGTTTTAAATACGACTGTACCTTATAAGTACCTACCTTGGAGCTCGTGATCCACAAGTTTGTAGCTTACAATCAAGGCTTCCTGATAAGCTTTCTTCGCTCGTTACTAACGTAGATGTCACGGTGTAGCTCCACATTGAGGTACTGCTTTCTAACCGCTATTAGGCACTCGACGCCAGATCTGATCACTCGTCATGGTGATCCGCAGCTGTAAACATCATTTTATCTATGACTGAGTTTACCTCAATGTTATCTCGCAAGCTCATGATACAGACTCCGTATAGAACGCCATGCTATGCACTCTTCACAATCTTGGAGTTGTCCCACTCTATCTCCCGAACGCCATCCTTATCTATCACCTTGACAAGCATCTGTAACCATGATCATTAGCCAGGATGATGCTTTCGAAGGCGCGTTGAGCCAAGGGAATTAACTATACCCCTTTGAAGTCGATTGGCAACCTCCTCTGCAGCTCGTCCGTGCACATTCGAAGGATCTTGAGTCCCTGTTCGAAATCGATATCTGGGTGATGATGCTTGTCGAGAATGGAGAGACAGTAGTACCTTTGGCAATCATTAGCTCCCACTCTGGCCATCCAGATATGAGTCCCCGAGGAGAAAGCGCCGGTGGCTGGAACATGGTACTTACTGGGCATATCCATGTGCAGCATACGGTAGTGAAGCCAGTGACGCTAGGTAGTCCAGCCAGAAGAGATGCGGTTTCTTGGTGATTGGATCGTATCCTCCCAACAGCAGATTGACCGTGTACGGCTTCTTTGATCTCAGACTTCTTGCAAGTTCACCGCGGACAAAGCTAGCGACGGCAGGAGGACCCAATTCCGTGTCGTTACGCATCGAGTAGAGCTGAATGTTGGCTTGTATGAACTCGGCAAATTGGACTGAGCGAGCGTGGTATCAGCGAGGTTGACTTTGCCAGACTTGCTGCCCAACTGTACCAGTATCGCCCGCTTCTCCCGAGAAGGCCATCAATGTATTCTTATTGAGACTCCTTGTCTTGTCATCGGACGCTTTGAGAATTGTGGCTCCTCTCATAGCGGCCTTCGAGGCTGCAACGATAGTGAAGTCCTTGCCAGTGAGACCAAGTAGGTTCTCCCTTCAACAATGATCAGCTTGGGAGGGTCTGTACGAGGCTACACTACTCACATCTTGAATGCTAAAGACAGTTGAAGCTGATGGACAACGAGGGTTTGAGTACCGTAGCTAGCTGTAGACTGAGACGCGGTATGTACGTCAAGGGCAAGAAGCGGCGAGCGGTCGGCAAAAACTGCCAAACACTCACAGATCCTTGGCATAAAATATTCAACGTCGAAATTCTAATTATGTGGTAGAGCGCGATGCATTTTGAACAGCAATGTCTTCCTTTTTCACCACGCCAGCTTCACAGAAGAAGCGCAAAAGGGATGATAGCTCGATTGCGCAGTTGTCTTCGAAGAAGAAGAAAGTCACCCAAGAGGGAGTAAATTCGAAACCAATAAATCGGAAGACTGCCAAAGACGAGTCGATATCAGGCAGTGGATCCGAAGACGACGAGACCCCACGGAAAGCCATTGATGATGAGGCACTGAGTAGCGAGTCTGAGTCCGAAGACGAGACAGGCGCAGAACGACGTCTACGGCTTGCGGAGCAATATCTCGAGAACATCAAGGGAGAAACTGAGACCGTCGGCTTCGATGCAGAGGAGATCGACCGAGACCTCATTGCCGAGAGGCTCAAAGAAGACGCTGTATGGCTTGCTGCTGATTCCTAAGGTGGTTTCACACTAACAATTCGTACAGGCAGCGACAAAAGGTCGACTTTACCGCCATATAGCCTCTGGCCTTGACTTCTCCTCAGCCCTCAGAACCTTGTTCCGTGCCGAAACTCTAACCACTACCTCAGTAGCCGTCTGCCCTCCATATGCCTATACTGTGTCCAAAGACATAACCTTGATCAAATGGGAACTCCCTACTCCTACCAAACCTCCTTCACAAAAGAAAAAGAAGAAGGCCACGACAAAGCCTCCTCCCCCAGCGCGCCGCCGTCCGATCAAGCTTCTTTACACCCGTGGTAACAAGAATGAAACTCGGAACCTCAAATATCAGCACCACACTGCACCCATCCTCACCGTCGCCGCCTCATCCGATGGAAAATACGTCGCCACCGGCGGCGCCGACAAACGCCTCATCATCTGGTCCGCCGCCGATCTCAAACCATTGCGTATATTTCCGCAACACAGGGATGCAGTGACAAGCCTTGCATTCAGGCGAGGAACGAACCAGCTTTATTCCAGCTCAAAAGATCGCACCATCAAGACATGGAGTCTTGACGAATTGGGTTACATGGAAACACTATTCGGTCATCAGGATGAAGTCGTCGATATCGCCGCACTGTCGCTTGAGCGATGCGTAAGCGTTGGCGCTCGAGATCGCACAGCTCGATTGTGGAAGGTTGTCGAGGAGTCGCAACTCGTCTTTCGAGGTGGAGGGACCAGCGAAAAGCGGAAAATGAACACGAGAGAAACGCTGGTGAATGGTGAGACCACCACAATAAAAACCTCATACGCTGAAGGCAGTATCGACCGCGTTGCCATGATCGACGAGGAAACATTCGTTACCGGTAGTGACAACGGCAGCATATCATTGTGGTCGCTGCATAAGAAAAAACCGGTCTTCACGGTGCCAGTGGCGCATGGGTTGGACCCGGCGTTGAAGCCAGAAGAGGCTTCTGCGGAAGAGGTTCCCAGTCCAAAAGTCCCAGGGGAGCCGCAGCCGAGGTGGATTACGGCGCTGGCAACGGTGCCATACAGTGATTTAATTCTCAGCGGGAGCTGGGATGGACGGGTGAGGGCTTGGAAGATTAGTGAGGACAAGAAGCGGATTGAGGTGGTCGGAGCGCTAGGACAGGCCCACGTTGTAGATGAGAGGGATGACGATGTCAACGTCCTAGAGACAAGAGATGGAGAGTCACAAGAAGATCAGGAAATATCGGTGAGGGGTATCATCAACGATATCGAAATCTTCGAAAGGGGTGACAGAGGCAAGGACAGTTTATGTGTGGTTATCGCAACAGGGAAAGAACATCGACTGGGGAGATGGAAAACTCTGCAAGGCAAGAACGGGGCTTGCATCTTTGAAGTGCCTCACAGGCAGGCAGGTCAGCCAGCGACGATGGGGGTAAAAACGGCGGACATAGAAAGTAGCGAAATCCAATCCAAAACATAGCAAACATCGGGTTCGCTTTCTATTCGGCTATGATTGAGCCACCAAGTAAAATCACGAAGTTGCTGCAGCCGAGTCCTTGCCTGGCAACCCATTTGACTCCCCGATGTGAATTATGCATAAAGCTCTTCCGTCAGAGGAAGTCACCTTGGAGCGCCAAACCCTTCATCGCCTACCAGGGTCTTCCAGAATGGTTTCCTCGCAAATGCGTCATCCACCGATATAAGCTAGTTGCTGATGAGCAATTGGACGGTTCCATTCTTCGCGTGATGGTCTTTCCTGTCGCTGCCTTGCTCGCAATTGCCGCTTGAGTCGCTTTCGCTCTTGTCGGTGCTGTACGTTCGACGGTGATCCTGATTGACGCCCTCGTCGCTCAGATCGCTCCCGCATGTGTGCGAGACTAGCTCTTATCGTTTCACGCGAATCTGAGGGGCCTGCAGAAGTGTTGCGACTCGAGATGGAGGGCGGACCGTGAGGGCCAAGACGTTCAACTGAAGCATCTTCAGTAGGAGGTACAGATGCAAGGAGTCGGTGGCGTGCATTTAGCCGATCGCGTGCGTTGAGACGTGGTGATGGAGATCGTGAAGGGGAAGTTAATCTTAGAGGACTAGAATTTATAACGATCGACGAAAGTGGGCTATTGGAAGCCATCGAAAGAGGAGCACCATTTCTTGCAGTTCTATCGCTCGCCCGGCTGCTAGGCGACGGCGGGATGTCCACCCCCCGAGTACCGCTAGTTTCCTCATCAGACGAGATTGACAATGCCGTCGGTCGCTTTCTCCGTCGTCCAACAGGCCGGATCGGTGGCGCATCGGAGTCACTATCAATTGAGATCGGCACATCTTGGGAACGACCACTGACAGGACTCGACTGTAACGGTGAAAATCCGCCTGGCATGGAAAAGTCCTCGTGACGTTGGCCCGTTCGCTGTGTTGAATGACTGGTATCGGAATCGCTGTCGTTCGGCTCCGGAGAGGATATAGCCACGCGACGTCCTCGGATTCGTCGTCGTGCGGTAGTATTAGGGTTCATGTTCGAGCCAAGGTCGAATGGTGGAGATGATGGCTCGTCATGGTCCGCTGAATGTTCAGAGCCACTATCATAGGTGCTCGGCGGCATGTCGGAGGTATGGTCAGAGTTGGCGCCAGCGTCATCTATACCCATGGTTTCATCTGCCACAAAGTCCCTCAGTGATCCAGTGCTTCCTGTGCTTTGCGAGTCAACAGTGAGGTCCGTGAGGTCCCCGTCAGTGATTTCATGGCTCGATTCGCTTAGCCCACGAAAGCGACGACGTCGATTATTGAACGGTAGACCCGTGCGGTGATGGATTTGGTTGTGGCGGCGGTGCACATTTCCTGCCCTGTCAATCCTAAATTCCGCATCCTCTGCGAGTAGTGCCTCCGCCGCTAGCGAGATGTCAGAATGGTCCGAGTCCATGGACAGATCGTCGATGGTCATGGTGGTCTCGTCGGAATTTGAGAAGTTATCGAGGAAGCTATAGCCGCAAGAATTGCACGTGCCGTCTTCAAGCTCCCAGGTGCACTGGTGGATCTCGAGTCAGCATGTCTTCTGAGAATGGCATAGCAGAGTTCATCATGTGTAAATTCCAGAAAGAATGGGGTAAAGGAACCCCGGAGATGGCCTTACTCTCGGGCATCTGTCGACGCCATCTAAAGAGTCCCGAATCGGGGCACGGTATCTGGCCAATCCATTGAAGCGACCATTGAAGAGACCCCCTCCGCTGGCTTGGCCGGCTTTGTCCTTCTCAACGAGTTCTGCTTCCTCTCTCTGTGGCTTCCTATGATCTTCTGTTGTTTCTCCAGCAGGCAGCAAAGCGGCTGTATTGACAAACGTTTGGGTGATCTCCCGCACCTGAATATGATTTAGCATAAATTATGGGAGAATGATAAGTACAAAAGACTCACCAGGAAAGCCGGAGCTGGCTGGCTCTGCACATGAGCACGGCAATCGGGGCAAGTCTTCTTGATCTGATCACGATCGAACCATTGGCGAAGACAGCTATAGCAGAAGGTGTGGCCGCACTGGGTTGTGTAAGGTTCGTACATGGGTCGAATGCAGATTCGACATGCTACGAGATTACGTAGTTCGTCCAGGTTCTTCTGAAGGATGGTCATGAAGCCTTGATGACTCGCATCTGAGTTGACAGCCATAGTGTTCAGATAAGATTCAGGTCCCCTGGGTTGTAGTGGGCGGAGTGGTGCTCCTCCAACGTGGTAGACGTAAATCAACTTAGGGGATGATCGGAGGACATGGCAAGGTGGCCTAGTTAGTAAGGTGGATGCAGAGAGACTGTTTGGAGTACGCAGTGTCAACATGGACGGTCAACTCGCTCGTCCGCGTCCCGCGGTACGAGCGCGGCATGGCGCTAAAACATTCGATGGCTGCTTGGGATCTGATTGGTCAGAAGTGCACAATCGCGCCGCTAACCACATCGAGCAAAGAACTGAGTTCCATGCTCTGACTAATGAGCGACTGGATCATCCGGCTGATGACTCGAAAGCATGGTAGTAAGTCCTGCTGGACGTACCCTAGCAGCTAGTCTGTTGCTCGACACGATGGCTCAACAATAGGATCTTACAGGGAGAATCACGATCTTATACCTGGTGAGAGTTATCTACCCAGGACATGGTCAAGAAAATGGATAGACTTTCTCATGACTTGGCTTCCTCTTGCTTTAATCTTCCAGACGTTTCGTCAGCAGACAAACTCATATAGAATCCTCATCAGAATCATGCACATCATTCTAGTATCTGATCGTTGTCTCTTTGCAGTCATTCACCCTTTCTTCACTCTGCTTGCTTTCTTTTATTGACCCGTGGCTTGTATTTCCACCCATTCATATACGACACTTCCTCGTAGTATTCTCTTTTCTCCCAGTACAACACAAGAACCACCTCCCAAAATCCATTCTCGATGTCTCCCCAACCTACTAATGAACACACCATACGCCACTTTTCGCACCATCAACTCTTCTACTTGGCCTTCCTTCGCATCTACGTGTCCACTTCTTACAAGACGGTGGCCTCTCACTTCAATCGATGCTTTGATCTTCGCCCTCCACTCACGGCAAGAGACTGCGGTACCATCTATCTAGACCTTCACGACTCCGAACACAGTGGTTGGGTGAGAGCGAGAGACATGAATAGGCAGGAAGCCGAACTCCTCCGAACGATGATGCAGAATCTAGGGCTGGCAAAAAAACGGTGGGACGTGGATCCGATACAGCCGGTTGGGCTTACCACGTGCTATCGAATTGCCCGCCGTAATGATGGGAAGGCTGGCGTGGATTCCTCAAATTGAGCTGTTGTGCGAATGCTCTCACGGCCGCAAATTCGACCGCAGAGGAAACTCGGAGGACCGAATCCTGGAATTTCAAAGCCATTTCAAAGGTTTTTCGGAGCCTATGTGTAATGCAAGATTACGGGAGGACGAAATGATAAGAATAATATCACTGCAAGGATCTGTACAAGCGCGGATGAGCTCATCCATACAAGTAATGGCCTATGCCAAATCGTTAACTGGCGACTAATCTGTGTGGTTTTCTTTTCTCTTCGAAGCAAGTCACAGATGTACTGCGATCACCCGCTGTAAACCGTGCTCAATAATGATCTCGCCGATGGAACAGGCTTGACAGTCAGTCTTTTGACGAATTTGGGAAAGAATATTATTACGATTATTCCCGTTGATTTTGAATGTCACGTTGCAAGAAATGTAGCTGATGATCATTTTCAACATGGAAAGTCAGAGAGGATTAAGAAAATCTTGCATGCTTCAATCACCAATCAAGTTAACTTCTTTCGCCGTCAATCATCGCCCCAAGGCCAGCAAACTACCGAGAATCCAAGCAAAATGTCGCCTCATAAACACCCTCGAAAGATAATTCGAGTCGACCCGTATTACTTCCGTCCGCTTACACTTTCGCCACTGTATGTCCTGACTGCAGCAGGTGGCTTTCATCAATGCTTCCCATGGTGACCAACTCTTCGTTCACCATTTCTTTGTTCATGTGGGCCAAGAATTCCGTCTGAGCATGGATGAACTCCTTGAGCGCTTTGACATTGACTTTCTTCCCACCACGTTTGTTCTCTCTGAGAGCGCGCAGCTGCGTTCTCACTCGCTCCTCAAGGATCTCAAGCCGGTACTCGCTGTACTGGGAATACAGTTCCGACAAGTTGGAGATTGGCCGAACGGTAGTAAGCACCGTGTCATCCGGCAGGTTGGGGCTACGAGGGCGGAACGAGGTAACCATAGTGATCCGCTCCGTAGTCCCGAGCGCACGTAGGGCCTGATGCTCGATATAACGACCTTGCAGGATAACGGCACATCCCATCTGCGGGCCGCGGACCTTGACAATCTCCCCACTGCCAGTTCTGAGAGCGGTCTCCCCCCCGATCATAGACTCGCAATCGCTCAGCATAGTGACGCAGACAAAGGGGTACGCATCGGTGTGCCAGTCAACGATGGGTTTTTCTTCGGGTTCTAGTAAAATACCGAGTCAGTATTGTCTCTTTTTGGATAATTGCTGGGAATTGAAACATGTCTTACGACTTGCGAGACAGGGGGTTGAGGGGAAAGAGCTCGGAAATGTACTTACCATATGGGCATCCAGCGATTCCCTCGTCTTCATCAAAGGCCTGCTTCTCGGCGAAAGCCGCAACTTGCTGCTTCTTTTCTTCTTCAGATCGAACACTAATGTTGATATGAGCGATCTCAAAGTCCATTTCGGTAACGAGGTCCAGCCCAGCGAGCTTGGAGATGATGGACAGTGTTGCAGGACTTTTCCAGGTGTCGTATACGAACGGGGCATATCTAGTAGCATGGTTAGCCAAGAACAAAATCATCCAGGCCAATTAGGGTGGGGCAGGGTGTAAAGTAACTTACTTGGCAGCGAAGCCTCGGAGCTGGCATTGGGCTAGGTTACTCGAATACTGGCAGTTATCCCAAACATCTTGGCTAAGAACCTCAGCTCGCATGCGGTGAATGGCCTCGGTGGTGAAGAGCCGAAAAGGCTCGGAGACGGCGACAGGGGATATGCCGGTGTTTTCGGCAAGGCTGAGATCCTTCATGGTGTGGACCTTTGCTGGTGGTTCATACTGGAGATGCTGATCCGGATCAAAGTCTCCAGCAGCTACCTGATTGGGTGGGATAGAGTCGATGATGGGTTTCCAGTGAGGAGCCATGGCCGCAACGGGTATGGAAATGTCTGAGATATCCATTTTGAAGATGGTGGTGATTCCGCTCTTATAGGTGGGCGACTCGAAATAGAAAATAGTGATGAGGTCTCTCCTCCTTTGTTGACGATGGAGAGGATGGGCGTCGTCACTTCTTAGCTGATGGAGACAATGTGTTGTGATGGTGCTCGCTACTCTTTGTCAAAACTGTCCCAGTCTAGTTCTCCAGTTTCTCCCCAGCAATTTGATGTGGAAGGGCAGGACAAAGTCTCGGCAAGCTCGAACGATTGACGATGAGCAATGTTCATGCGTAAACAAGTGAATTGTGTTTTTGCACTATGCTTGATAGGACAGAGATGTTATACACAGAAAATACAATGAAACAACAATGGAGCATTCATCAGTCCAAATCTAGGAAAACATAGGCGAACGGTACTTATCAGAGATGCAGATAGTGGTGCGAGATAAGGTGTCCACTTACCACTGACTGATACAGCCGTTTGATCTAGTTCGCCACCAATGAGTAGGATGTCTTCGAGAAACCTTTATGACTTCTTGATCGAAGATGCTTTATATTTCTGCGCCTTGCTCCCCAACGTTCCCCGTCGGATATTTCTCCGGCGGCGGTAATGAAGCCACAATGAAATCATAAGCACTATTTGATTCGCGGGAAAAGCTACGATGTGGTAATGGAAATTTCTTGCTTGTGGAGATCAATGTGGAGGACGATGTGGAGGACAACTTCCGATGTCACCACAATGCGTTTCAACCTGGTGGAAAGATCCAGCATACGTGGACGGTGCTTCGCACGAAGATTTGCAGGTTGGTTTCACACAATGCAAACCGTGGGAATGTCCGGCAGTGGACCTTGAATCCCGCCACTACCAACATTAGAACCACCGTGACGGATCAAGGAGGAGCGTATTCGGTCCTTGACTCGACCAGTAGGCGATTGCTAAGTGTTCGCAGATGAATTGAGTGTGGAGGGTCTCCTTGCGTATGGAAATGTTTACTCCCTTTGGTATAAAGTCCTAACCAAAGCCACAGCCGCATGAGCTCCTGGGGCATGTCTTTGGGGTTGCTCTGAAACGACACGTTGGATACATCTGCCAGACGCTGCACGTCAATGGAACTTTCCCGGACAAAAGCCAGGGAGGTGAGTAAGTTGGGGGTAATGAAGAGAGGTTGGTTTCAGCAGGTGTGGAGGGCTATCATGAGCTAGCAAAGATTGCTATTGAACATCGGGAATTTGTTGCCCGATTCGGATGCCAGTCAGTTCCTATCAGCATAGTATTGGGTCGAGCTCAGGGCAAGTGGTAGAGATCAAGCCTCTATCATCTGACGCCGTGGAGCCGTGATCTTCCCCGCATATATTGTGTGGTTCCGTGAGGCAGTATGTCGGGACGGATCCCCATGCTCCAGGAGAAGTCTCGTAGGTCTCTCGCATGCCCATGTGGACCGTGACATGTTCGAGTTACCAAAATTAGAAATGCTGAAGAATCCGTTCCTTCTGGATTATTATTATTGGCAGCCATTGAGTGAAAAGGATGAATCAATGATCGGACCGACTTCTCGGGGCCCAAAGGGGCCGTGGATGACGTCAGGATACGCTATCACCGTTTGGGGCACGGACAGTCGCAGGCAAATCTAATTCCAAAGCTACTCTCAACATCATCTCTTCAAATGGGCGAGGAAGAAGTAAAGGAGACAACATGGCAGAAGGCAGAGGCGGCCTTTACTGGGTACGATTGTTTTCACTGTTTACAACACCTTTACATGGCCAGTCAGCGTTACCAGCCCGGATATGCTGACTGGTATCAGCAAGCGGTACAGCGAGTACTATGACCCATGCCAAGAGGCCGCAGACAGAAGTATGAGATGTCTCCATCGAAATCCGGGGAACAAGGATCTATGCTCAGACTACTTCCAGTAAATGACCAATGACCTGCAACAGCTACCTAGCAGCAGAGGCCGGGCTAATGAGACGGCAGAGCATATAGGGACTGTAAGAAAGCTTGGGTATGGCACCTTGGATTGTCGAAAGAGTAAGGTGGCTGATATCAAATCCAGATGACTGAACAGAAGGAGGCGAAACGAAAGGCGAAAATGGCACAGGCTGGGAATCAATCTTGAAGCAAGAAAAAAGGCTCGAGACACTCGAAGCCTTGGAAAACATGATCTCGGTAGAGAGAGATCCTCGATGTGTCCCCCATGCGTGTATGTCAGTCGCGAGATCTGCCTCTCGTGGGCCGCGGAAGCGTACAGCTTAACCTGGGATTGACTTAAAGCGAAGTTGTGATCACTCCCTGCCCTTTAATATGCATTGAACGTTCCATGAGCAGAAGTGTGCAAGATCTCCAGAGACCGCAGTCATACCGATAAATCTTCGCCCGGATATAGAAGACTCGAGAAGACTCGTCCTCGAAAATGCGTGACGACTACCATAACGCCACTGGAAGAGGACTGCCGGCATTATGCATGTGGTACGCCCGGATCGGATCGTCCCATCGTAGGGCGGTTACCCCAGATTAAATAAACCTGGTCAGTGAAAAAAAGACTGTCAAACCCTACCAACCGTCGACTAAAAGTTTTAAAGTTTTTTTATTCCTTAAATAACTTAACAACCAGAAGCTAAATTCGTTTTAAAATTTCGAGTCTTATTAATAAAGATATATAGTTAGTATCTAACTTTTTTCTATCTATCTTTTATCGTTTTTATTACTTTAGAGGACTAATTTCTAGATTTTCGAAGAATTCTATCGGTCGTAAAAAGGACCTCGGCAGTCCGGCAGATATTTCCTAGACTAAAAGAAGAGATTCCTATATAAGATAATAAAAAAGAATCCTATTAATATAAAATTCTTCTAGTCGCTAGTATATATATAGCAGACTTCTTAAGAAAAGTTTTAGTAATTTCTAGCTTTTGGTTGTTAAGTTATTTAAGAAATAAAAAAACTTTAAAACTTTTGGTCGACGGTTGGTGGGGTTTGACAGTCTTTTTTTCACTGACCAGGTTTATTTAATCTGGGGTAATTCCGTAGATCCGCCTTGAACCTCCCCAGATTACCTTAACGATTGAACTCATCCGCTACAATGATAGATTGTTGCCTTTTGACTTCGACCTTGACGGCAACCCCCCCCCTCCCCTGTAATTAACGCCTATGGCATATTAGCAAAGAGCGAATGAGCTATTGTATTGCACCCATAGATGATCTGGCAACACAGTGCGCATTAACATGGAGCTGGCACTGCGTGGTCTTAAGGATCATTCGGACCAGCAGATTCACGATGCAATCGTGCAGGAAGAATGGAGACACGCCCTGCAGATGATCGAGAAGAGGGAGAAAAAGCTGAAGAAAGGTCAAATCAACGATTGGCTCACGGTGTGTACAACCTTATGGCAATCTACCTTCCCGGAATTGACATGAGGACATCCAAAGGCTTGCAAAGCCTCCGTACTTCTGATGCTGCCCGAGCCTGTAAAGCGGCGCCAAGGACGTGTATTCCTGGATTCGCTCTATTCGAAAAACCCACCAGTCGTCGACTTCAATGCTGCGGAAACCCTCCAGGCTTTCGCCGAATTGCGCCATGAGTCGGACCCTCGCATGGATACCTTGTGGATGCAGGCAGCCAATGCGCAGCCCACCGATGAGCAGCTGCACAGACATTGGTTTCTATCCCGTTTCAGGATGCGCGACTGGCAAGGCGCACGAAAGGTAAGCAGGAGATCCAATTCAATGTATCCATCGGCTCAAAGGGTTCCTAATACCCCCTTCAGGCAGGCATGACTTACACCAAGCATTTCCCAAATAAACGTGACCCGTTCTTTTGGACCATTTTCGCCAATTTCATGGCTTCGAGGACTTTGCCGGACGAAAACAGCGAAAAGCAATTGTGCGGTACCATGGCCTACAGGATGTGTGCAAAAACCGCCGAAGCTGTAGTGCTTGACCAGGATCAGGTAGGAAAGATATCTCATTCGGACTTTGCAAGAACCATAACACTGAAACGAAGAAGGAACTAAGAAATGGCAGAGTAATTCGCACCCTGGATGACATTGTCTTCCTCTTGGATGTATACGAGTCTCAAAAGAAATATGAAGAAGCCCTTGAACTTCTTGAGAGTGATCGTACAGGCATCGGATCTAAGATTGGAAGACGCTCGTGGAAGCTAGTAACCTCGAAGATCCGCCTACTAGGATCGGTGCACCGGTGGCTGGACCAGTTTAAGTTCTGCTTCGAGCTTTTGGAGGACGCCAGTCCAGTCAATGATAAGCCTCAGGTGCACGGTTTCGGAAAGCTTGGTAATGATGGCTATGTGTGGACAGCCCTGGTGAACGCTGCTCTTTCGCTGAAGGTTTCTAGCTGGATGATCGACCGTGCGGCTACGTGAGTACTCTGTACGGCATCGAATCGACGAGCTTTGCGAGCTGATTACTGTAGCGATGCAGAAACATCCGAGACTGCGGTCAGAGAGGCGATCGATCGGAAGTAAGTTCCTAATGTAAGATTCCTCGGATAAGTACAACCTTCTCAATTGCCTTAGCTTTTACAAGAATACTCGCCTTGCGTTTGCTTCGCTGCTCGATGGTTACAAAATGGACCGAAACGCAATGTGTGCCGGCATGTTTTGGGCAAGTAAGCTTGAAAGGGACGTCCGAGGAGAGAATCTGGCTACTAAAACTTTCGAATATTTCGAAACGTACGGGCATAAGACCTTTTGCTTCAATGATCTTCAGCCGTACGTAGGTGCAATGCAACCGCCGGTGATGCAGTGCTTCTTACACAAGGTGAGAGTTTGGCTGATGGGACGGGGATACGGCTTCAGTCATCTCAACCAGGACAAGGTAGGCTTCCCCTATGTCTTAACACGAGGCTGCATTCTGATCATGCTTGAACAGCCTTTCGACCCGAATATGCTCATGGCCAAGACGAATGCATTGAAACTCGAGTATTGTTTGATCTATTCTCGAGACAAGAAATCAGACGAAGTGATCAAAGAAACCAACATTGAGGCCTTCGTCGTTGAGTGCATAAAGTACTACGACTTCGCTCTCGAAAACTCTGAAAACAATGCTAAAAAGCCGAGAGAATTCGCTGAACGCTTTCCTGGAGACGATGCCGGTCTTCTGGCTGCAGCAGCCCTTCTGAAGTTTTGTCGTAGAGCTCAGAATGATAAAAAGCTGCGGGCCATGATACTGCTTGACGAACTCATTACGCGCTCACCAGCTATGTATGAAGTTTTTGGCACCTTGATATTGCTCTATATTCAAATAGGGGCTGGTTCATTAGCTGCAAGAACTTATCATGGATTGTCAATCAAAAACATACAGCTTCCCAGGTTGTCATGGCTTCTGTGGACACGTTTATCAACCGTACATCCGCACAGGCTACAGTCCAAAGACTTCACGAGTCAGAACGACTGGAGGGCCAGTAGAGGAGAAGCTGATCCGGTGCAGCACCTGATGCAAGCCCTAGATTATCACATGCATCTCCGGGAGACCGACCAGCAAGAGATTCTCGAATTTCTCGAAGCAAAGCAATACGCGAGCCTGCACAGAGCATTAGCCAACAGCCTGCAGAACCGCAATGGATTTGTCAAGTACCTGCTATTCACAGAATGGGCACGAACCGAACGAGTATCAGGGCTGCAACAAAAGCACGATTATCGAAACTTGTTCGGTGGGTTGTCCGATCAAACTCATTGAAGCTATGTGTGCTCATCATATGCTTAGACCTACCGGCTAACACGTATGATAACCGCGACGAAAGCTCAGTCCCACACTGGGAACACCCTGACTCGATGCCATTGCTTCTTGAAGTCATGCCCGGGCAGTGGCCCACGGTAGCTGATTCCTTAGACCGTGGGAGTACTTCCGAGTAAACGACTGACGGTATCAACAGGATGAATGGTTATCGCACCAAATGAGCATTGCCCATACATTCGACCATGTCACAAACGGGGGCGGGGCTAAGCAGAAGTCAAATGTCTACCCGAATCCAACAGCGTACTCTGAGCCCGAAAAAAGTATGACGTGGGAAGAGCATGATCAATATCAAACGGCAGTAGAGTGCCAATCTTTGTTCAATCTATTCGAATCAAAAGGCGCAGAGGAAGCGGCAAGAACGGCAGCGTCGTGGTCCGTTTCAGCAAGCCTCGAATCAATCGAGAGGCGACAGCAGGCCGTGAACGACGAGCTGGCCACGATTAGGAAACGAGAGAACCGGTACTTTTGGGTGATATCGGACGAAGTGATTGCCCCCTCGTGGCTGTTCTTCCATGTATCTTACACCAACCTCGATACCGCCATCCTGATAAAAAAGACTCTGGATACCGTCGAGACCGCAAATCGCAAACATCGGATCCTTGACCAACAGTCAGCCAGCGAAAAGATCACGAGGATTCGAAAGTTGTGCGATGAGCTCCACGAAATCATCCACGATGTGGCAGTCAAACTGTACGAAGAGTTTTCATCCGACAGACACCACGAGCCGATGGTTCATAGCATCATCGGCCGGCCATCAGACCCGTGCGAGAAGGACCCGATCGCGTATTGGCTTCGGGACCATTTCGACCGTGGCACGGACAATGCAGACAAAGTCGCCAAAGCCTACGTAACGAGACTATGCCAGGCCTGGTGTGAGGCACTGCGGAACTTGTGTAAGCTCACTTCTCCATCGTGAGAAAGGCTCATTCACAGAACGAAAGGAAGTATCCAATGCAAAGGCAGAGGATCCAATTTGGAATAGTCAAGATACTGGATGCCCATCTTGCCAGCTCGTGGAATAACCACGAATGACGAAGGGGATTGCATCAGCGATGAGCGTTGGTTGGTGGCCTCTGATGACTACGAGATTTGATCCTGGACATATTGAATCCACGCTGTTGAAGCCGATGATCTGCATACATGTAGCAGAGGGGTTGATGTACGTAGACTGACTCTAATATTGGGTTAATTAATGATACACTGCGAACGCAAATGGTGCTAGCGACAATCAGACATCTCCTACAGCATATTGCCCTCGACCCTCTTTCTCTCTGCTTTTCGTACCGCCAACTCCCGTCTCTCTTCCCTCAATGTGATGAAGATCTAAGAAAATGTTAGTATCCCTTCGCTTGGCATATTGGTCATCCGACACCTCGCTTGGTACTGAGTTGGAATAGCCTGCCAGGACAAGGGATGAATTGTCATGAAATCACATTAGAAGGTTGCGTAGAGGGAGCATGAATCGACTTACCCAAAACCAGCTTATCATCTCTAAGAAACTCCAAGTAAAAACGACGCTAGTATTCAGATGATCCCAAGGATTCTCTTGCTGTGAAACACCTCGAATGGGCCCCTCGGGCTTGAAAGCATATATGTAGCCGGTCAGGGCGAAGAAAAAGGTGCACCGGATCGGAGCTTGGGAACCCCAGTAGTAGGAAGATATTTCCTCTGGTAAAGAGCAAGCAGTGAGGTCGGTAAGACCCAGTAGAGCAAGGATGAGGGCACAAATAGCAGTTGCAGGTGAAGCAATCGAAAAGGATGGTGGTATTGGCTAAGGGCTAAGTTAGACCGGGAGAGTCGTTTTCCAGAAGGATATGTTTTCCACAATATTCAAAACGAGGAGTATATATATTACAGAAAACACACATGGAGGCAAGACATGGGTTTCAAAGACTTACAAGTCGCATTGAAGCACCTAGAATGAAGACGAGGCTTTGATTCATAATTGTCGAAGGGGAGGTTATCAGAAAGTACGACAAGGAAAGGTGGAAAAGAGACAAAGCTCGGATAATTGCTGGCGCCGTTATTATTGCCATGTCTGGGCTCAGTCACTTGAATGAGTTAATAGAATTTTCAACACGTTGCTCGGATCAGCTCCATAAATTTACATTTGCTGTAAACTGAAAAAGGGGGCAGACGTATATTTAGGCGGCTCCCTCGCTTGACGCGGCTGCTCCTCTTCACATGCCAACTCGAGGGATGGGCAACATCGATTCTGCCATGGGCGCCGTTTCCCACATGAGTGACCGAGCTCTCATTCCTTCGAGACTGGCCCACAGATGGCTTCAACATTCAAGAAACCCACCCACATCCGCTACTTCCTCCGATGTCTCAAGACCCATCTTCCAACTGCCTACTCCTCCAATGACTCTCAGCGCATGACTCTAGCTTTCTTCGTCCTTTGCGGCCTTGATCTACTCGGTGCTTTGGAAACAAATACAACGGAAGATGAAAGGGCGGCATATGTCGATTGGATATACAGGTGTCAGCATCCGGCTGGTGGATTCCGAGGCTTCACTGGTGCCGACTTGGGCGAGGAAAGGACCGAGGATAATGAACATTGGGACCCTGCCAACATAGCGGCCACTTACTTTGCCCTGGCAAGTCTAGCTATCTTGGGCGATGATATGAGCAGGGTCAAGAGAAGCCAGTGTCTGGGTTGGCTGAAGCGGTTGCAGCTCAGCGACGGAACTTTTGGAGAGGCACTGGGTGGTGAAGGAGAGGCACACAGTGGAAGAGACATGAGATTCTGCTATTGTGCTGCAGTGATTCGATGGATACTTGCTGGCGGACCGATGGAAGAGGAAGATATCGATGTTGATGGACTGGTACGGTTTATCGAAGCTTCGCAGGTAAGTTTGGTTCGATTGGATTTCCACAACCACCGCCGTTGATGCATGTGTCGCAGACGTATGAAGGCGGCTTTGCAAATGGTCCCTTCCATGAAGCGCACGGTACGCCAGTCGTTGCTTCTGCTGCCGGATGAAGAAACACTGCTCATCCTCGACTGCAGCTGGGTGGACCTACTGTGCCATAGCTGCCTTGTCTTTACTTGGAAGGCTCCACCCACCCGTCAAACTAAGGCGACCTGCCCAGGTATGGCCATCCGATGACTCTATCAAGCAGATGCTGGGGTGGCTGGCCAACCTGCAGACATCCCTACTTCAAGAAGAAGATCTCTCGATGTCAGATTCTACCGAAGCTATGGCGCATCTCGATCTCGATAATGGGGCTCAACAGACTCCGGTTGAAGCGACGCAGGTCATGTCTCCCGGAGACCCTCTCACGGACGGTGTTGGTGCCGAGCCTTTGTACGACGAGCTGCATTGGGCCGGCCTGACCGGCAGATGCAACAAGGTCGCTGACACTTGCTACACTTTCTGGGCAGGCGGCTCCCTCGCAGTAGGTCTCCGCTAACTACATATCGAAGATTCACCTGCTGAATACCGACCAGATTTTGAATAGCATCCATCTACTTGATCAGGAGGCGCTACGCCGCTATCTACTTGAAAAGACGCAACATCGTATCGGTGGGTTCGGAAAGCTACCTGGAGATGCACCTGGTAAGGATCTGCTCTTACCTTCATAGATTTCATGGATATACAAGACGTCATCCGCTAATCGGCATAGATATAATGCATTCGTGTCTTGGTCTTGCCGGGCTGGCAGGCATGGGAGAACCAGACCTCATGCCATATGATCCATCGCTATGTCTTTCCATGAAAGCGAAACAGAGACTGGAGAGCCTACCGTGGCGGCAACGTCGCCCGTCCGACTGAGAACGCGATGTGAACTTTCCAGCAGCCAGGTGTCGGAGGTGTTTTTTTACGACAGTGTCGATCTTTCACGGCCGACTGTCTACAATATCCTGGGACATATGATGATATACACACCAGGTTAGCGGCAACGCTGGGGAAATAGATTAGGGGGACGACCCAATCGTCGATACCAAGGATATTCGTCGGTCCTTTGGCGGGTATTGCAGAGTTTTGAATATATAGAGTCGGCTGAAGATGAATAGAACGAATCAATCCGCGAGGCTCTATCAACGGCAAGTGGATTCAATGCGATGACGGTAGCCTCGACACGCACTGCACTGACTTTCATAGGTAGGAGTTAAGGCTCACCGATTCACGCGATGTAGAAGTCTCCAACCCAGTCGCAACTTGACGTTGAAAGAACTCATCGAGAATAAAAACTGCGCAAGACAACCGCTGGAAATAACGCTTCGAATAAAGACCCCCTGAAAATGCAACGACGCTCATACCTCCAGCCATACTTCTATAGCCACAACACACTGTTCGTACAAGAATAATCCGGTTCTCACAGAAGGATACTACCTCCATAAAATGCAATCGACGCTCATAATCATGCCGCTTCTTTGGACGCAGCCTCGTCGGCTTTCTTTGTCCCCTTCGTCTCAACCTCCGCTTTCATCGTCGTCTTCCCCTCTTCTTCACCCTGTTTCTTCTTTTCAACCTCCACCGCTTTCTTCTCTTCAACTTTGATTATCCTCCCATCCTTATCTCTCGGCTTCCTTTCCCAGCCCGTCTTCGACCCCCTGATGAGCTGGAAGCGTGGGAAAATATGAGCTTCGGTGTTGATGACGATTGAATCCAACGGGAGCAGATCCACGGGTGAGAACAATAGATAGAAGTATTTGAGTGTCTCGGCCTATTCCGCAAAGTCAGCCAGATGAGTCTTTGAAGATCGATGTGATCAAGGAAGGAGAGGGGTGGGAAAGGCCTACCAGCCAGAAACTCTCCATATTATCCCTCAACTTCGGAGGAACATGGAGTACGTTTGCCACGCTCGTGAAACCCGCGTCGCCTTCCAATTGCGTATAGTTGACAAACGACTTGAACATCTCCCAGCCCCACTCACGGTATTTCTCATCGCCCGTGATTCGCCACATGTAGAAAAGGGTCTCGACCGTCTCCGGCCGTTGAAGGTTGTGTGCATCTTGGTTCTTAATCACATAATCGTCTTTCCACTCCGCGGCTGCGTCTGTTGCTGTTGGGTCAGCGGGAGGGGTAGAGGGACCATCGGCTTCCGATCGAGGCGGATTGTCGATTTCAAAGAAGGTGATTTCAGGGGCCAGACCAGTAGCGGTGGTCTTGTACATGCCCCAACAGGTCTTTGTCAATTCGATTGCAAGATTCAGGTCGGCTTGTTCTTTCTTGCCCCATTTGCCGGCCTGCTTGGCTTCTGCCACAGTTCTACCTCCGGTGGCAGCGAGAGCAATGGTGCCTGGCATGAAGCACACGAGATGGTCCATTTTGGGCTGCAAGTCGCTCGTCAGACCGTTGGGCCGTTCAGCAAGGATGGTGAAGTGGGATTTCTTGGAATATGTGATCAGGTGTTTGCGGATCCCGTTCAAGGCTTGGTTCCAGAGGTCGAGGTAGATAGGCTCTTGTCCGGAAGTCTGAAGATACTGTTTGATCAGATATTCTGTTTCTAATTAGTCTTTGTGCTACAGGAATTTAAGATCATATGCTGTGTTACCGTAGTATGAGTCTCCTCGACTGCCGAGCCGAATGTTGTGACCCCTGAAAGTGCCGTCGTGGGCATAGATAAATATTGGCACAAGACCATCCTCCTCACCATTGTCGTCTACCACTTTCATTACTTTTTCGACCTTCTCCCAGTAATCCTTTTCGCCGGTCAGCATGGCGAGGTATTTGAACTCCAATTGCAGACTTGTTGCTTCCGCTGTGGACGAAGCCCCATCATCCGCATGCGATCGGATGCCTTTGAGAGTCTTGAGATTCACACTTGCGTATGGTACACCACTTTCCGAGTCGAAGGCACCGAGCAACCGGTCAGCCAGATCCGTCGCTTTTTCAAGGTAAAGATCTTCTCCAGGTGCTCCCTGATCGTCATCGGCCAAAGACGCCATGTTGGGGAACGTTGTAGATAGATAATGGGCCGAGAGAAGGCCTCCAAGCATACGTATTGTGGTTTCAAAGGTGTTAACCTCCTGATCTTGTTCGTAGTTCAAAGACGTCGTGAGCCATTCGCGAGCGTGCGTCAGGCGGGAAGTCAGATTCATAATCATGAGCGTATCAAGCGCATCAACGATGATCCACCCCATGCCACTTGGCGTCATCTGTGTTCCTTTCTTGGAGGTAGGATGGTACCCGTCATGTCCTGACCAAATGTCAGCCTCTGGAGCCTTGGCCGTTTTCCAGACACGAGAGCAAGTCATTCGCCCATCGAAACCATGGTCGAGCAGTACGTGGAAAGCTCACCCCATGCATACTTTTCGTACCCATCCCAGCTCAGCACGAAAGCGTCTTTCACCTTTTCCCGTCGCTCATCCCAATCCACTTGCAGTCCAGCCGACTTGCTCAACCATGACCACGTGCTCCTGCTAGTATCCTTGACTTTTGCTTTGGTGCTTGATGAGGAGAAGACTCCAATCCAATACAGCAGAGCAACCAACAGAAGTAGGACCCCGGCGGTGAATCGCCACTTCTGCCACAATGGTTTCCTTCTCGAGGAGGCGTAACTGTAGGGTTTGTCCTTGTACATTGGTAGCTCGCGTTTGTCGAAATAGCCATCGAGCTTTGCGCCTATGTTTGATCTTGTATATCCATTCGATCCTGCGGTATCCCAGGAACCATGGTGCTGATTTCGGTGCCCATTGACGTTCCTAGGTCCGGAGAATGACATGACTCTTTTAGAAGCTGTCTGAAAGCAATGATTCCGGAGTTTGTATCAGTGGATTCCTAATGCCCCCCTTTTCGCGGCTGCGGATGGCGAGTGCAGGCAAACCAGTGGGAATGAAGCTGTCATTGCAGCTTGCCCCAAGTGGAAAGCAACGCTCGGGTAGGTATGAATGAGAGCGCAGTTGGTGATTCGCTCTCATGTAAACGTTTTTGGACGTTATGGTCGTGTGCACGGCTCATGCTGACAGATAAAACCCGTTGGTGCCGTCTAGCGCACAGCCAAGATTCACATTCAGGGGCATGTTAGGAGAAAGCCCCTGGTGAGGGCTTATTGATACAACATCTACAGAGGATATGCTGCCCAGATGCGCATGAATTATTGTCGAAGCAACGAGATATGCTTGGAACACAAGGAGCGACATCATCCATAGTCATACAGTCTATTTCTGAGAGAAGCGGGAAACGCAGTCCTGCTATGGATTTGGCTATCTTCACAACTTCTGATATTCTAACTTCCCTTCCAGTTTCTTAGACTCGGCAACCTTCCTAACAGCCTTGTTGAAGTCGTCCTGATTTATGGAATCCCGATAATCCTTAATCGCGAAGAGCCCCCTGAACAGATTAGCATATTTGACGAAACATGATGAGAGTTGGCCGCTTACGCTTCCGTGACCACATTTCTCAAATCTGCCCCGTTAAGCTGATCACTCATCTTGACCACGCTTTCGAAGTCGATCTCGCCATCGAGTGCTACCCCACTTGTGTGAATCTTTAAAATCTCCAGCCTGCCGACCTCATTTGGTAACGGGATCTCGATCTTTCGATCCAACCGTCCTGCTCGTAGGAGTGCAGGATCGAGGGTATCTGGTCGATTTGTGGCCATGATGATCTTCGTCTTCCCCAGATAATCGAAACCGTCGAGTTGATTGAGCAGCTCCATCAGCGTCCGTTGGATTTCTCGGTCCGCTGAGGTACCTTCGGAAAATCGTCGACCACCGATAGCATCAATCTCGTCCATGAAAATAATACATGGCTCGTGCTCTTTTGCGTAGCCAAACATTTCTCGTATTAGCCTTGCGGACTCCCCAATGTATTTGTCCACGATAGCGGAAGAGACAACTACCTCGGCGTTAGCGAGATCAACCGGGATCACTACAAATAAGATGTGCATACCCTTGAGGAAGTTCGTCTCCAGTCCACTGGCAACAGCTCTTGCAAGTAAAGTCTTACCAGTGCCCGGTGGGCCATAGAGCAGAACTCCTTTCGGTGGTTTTATCCCTACCCTCAAGAACAGTTCTGGATTCTTGAGCGGTAATTCTATGACCTCGCGGAGTTCACGGATCTGCTCGTTCAGACCACCAATGCCCCCGAAGCTGACTTGACCGGGGTCCTCGAGTGACATGTTGTATACCAGAGGGTCCACCTCTCGTGGCAGCATGCGCATGATGGTGAGTGTTGTCATGTCGAGTGCGACGCGTGTTCCCTGCTTTAGCTTTGCTTTGTCGACTTTTGATCGACAGCCGACGACATAACGAGGACCGGAGGAAGCTTTGACGATGACTGGCGGGGTTGAATTGATCAGCTGAAAGGGGTTTTCACGAATCAGGGAAGTACCAAGGGAGGCTTACATCGCTCCTCGTCGAGCTGCTTCAAGACCTCTCCTATTATTTGACCGACGCTCTGGAGCGCCTTGATATTATCTTCAGTCGTATCGAAGTCTTTCTGTAGGCCTTTGATATCAAGCCGGAGACCCTTCAGCTTAGCCTCAATCTCCCTCGAGTCTAGAAGCCTCTTCTTGTACTGTTCCAACGCATCCGCCCTTTCTGGATCCGACGTGCCGTCCATGATTGTAGGAGCTATCTTTGGTGCCGAAAGAGTCGCTATGCTCTGGATCGACCTTGGATGACCGATCCTGATAAGCAGATCGGAAGCTGATGAAAACAACCGTGTTGATAGCTGAAGAGATTCGCTTTGTCAGATGGAGGGAGGTTTGGGGGTGGTTGTGGTATATAGGAAGCTTGAGCTCTTCCTGGAGGAAGGACCGTGAAGGGAAGACGTGATTATTCAGGTTCTGATGTGAACATGCTTCATATTACAGCTGAAGAACAACAGGCTTCAAGGTTCATACAATCACTGTTCGATTGTTTCAACGCTTGTTGCTGAATGATACTCCAGGGTGCAACGTGAGGCAAGAAAGAGCCATCAGCAAGGTATGCCGTAAGGTAGCCCATAAGTCTTGGCGCAATATCCAAGTTGGGCCTGGTTGACGTGAAAGCAACAACATCTCAACATCGGCTACTAAATTTGCCCATTCTATTTCTGCCAGATTAATACATTCTCTCACCTCTGCAACATCAGTGAAAGGGTCGAGCAAAGACAAGGCCTCAGTATCATGACCCTGCAAGCGATCAAGTATTCTCGTGGAAAGCTAGAGATTCTTGACCAATTACGACTTCCCCATCAGGAGATTTATATTGACATCAAGACACCCCAAGATGCCTGGCATGCCATCAAGTCAATGCAAGTACGTGGTGCTCCTGCCATTGCCCTCGTCGCTGCCCTGAGCATCGCAGTACGATCAGCGCACTGGTTGAATGATCAATATGAAATGGTAGCTGCAACTGCAAGGGATTCTGCGGTATTGATCACCGGTCAACTGGACTATCTTGTCACCAGCCGGCCGACTGCTGTCAATCTGGCTGATGCTGCTGCAAAGCTCAGAGCTGTGGTCAGCACCGCGGCGAACAAGTCTAATGCAGACTCACGTGCTGTCCTGACCGCGTACCTCCTGGCCGCTGAAAGGATGCTCGTCGATGATGTTCAGGACAACGAACATTTAGGGAAGCATGGCGCAGAGTGGGTGTTGCTGAACACAACTCCAAATTCGTCAAATTCAACGGTCAGTGTCATAACACACTGCAATACCGGGTATGGATCAGGTCTGTGTCATTCTCATGGGTTCTCGTCTGAGAAGATTTTCTAGTTCATTGGCTACTGCAGGCTACGGTACTGCACTTGGTGTCATTCGTAGTTTGCATTCCTCCAATTCTCTTCGTCACGTCTACTATACAGAAACAAGACCATACAATCAAGGTGCCCGACTCACTGGTTATGAGCTCGTCCATGATGGACTACCTGCAACTCTCATCACCGATTCAATGGCCGCAGCACTCATGAGAACCAAGGGGCAATCAGAAAACATTACAGCAGTCGTCGTGGGTGCAGACCGTGTAGCTGCCAATGGAGACACGGCCAACAAGATTGGCACATACGCACTTGCGGTCTTGGCTAAGTATCATGGGATTAAATTCCTCGTTGCGGCTCCAAGGACGACGGTGGACATGACAACCAAAAGTGGAGCAGACATCGTCATAGAAGAACGCCCAGAGATCGAAGTCGTCAACATCAAAGGACCGGTAGTTCGGACCAACCTTTTTTCGGACGAAAAGGAGATCATCAAAGGCTCTACGGAGGAAATCTGCATTGCAGCACGCAATACTCGCGCTTGGAATCCTGCCTTCGATGTAACACCTGCCGAGCTCATTGACGGCATCGTCACGGAACAAGGAGTCGTTGAGAAAGACGATCGTGGCGTTTTTCAATGGGACAAAGTATTCGATGTGGACCTGCTTGACAAGGCTCCTGAAATGGGTGAGCCCAAGAGGATTGAAATGCTACCGGATGGAATAACTCCCCGAGTTCCTCTCAACGATCAATCCTCAACTACTGAGACCGACTCCGTCCTCGGTCGGAGGTGAGAGCTATGGGAATCAACGTAGCCTACCAGCATCTGATGAACCAGCACTGTTTGCTTTCAAGGCAGGCCCCTGGCGGGAGGACAGGAAGGCAAGAGCAAGTTCTCAATAGCTTTCCCCGTAATGTTCTGGGTATTTTGGATAGAGAACAACCCGGAAGCTTAGAGATCCTGCCTTAATTGTGTATGAAAAGCTCAAGATAAAGATTTGATCATTATTCATATGCTAAACATCACGGCGGCCTGCCACTAGGAGCTGTCGTGCATAAAGACGCCTATGTATTCCTCAGAATTGATGATGACGGTATATCAATACGACGAGCCAACAACAACCCGTATCCTGAACTCAACGCTGTCGTTTCTTTCGTTTCCCAATTACTCCATACCCGTAGGCAGCTCTCTTCGAGACTTCGAAACGCCATCGCCCCCATCCGATTCCATCCAAGACCTACTTTCCCTCAACCTTCTCATTATTCCCAATAACATCGTCTTCTTTTGGCCGTAAAACACCGTCCTTCTGCCTCAGCTCACCACTAGAATGTCCTATTTCCCCATCCGCGCTCTCTGACCGACCCTCAACCTCTTGTGTATCCTCCTTCTCCCTATTCCCCCGAGTGCCCCCAAATACCTTGCTCTCCTTGATCTCTCTCTTCACCTTCATTCTTGTCTTCTCTTTCTTCGGTCCCCACCCGGCTGCGCCTTCCTCACCGTATTCCCTCATTCTCTCATCTAATTCTTCCTCATCGCTGCTACTCAGACTACTCCCCTCATCTTGCATATACACCATGCCCTTTCCCTCCGCCTTTTTCCGTTCCCGCTGCTCTCCCTTCAATCTCCCCATCTTCTCTCCGTCGGCGACGCAATCGAGCGTTACGACTTTCAAGCCAGGGAGATTTTTCTGCATGAATTCTCTCAGCAAAGGAAGGAGCTTGGCGCTCGGTCGATACGTCCCGCTATCGTTATCGATGTATAGCGCATAGTAAGCTGGATCAGATGGCGGGTCGCTGCTCGGTGGGCCTCCGTCAATCTCCGTTGCTGGATGCGTTTCTTGGCCGCTGTCAAAGGGCTCCCTATGAGGCGATTTCAACCTGCGGACGAAGAATTCACCGGAGAAGGCTATGTAGATATTGACGTCGCTGTGCATGGTATGTTTGCTCAGTAGGTCGATACCGAATTCTTTGCCGGTCTCGGTGAAGCGAAAAAGTCCGTCAAGTGTTATAACGTAGGTGAAGATCCTGCCTCCGTGGTCATAGTTTGCAAGCTTGAGAAATTGGAGAGACATTTCTTTGCAAGGGGAAGGAAATGAGCCGTAGAGGGTGTAGCGGTCGTAGTTATAAACGCGCGAATGCTGATGGCGGAGGGCGCGATTGAGGATGTAACCACGTAGAGACTTGGCGGTGAACATGCCAGCAATGAACGGCTTAAATTCGACGTAGCGATGGTAGAGGGGTGGTGGAACTGGACCGGCAAGTTGGAACTGATTGGCTTGGAAGTTGTATGATTCGGTTTTGGCGCCATCCTTGCCTTCGCCCTGTTCTTTGGTGCCAGCGATTCGGCCGATCATGGGACTGAGATGCCTCGACCAGGCGCAGGGACCAACAGTCCACACCCTACCGCCATTGTTACCAACCTCGGTCTTCCCAAGTAGTTCCACGCTGACGATAAGTTTGCCCGACATTTCGATGCCGTGGGAAAAAATGGCAGCACAACCGCGCATAAAGTATGCTCGTTTACTGCCCATGCGCTTCTTGATCCTGTAAGCTTGTTCCTTGATGCCAGACCAATTGTCATGGAGTGAGTCGACATTAACGTGGACGTTGCCAAGACGGTCGTCATGGTCGTTGGGGTCCTCGTCGTAGATGCGCGCTTTGAGCTTGAACCCAGTCGAGGGGACATTAGCGATGATCCAGTCGCAATTCCACACCGGGTCAGTGGATTTCCGAATGGTTGGGGTACGGAATATCATGTCCGGGTCTTGCTTGTGCCGAGGTGGGAGGGCGACGTTCAATTGAGCCAGGACGTAGGGATCGGATGAGAAGGAGTTGATGTCAGCTATCGGAAGGTTTTCGGCGCGATTAAAAGTGATTTTCACGGTGTAACCCGGTGGAGCGTCTGGAATGGGAGTGTCGTCGGCACCACCTGCGGGAGGTGGTTTTTCGTCCTTGGGGACATGTTTGGTAGCCTTCTGCTGCCAGCCAGCGGTCTTATCGACGAGTTTGGTAGCAAATGCATCGGTACGGTGATCTTTTCGGTGACTTGGATGAGCTTCCTTCTCATCCTCCATCGAGTACGATTAACTCGGGTGTTGGTTGGGAGAGGGGGCGGATGTTGCAGTGGTGGGGAAGCTAGTCAACCAACGCAGGGGAAAGTGGCTGGGCAAAAGAAGGCTCATGGATGTAAGATGGTCGACAATTGATAATGCGCCTGTGTTTCCGGCCCCTCCATGTACTCGTACCGTTCGGACTGTTGTCTTGCTGGAACACTAAGGTATCCTCTGATTGGTTGTACGAGAAGGGCCGCGTCATACCTTTCCCGTTATGTCTTCGGGGCGCAAGAACCCATCGCAAGACCTTAGCGGCCGTAAGAATCCCCTACCTTTCTAAGCAGATACAACCCCAACAACTAGGATTTATAAAAATTATTAACAGTATATCTTCTAGAACTCTATCCGTCTAACAGATCTGCCTCTTTAGAATTCTTGCTTTTCTACTGTACAGCTGGGCCTTAGGGTAAGCCGGGGCTAAGGGGAGGGACTTTAGAAATCTTGGCTGTTTTTGCGGCTCTGCTCTGCCAAGACTATCGATTTAACAGCGCTTTACGATTTAATAACGACCCCACGGTCGTATCTTATTAAGAATCGTACGATCGAGTGCTTTCGTTAGGTCCTGTAGATTGCACTTACTAGAATCTTTATAGGATATAGTATTGGTGGTTTGCTGTATTACAGTTGGTAGGGGATTCTTGCGGCCGCTAAGGTCTTGCGATGGGTTCTTGCGCCCCGAAGACATAACGTACCTTTCCCTCGTTTGCGGGAGGGTGACGTTCTTAGCGGCGCGTGTCGGCACGAGGAAGCTTGGTAAATGCTTGGCTAATGCTTGGCGAATGCTTGTTTGGTCGATCATCCATCCGATGATTCTGTCTTGATAGAGTACAATCCCGGCAACATGTGGTAGAAAAAGTCTCTCGAAGATCGGGGACGCGAAACGTGCGAGGGAGTCGTGCTAAAAAGTCAGTCCGTCAAAGTACCTCCTTCCGGATCTACCAGATCAGGGCAATCAATGAAAGTGACCGCTTCACCAGATGATCATCTGCTACGAGAGGTGAATTACCGTCTCTGACTAACACAAGGCTGTGCTCCAATGCAAATAAGATGATTAGGATGTCGACCGCTCGTTGAGTTGCTTGAACGTCTTTAGCACCGCCGCAAGCCTAGACGGTAGCCCCTGCCTTTACAGCAAGTAAACGGAAACGTATATCAAATGTAAGGCCGTCTTTCTCTCGGGATCAAGCTTTTCAAACAACATGATCTTCTGCCAAATTGAGTATTGGAGCGCTTCTCCTAAGCGATAGGGGGTTGCAGGGTTTCGAAATCGCTGTCACTGGCGGCTTTAATACTATCTCGTTGTAATATCAGCCATAGAGCTCTCCAAGGTGATCCTGCCTTTTTCTTTTAGTGTCTCCGCATCATGAGGTGGGATAGAAATGCTGCCTGCGGCTGTCTTGCTCATGCGGACTGCAGGTGCTCCTATCCACCTCCTGAGGACGATTGACTGCCGCCCTTGAGTCGGTAATGGAAGGAGCACAAGACGCCTTGAAGACCGCATTCGTTCAACAGCATGAGCTTGGAACAGATCATCGCCAAGAAAAAGCACGAGTCCTTATTCCACTGCCACGAGCGTATTTGATACGATGTTCCAGTTTACTATTGCTCACTGTCACCGTTCGACTATTGGTTGGGGAAGTTCTAAGTGAAGATGACGATTGGAGCTTATCAAAATGGTGAGTCGCTTCATTTGTGACTCCTGGAGGTTTCTCGGGTCAGTGCAAATGAAACTGGGAAGCAGAGTCATGGAGATAGACGCATAGGCAACGAGTATCTCGACCTGATGCATGTCCAAGACACCGATTGCTCATTTGCTATTCGCCGCTCCTTCTAACACTAGCTGTTCAGCTAGAGCTATCCGGAGAATAGCAAGGTCCCTATGAAAAGCCTCGTCCAACTCGTCCTGCTCATCCTGCAGTCGCTTCAATAATCTTTTTGACTCAGCGTAGGACTTGTCCTCCATCTCTTGAGCCACCGGGTCCTCCCCATCAATCCCATTAAGTCTCCTGAACTCTTCAAGCTTGAGGCTTTCTTGATCACGGAACTTCTTAACCTGCTCTGTTATTCGATCCTCCGCTTCAGCTATAGATGCTATAGCCGCTTCTTCGGCTTCTTTCAGATTGCGCTGGGCCTTTTCAACCGCAGACAGATCTATTTCTCTACCTTTACCCTTGTCCTTTGCAGTGGGCGGGGCGGATTGTGCGCCCGTAGCAAGAGTTAGGCCCTTGAGGTTGGTGGCGACCTCGGGGTAATCAACTTGCGGACTGTAAGATAATCAGTCGATAGTCCTCTGTAATATAAAGAAGCCTGTATACCTTGAAACCGACCCCTGCTTCTGTACGATAAATGGAGGTCGGCCCTTCTCTACGGCGGTACTGTTCATGAAGGCCAGAATCTCGTGCATTACCAGCTTCCGCTTGGAGAATGTGAGCTGGCGGAACCAGTAATCCTGCTTTCCGACAATATACAAAGCCTCTTGTTGGCGAGAGGTAGCCACGTTAGCTCGCGGGCCGTCGCCCATAAAATGAGCTGACCGATAGGAGTCAGTAATTTCTCGATTTGACTGAATTTAGCAGAGGGATGACTTACGTAGGCCATGGGTAGTCACCAGGCTGAGAACAACGATCTTGGCCTGCGACCCTTGTGTTGAATCGATAGTGCCAATCCTGATGTCCACCCAGACTTCCCAGCCGTTATCCCTCGCGGTCTTTTTTAGCAGTTTTCTCTGCGCCTTGTAGCCAGTAATAACACAGATGTCCCCTTTTTTAATACCTGGCCGCGCTAACAAACCTCTAACTACCGCATCCACGACGTCAATCTCGGCGGTATTCCAACTGCTACCGGCCTCCTCGGACTCCTGCTGCCCGTGCTCGACATCGATAAAATGCAGGAAGGATTTCAGCTCGTAGGTTTCACCTCCAACAGTGGTAGCTTGTGTGGGGTGCTCTAGTAAACTCTTGAGGAAGGGGGAAGGGTTGGCGGTCTTCTTGTGAGATTCGATGATCACATTATAGACACAGGCTACAAGGTGGGCATAAAGCTCGTCATGCATCCGGTACTGCTTGTCGAGTATAATCCATGGAAAGCCATTCTGCATGAACTGTCATAATATTAGATCAGCACATCACTTAACATAGGTACTATACGTACCTGCTGTAGGAAGCAGTCCGGCCACAGTGACCTAGTTGCCTTATTCAGTATAAGGCCCGGCAGTTGAAATGGGTCGCCGGCAAGGAGTAATTGTGCGGCCTCAATAAAGCTCATGATTGGCAGCATGAGATGAGGTCGCTATAACGTCCCGGCTTCATCAAAGACTATGGTTTCTGCGGGAAACCAGAACTTTGGCTCTTTTGTATTCTTGTCTTCCGCATAAAACATAGGACTCCGACAAGTAGCAGCCGTGCAAAAGAAGGCCTACAGTATATATCGGAATTAGTATATTGCAAGTGTCTTGGGAATATAAATAAGAATAACAGAATAATATATCTGCTCCAAAGTCAGGCGGGATGAGTATACAGCAGCTCCGAGATTTACTAACCTTATTAGCTTTGAGGACCGTACGCGTTAAACCTCGAGCATCCTCTAGGTATGCTTCTATGGTATTCGGATCATCGATTTTACCGAATGTCTCCAGCTCTCGGCATCCTTTAAGGTACCCTCCCCACGACTTGGACTTCAACACGGCCATTCTGTGACGCCGACGGTGGAGGTGACACGGCGATTTTAATTTGTCCGTGTCGCCGTCTGCCTATTACCTAAAGATTATACCTTCGGAGAAGCCTCGAATAAAGGGAGGATCGATACCGGGCGCAAGGAGTTTCCACAATTCTATACAGCTGTCTAGCAGAGCGTCTATAGCAACATCTGTTAGAATTAGCAGCTGGCTAAGTACTCAACACGATAGATCTCGTGGTACAGAATATAGGGTGTATAAGAATCAGAACTTACTCTGCACAGCAACACCGGCTACCTTTTGTCCCCGTACAGTAACGAGGAAACGAACGAACGCTGCAAGCGTCCAGGATTTTCCCGTCCCTGGAGGTCCAACGAGGATCGAGACGCTATGACCTAGTGCCATCTCGAGAACCTCTATTTGTGTAGAGTTCAGCTGAGCTTTTAAGGCAGCTGGCAGTGGTATGTCGGTCTGTACGAGCATATTCTTGATCTCGTCGCACTTTAAGTCGCCTAGAAGTTCGTCCGTAGGAATCTTCGACTTTGGCCGTGCTAGTATAGCCTTGTCAATATAAAAGCCGTGGCTATACTGAGATTCGAGATCCGCGTTGGCTGAATATCTCGAGATCGCTACATGTGCACGGTCGCCCTGGATATCGTTAAAGATTGGTACCAAGGAGACGTTGCTTTCTTCCTTGTTAACGAATACAACTATACTGGGGCCTAAAGAGTTTCTTATCGTTCCGATAAAGATAGCGCCAGAGGTATCGTTGTCGGTCTCCTTAGCAACGTCGAGTACCCATACGTTTGTTTTGCCACTGCCGAGTATTTGGGGGACTGTACGAGTGATTAGTGACCATCTATCCTATCGTAAGTGGTATGTTTTTTATTCCAGAACAAACCTGGAGGCGTGACTTCGTCCTTGTCGTCGACAGGGACAGGGAACGTGATAGGCGCATGGATTACATAGCTTTGGCCAAGCTGCTTCTCCGGATCGTAGCGAATGCCCTATAGTAGATTTTGGAGTCAGCATGCCTGCAATTACAACTGTCTTAGGAGTATAGATCTGGCTTGCCAGGGAATAGCTCCAAGGTTAACTGGCATTAGGGTAGAAAAGTTCCAAAGATTGCTTACCTCGTTATCGCCGGTCCTATCTTCGGAGCCACGGTAGACCTCAACAAGAAGAAATCGCTCGTTTCGACCTTGTCGAGTCCTGATACGGCAACCATAGAAATCTCCCAGTGACTTCTCTTAGGCCTGAGACTCATACTCCAGAGCAAGGTGATCGATCTAAGCGTTAAAATTTGGTTAGCTATTGACCGTTTCCAGATAGTACAAGGTGTAATCTTGCATTTAAGATCTTGCGCCAATTATTCTCGAGCGCATGAGAGTCGATTCCTGTAAGAAGAGCTCTAAGGTGGCCGACCATGATATCCACCGTTTTAGCTAAGCCCTGGGACGGCTCGAGCTTGATAGGCTGAATCGAGAGCCTTAGATGCTTGACACTTTCGTAATGTCGAGCAAGGGGCAATTGGCTGACGGCCTCTTCTTCTCCGTTGCATCGTAGGGAGCCCTTGTCTACAACCACTTCGACGGTGATAGGGTCAAATTCCGCCGGCCCACGAGTAATAATGGCCTGGCTGATGTTGATAGCCTTCCATTGTACAGTGCAAGAAACACCCTTAGACTTCTGGGTGATAGTCAAGTCGTAGTCGAAGATTACAGGACCTACACCGCCAACGGATTGCCAAGCAATTGGATTCTTTAGGGCGTCTGGCAGTTGGGAGAAGTTGTTCCCTACAGCAACTGCGAAAGACATTTCGGCATGCTTCGTCTTATATTGGCGCGGAACGGTAGCTATAGAATCGACTCCGGTATTATCGTCTCGGACTGTTGACGATATCTTGACCGATAGGAATCGTTGCCGAAGGAGTTTGGAAGAGATTCTACACCGTAGTTCTCTGGGTTGGAGTTTGGAAGAGGATCTACACCGTAGTCCTCTGGGTTGGAGTTTGGAAGAGGATCTACACCGTAGTCCTCTGGGTTGGAGTTTGGAAGAGATTCTACACCGTAGTCCTCTGGGTTGGAGTTTGGAAGAGTATCTACACTGTAGAGCTCTGTTTTGCAACTTCTGGACGGGCAGAAACTATGCAAGGTGCAAGTGGACCACGTTTCAGACAGTAGAAGCGTATAGGTATCAAGCGCACAAGGAAGGAGAAAGAAAGTTAGCTTCACCATACACATAAATTACCTGAGTGCGGGGCCCACTCGGCTAGAGCCTAGCGCGATCAAATTAACGCCCTACTTGATATTCGAGTTGTGCCCGCATACGTTGAGGCTTTTCTCTCCTAGTGATCGGACAAGTAATTCGCGTATACGAAGTCAATCCTATCGCTCAGATTAAAGACACAAGATTCCTGTAAAGGCTTTTGTCCGAAATCTTACTCAAGGGGCTTTCTTGTCAAGGTTCTCTTCTAAATCGGATCCAGGGGGCTCTCTCGTCAGAGTTGCCTTCGCAACCTACATCTTCAAGGGGCTCTCTCGTCAGAGTTCCCTTCGCAACCTACATCTTCAAGGGGCTCTCTCGTCAGGGTTCCCTTCGCAACCTACATCTTCAAGGGGCTCTCTCGTCAGGGTTCCCTTTGCAACCTATATCAGAGACAATGGTCTACATCATCTCTTTCGATGACACCTGGAAGGCCCTGGGTGAAGAACTTGGTACGACAGGGTTGGAGCTCCGAGACGATATGAGTTATACCGTGCAAACCGGTGACACGTTTAAGGCCATCGCAGCGAGTCTTGAGGTCTCATTAGAGATTCTTTATGCCGCCAACCCGGGTGTCGATCCAGCCACTATCCAGGTTGGTCAGGTCTTAAACAATCCTCCTGTCGAACAGTCACCATATATTTTTTCTGTCGTGGCTCAAAGATTTAGCGTCACTGCGGACGCTATCTCGACCGCCAATCCCGGTGTCGACCCAACGACTCTTCAAGTTGGGCAAACCATCAGTCTACCGGGAGATGAAATAGCAGACGTTACCCCGGCAGACATTGCCGCGCTTACGGTCGACGAGACGACCGATGCTACCAGCTACGAGATACAGGAGATGCAGGTTGATTCAACGGACAATCGCCCCGCAGAGGACGAGACGCGAGAAGATATTCCTGCCGCCCCTAGTAATGGCCATCCGCGTGCCCGCAAACGAAAGCCTCCTCCGCCCGAGCTAAAAATCGCTCCGGAGAGTATAGGTGTGAAAAACAGCACGCTACTGAATTCAGGTCGTATGCAGTACCGCGACAATGCTAGCTCTCAATGGATAGACGTAGAACATGGCTATACGCCACTGTGGGACTTATCCAAGCAACCTGAACCTGCGAACGTACAGCAGGTGCTTATCAATATACAAGGTGAGTCGGGAAACGGCAGTACTACAATCCTGGTTAATTAGCGATAGGTATTGAGGTTAAACAATATGACGCCTTGTTCAAACCTCAGCGCGGCCAGAATAACCAGGAACTTGTCTCGACGCTGATCCATGGCTGGCTTGTTCGCTTCACGCATGCCTCAATCTCGGATATCTTGCTCCGCCAGTACGAAGTATCCGAAACATTATGGAGGCCAAAGGCGCGAGAAGGTGATATGAAATCTTTCTGCGTTATCCGCTTCAAATGCACAGGACCATTGGCAGTCAGCCAAGATAATACTCGTCGTCCGAGCGTCCCGAAGGGTGCGGATAAAAGTAAAAATACAAAGGACGAGTCCTCTGCTACGGCAACTGCTGTAGTATCTTCTGCAGATCTACCTTTAGCCCGGCTCTGCAAAGACAAGAATACTCTTACCGGGAAGGAGATCCGCCTTGTATTCCCAAGAGGTAATGCAACCGGACTTAAAAGAGGGATATAGGTATAGTCCATGATTGTAGATCTGTTGACGGGACGAGGCCACAAGTTCGCCTATAACAACGTGGAGGCAAATAAAGGCTCGTTGGATACGTGGGCCGCCGGTCTGCCTCGAGGCCGATGGGGAACCGCTGCGCTAAAAAGGGTAGTAACCGATGGCGTTACCGAATGGGCCTTAACAAAGAATACGTTAGTACAGCGAGATAATTAATCGGGGTCTAAGCTAATTATTTACCTAGGCAAGAGTTACGGCAACCCAGGCAAGGTTCGCCGACCCTTGAAAAAGAAACTGAGCTACCAGTACGACAACAGAAACAACGGCAGAAAAGACTACGTGAAACCGACTCCCTCGAAGCATACACGCAAGAAGATCTGGATGCTGAAGTTAAACGAACGAAGACCGCATTTGGCCAGATAATAGTAGAGGAGGATAGTCTAATGCGCAAGCTTGATGAGGTACGGAAGCAGAAGGATGATTTAAGATGGCAGATAGACGCCGCCGAGGCGAAGGCAAATACTAAACGCGAGGAAAGGAATAAGGAAAGAGTACGGAAGAAGAAAAAATAACCTACTGATCAAGTATAACCTTGCTGGTCTAATAGAAGATAGAGACGGAGGAGTTTGTATACTTACCTTTCGTTCTTACCTTTGCCTTGTCCCCGTCCGGGTGCTATTCTGGTAAGCTCGTTAGTCTTTTATACAATAATAATAACCCTAACGCCAGAGCTGAATTCTTATAGTAAATTATAGCATCTGTACTACTATCTGTAGTGCGTTATTCAGTCCTTCTTCGATGAGTAATCGTCCAAGCCTTGCTTCTGGGAATCCTTAGGAAGATGGTAATCGGTTATCTACTCGGCGAGGCTATTAGTGGTAAGATAAAGCTTTCGAGGTTCGTCGTTCGTCGATGTGGCAGTCTTATTCGCAGATCTGTATTAATGGTATAAGCTTGCCTTGTCAAGCGTCTGCTCTGCTGTCCAGATCAGCTGAAAATACTACCTTTCGTCTGTATAGCTGGATCAGATGCTTCAGCGTCGCTTCTGTAACTAAAAATAGGTATGAATGACTTTCTTGGCTAGGTCAGCCACATAAATCTCAACCACGGAAGCGGTTGTGGCAACAGGCATCAACCTACCCTTCTTATCAGAACTACTTCGCTTCATCCTAGAAACGTCCGACGTGCTGGTATACTTCCAGGTATTAGACCATCGATCATTAAAGCACTCTGATCCTGCCATTGCTAATTTTTCGTGATTCAGATAATACCCACCGACGCGATTCCGCTACTATTGACAGTCTCCGCCAGGATCTTTGACGTGTTGTCTCAGGACTTGCTTAGTGGACAAGGCTGCTATCAGATCGAAGAAACCGCTTTGCTGCTTTCGGAAGGGTTTTGCTCCAACCTCAGCATTGTAGCCGAATCTTGGGTCTAAGGTCCACGGTCAACGACAGTATGGGACGGACGTAATCGCGATACTCAAGCTTCTACGTTACCTAACACCGACGTCGATCAATTTCTCCGGTCGACGGGGATGATCGAGATCAATTTGCTCCGGTGTTTAATGTGCCCTGCCGATCCGAAGCCAAAAAAGCACGAGTACTGGTGGCGGGATTTAGGTAAACGCCAGAAGGTGCTGTGCATTTATTGATTGCGTTGGTATCTATTGGGCCTATAACAGCGTCAGGGCTAGGATGAGTAAGTTTGCTCGTTTATCTCACCTGTCCGTGTATAGTTGTGCAGAAATATCCGCATTTTATGCCCTATAGCACATGGTAGCCTTCCCTACAGATTAACCTTCGATCTCTTTACCGTCTCATTCTGTGATTATCTCTATAGGAGAAAAGATTGGTTCTGGAAAGTGGGAGATGATGAGACAGCCAATCCAGGAACAATACACTTGTAAGAGTGCTTGTGGGAATCCAGGAAACAGCCAATCCAGGAACAAGGCACTTGTAAGAGTGCTTGTAGGCGATGATGAGACAGCCAATCCAGGAACAATACACTTGTAAGAGTGCTTGTGGGAATCCAGGAAACAGCCAATCCAGGAACAAGGCACTTGTAAGAGTGCTTGTAGGCGATAATGAGACAGCCAATCCAGGAACAATACACTTGTAAGAGTGCTTGTGGGAATCCAGGAAACAGCCAATCCAGGAACAAGGCACTTGTAAGAGTGCTCGTAGGCGATAATGAGACAGCCAATCCAGGAACAATACACTTGTAAGAGTGCTTGTGGGAATCCAGGAAACAGCCAATCCAGGAACAAGGCACTTGTAAGAGTGCTCGTAGGCGATAATGAGACAGCCAATCCAGGAACAATACACTTGTAAGAGTGCTTGTGGGAATCCAGGAAACAGCCAATCCAGGAACAAGGCACTTGTAAGAGTGCTTGTAGGCGATAATGAGACAGCCAATCCAGGAACAATACACTTGTAAGAGTGCTTGTGGGAATCCAGGAAACAGCCAATCCAGGAACAAGGCACTTGTAAGAGTGCTCGTGGGAATCCAGGAAACAGCCAATCCAGGAACAAGGCACTTGTAAGAGTGCTTGTGGGTGATAAAAGAGATGTCGATGGAAGATGTGTTCATCCGGAGAAGCTTGAGACGCCTGTACGAATACGCTGAAGTGCCGGGGGCTAAGTAGTTGACCAGAACATCGGGAAGAATGTTTCTAACGGTAATTTGGTGCTCAATTGATATTCTGCGAGCTGAGAATCAGCAAGAGCGGACGAGTCTCGGAAACCTGACCTTTGTACACGGTGTTTCGAAAACGGCGCTAAAACCACCCTAATATGAACACACCGTCAGACCAAAATTCCTTCTTTTTCCTTCCCCGTACGATGCTGAATTGGAAAGTGTTATAACGGACCAGTAGTAATCATTGTACCTATCCAAGTGCTTCCTCGTCGAGGCTACTTGATTCTCCTACCATACCCAAGTGCTTCCTCGTCGAGGCTACTTGATTCTCCTACTATACCCAAGTGCTTCCTCGTCGAGGCTACTTGATCCTATCCACCATACCCAAGTGCTTCCTTGTCGAGGCTACTTGAATCTCTACTCCGCTATCCACACGATATCCCCAGACGCCTCTCAAAGTCAAGATACAGCCCAAGTCTGAACTGGAGGACCGTATGAACGCCCTGGAGAGGATATACCAACGGGCCGGTCCTGACAAAAAGCCTGCGCTGAAGATAAGGCTAGACAATGTAAAAGCCGAACTCACCGCAGCTCCGTCAAGACGAGAGGTTAGCGTTACCAAGGCTCGACAAAATCTTCAGCGGAAACAGGATAAAGCTACAAACGCTCGAACGACGGCGACAACGCTTAGACGACGTCTCCAAGCTGTACAGCACTCGCCTTCTGCATCGGGGCAAGAGATTGCAAAGCTACAGGGTAATCTTCAAAAGGCCTCAACGTCCGCGAACGCCAAAGAGCAAGAGGTCGAAGCAGCCAAATCTAGGCTGGTCAAGGCCGAGGACTATTTAAAGAAAGGTCAAGCAGCGATACAGGGAAAGGCAGAGCCGAACTCAGGACGGCCATCCCTTGACGCAGTACCGACTGCATCTCCGACGACGACAAAGCAGCCTGAACAACTGCCAGATACCATACCCGACTTTGATCTCGGCGAACAAGATCTTGATGAGGTCAGGCTTAAACTATTAATCTCTTAACCTTCAGCTAACACATATATATACAGTTATTCCAAGAGATTATCGACAAGGATAACATAGCTGTCCAGGCTGTTCAGGCTGCAAAGGAGAAAGAGGCTGCTCTCCAACGTGCAGCCGCCGAGGAACAAAAGGCTCGAGAGGAAGCTGCAGCTCGTAAAGCTCAAATAGACAAGAGTCGGGAGAAAGCACTGGCCGAACGAGCCCAAAAAGATCGAGCTATTGCTGAGCTAGTGGCCAAGAAACGAGAGGAAGCCCTAGCGGTCAAGATGCAACGCCTGGAAGATACGGCACAACATGAGCGAGAACGGGTCGAAAGGGACCGACAAGCCGAGGAGACACGCCGCCTCTTGCAACAGTCAGGGTACCGTGGTGGATCTCAAGGTGCCCCGAATGCCAATCCTAATCTTGCGAACGACAGCGACTTTCAAGTGGAAGACGAAGAGAATAACTCGGAGCCTATTACCCAACGACGTAAACGTAGAGCTGCTCGTCAGCTATCTACCGTCGAGGACCACGCCGATGAAGAGGATAACCTCGATAGGATCCCTTTATCCCTAACTCGGAAGAGACGTCGCCTCGGAGTAAGAGATAACTCGACCTCAGACCCCGACGACGTTAGAGAAGTCGTGGCAGCAGCTTCTGGTTCAATATCAAGCCTCACAGACAAGCAGAAACGTGACGCCTGGAACACGCTTTCCAAGCCAGAACTTATCAACCATTGCGGCCTCACCAGCCGCGGGTCGCACAAAACTAAAGAAGGACTGATAGACCGGTTGGTAAAGGACAACAAGCCACTGCCTCCGGACATTCGCCTGCCTTTCATGGAGAAATGCAAGTATAACGAAGACGAGATAGCAAAGCTCGATTTCAATGGACTTCATAAGGAAGTTTCTAGACTTGTATTATCTATACCCAACCGTCAAAATCAAACACGAGCTTCACTGCGGGCAATATTGATCGAGTTTATCCGATCGAACGGCGAAGCGTTTCGCCCTACGCGTGCGAAGCGCGGGTCCGGCAAAGCTGCCAAAGCCCTTTTAAAGATCCAGGCACAAGAGAGAGCTAAAAAGCGTAGACAGTTGGCATCAAGCCTGTTGAGCCAGCCTGTTTTTGATCCTGAGCAACCGACCCTAGTAGTTATTCTGACACGAGACAGTGCAGACATGGATGAAGATATACAAGAGGAACGGCGCAGGACGATGCAGAACTATAAGATGGCGTTCAAGCAAGGCAGAATCTACAACGGGCTGCAGAGAGCAAGTTTCGAACTTCAACACCTTAACGGGTACCGCCTCCGTACCGAAATCCCCGAGAGGCCTCTACGTGTTCCTAGGTATAAGTGGTTGCATAGTATCCTGGCGCGACCGGCGGGCAGTCGAGTTGTATTGGTACTACGTGGAATCGACGGGCTATCCAGCAACCTGAGAAGCTGGAGAACGTTTTTAAAGGGCCAACAGTCGCGAGGCCATCAGACTACAGTTCTTTTTTCAGAAAGTGTCGAACAATGGGAAGGTAATAAGATCCTCTGGTCTCATAACGATTGGATGGGTCCTATCAGGGAAACCCTTCAAGATGAAGAAAGATATTGGTTTGGCTGTGAGCTTCAAGAGCTCCTGGAGTCAGATGCTCGCGTCTGCAAGGAGCTAAGAGAACAGCTTCAGGATTTGGACGATTCACGGGTCGATATAAGCGAAGCGATCGAGGTACAGGGGAGACCTCCTGGTGGTAGAAATGGATGAATGAGCGATAATATCGTTAATGAGGGTCTTTGTAGGGCTTGCGAAGTAGAGGCTATCCCAGTGAGTAGGATCACGCTGCCCCAATATCTGCAAAGCTTCGTCGTCAAGGCTGCTCCAATTAAAGCTGATGAGTTCAATTTACATCCAGGTGCACTGGATCCAACGTGACTAAAGGACCGGGAGATGGCTTCAGGTCGTTATCGGCGGCTCTCCACACCATGAAGACGGCTGTCGATCGAGTCATTCTGAAATATCCTTAAGGAAGGGCACAAGGATGAACTGTAAGCATCATAGTATAAATATTGCCTTTCGGCACAGTGTTCTGGGACCCATTCGGGCCCACTAATGCCTCTTCCTTGTCCTTTATCTCATGCCGTCTGTATCATATGCTTCATGACGCTCAATGTACAGCAAACCGCCTCCCTCCCCGGGCCCACATAAACCAATGTTGACCCCCTAAGCCCCCAATATGTTGTATCGTGAAGAATTCCCAAATAAGAAGCCGATGTAACACCGGGTTGCTGAAACCAAGCCGCCGAGTGATATACCCTTTCTATACCATTGAAGCAACCCCCCCCCCCCCCCCCCCCCCCCCCCCCCCCCCCCCCCCCCCCCCCCCCCCCC
>SAUG01000076.1:0-84771 GCA_011316305.1 Rusavskia elegans
CCTGGTCAGGGTATCAATGTCATCGTGCCGCAGCCGCATCCCCAGCGCAGTATTCCACAATCAGCCTCTCGAGATCCAACAACTTATACGGCTTCGTCATGAACCCTTCCATCCCGACCTCACTCGCACGTTCCAGCGCCGCGTCCGTCACATCGGCACTGACCGCCAACACCGTCACCCCTGCTCTCATCCTCCTACCCCTACTGCCGTCTTCGTTTTCATTGCCGCCCTCGTTTTCATTGCCGCTAGGAGTGCCTTGCAGCTCTCGTCGTTCCCGGTCCAAGGCTAGGATCTTCTCCGTGGCTTCATAGCCGTCCATGGTCGGCATCCACAGATCCATGAGAACGACATCGATCGGCTTTTCGCCACGAGCGTGACGATCGATGGACATTTGACGGACAGCCTCTCCGCCATCGTGGGCTTCGTGGATGTCGGTGTAGCCGAGTTTGGAAAGCATGCTGACGAGGAGTTGGCGGTTGATTTTGTTGTCTTCGGCGACTAGGAAGGTCAAGGGGTATTTTTGCGCCAGGTTGCGGTCGAAGCTGTAGACCTTTTTGGTTGATGCTCGTCTGGCTGGGGAGCTATGCGCTTGTTGGGAGAGGCTGTTGCGGCGGGATGAAGACGCTGGTAGTAAAGGCGTGGAGGCTCTTGGTAATGTACTACTAGGATCGGAGGTGAATAAAGGAGAAGCTCTGGATTGTGGTGTTCGTCGACGGTCCAAGGAGTGGGTTTCCAGCCCCCGTTGGTCCAGAATGGGTGGGCGGTCAAGAGATGCTCGCGAAGGTGTGGGTGTGGCGGTGGGTGATGATGTTCTGCTATGCGTATCCGATGGCGTGATTGGTACTTTGAGCTCGAAATGTGAACCTCTTCGGGGACCTGTGGTGTCGGATCTAACACAGATCAGATCTCCACGGATTTTTCGAGCCAATCCCTTGGCTACGAGCAAACCCAACCCCAGGCCATCTTTCTGTCTTGTGAGAGAATCATCCTCGCGGGAAAACGGCTTGAAGAGATACGGTAAAAAAGCTTGAGGAATTCCCTGCCCCGTGTCTTCGATGTTGATGACGATGAACCGTGATTTGGGACTGAGAGTAGCTGTGAGCTTGATCTTGCCCTCATCCGTGAATTTAATTGCATTGAGAAAGACACAAGACACCAGTTTCGCAAGATCACGTTCATCAACTGATCATCGTCAGCATGGTAGAAAATCTCTCACCTAGCATTGACTTACCAAACATTGTGTCTGGCACTTGGGGGTCAACTGTCCATTCTACAATCTTTCTTGACACTTCGCCGTTGGAATTGCGGGTCCTGACATCGATGATTTCTCCTCCGTCAGTATCTTCAGCCACGGCAGACTCTGGACGGCCGCCGAGACGAAGCGATTCGTTCACGACCAAATGCAACAGATCGCGAACTTTTGTGTGCCGAAGACCTGGAGTCGCAGCCGCGGACTCGGGTTCCGAAGTATCAAGAGCCATTTCATCGATTGTATCCTGAGTGCGCAAAGTAGCGGGCGTGCTTCTCAAGCCGGATCGGTCGCTCCCTCTCTGGCTCCTGGTAAGATTGTCGCTCTCCTCGACTGCCGTCTTTAACGAAGCCGTGTGCGGAGATACACCTCTCGAGTGTAATACTCGATGTTTGTGTGCTGGTCGCTCAACTTCAGCGGAGGACGTCCGCCTTCTTTTGCTGCGCTTGAATGAGATACTGTTGCCTTTGATAAAGATATTCGGTCGTCTATCACCCTGAGATAGAGTAGACAGCGCATCGACGCTCTCGTCGTCCTCCGGCGGGATTGGGGTGTCAGGAACTTGCATATTGAGATCGTAGGCGTGGACCACATTATCAGCCGCTTCAACCGCTCTTCGAGAGCTATCTTGAACGACTTCGATGTTATCACGCAGCGTTTTGAAGATCTCTCGAGCCACATCATCAGACTGATTCTCCAACGACTCTTGGACAGTGGCGTGCATAACATCGAGCATACCAACTACACCCTGCATTGGCGTCCGGAGCTCATGTGACAGACTTCTTGCGTAAGGTTTCAGTGACTGTTGAGCAGTAACCGCCTCAGCCGGGATGATTTTCGAGGGCCTGTCTGAACCTCTTGAGAAACCCATGCCTTCTTCGAGTCGCTCCAATATCACGTCCTCCAGTGAATGCAGAAGCATTTCGATGTAGGCCCAGCCGAGTTGCTTCTTCGCAACACCTTCTTCGGTCCACATCATACCAAAATGTCCGAAGCACTTGCCTTCAATGAACAGTGGGACTCCAATATAGGCATCCGTAGGGAAAGGAAAGCTGTTGGGGTTATTGAGGACAAAGTCCTGGAGCTTGTTCGGGATGAGGAAGACCTTGTCGTGCTTCATATTATGGCACGGTGCGCCATACGCCAAATACTTGAAATCTCGATGCAGATCAACAATGTCTTGACCATCGTTGTAGTAAAATGCCACTCCAAGCAGACATGAGCCCGGTTCTCCAATGGGTGGCATTTCCACCGCCGTGTCCTGATCGTCCACAAGGATGCGTTTCGTGACGAAACCGTACTGAGCGCCGGTTATGGACGTCATGCCTTCCATCAACAAGGTCCAGAAATCGTAGGTGGTCGAGTCTCGAAGCTTTTTTTTCAGTTGAACCAACTCCTCGACCGCATTATTTTCTGCCGCCGTATAATGTTCCTCAACCACCTCACGAAAACCCTCGTCGCCAGTGTGCGCCGCTACACCAGGATGCGGACCAGAAACACACAATGACGCCCTTTCCATCAACTCCACCAGGTTGCCTCCAACGGTGTCCTCCATAATCTGAAGAATGACGAATTCCGCGCTGTCTGTCTCATGTGGATCGTTGTTGAATTGGCCCTAATTGACGTTGGTCATCGTGGTTGCCAGGCGGCATCCGGCGCTACTGTTCGCTGAAGACTTCTTTTCTAGAAATATCTCTGGTTCAAAAAGAGTGGAATTTGCGCGGACCGCGAGACAGGATGCCTGGCGCAATAAAATGGTACAACAGCTGGACGGAAGAAGCGCAAGTCGAGGGATTCGACCGGTGGGCCTGCGAGTGGGAGAAAGCTGAGCAGTTGTAAATTCACTCAAGTCAGGACAGAAGGGAAAACCAGCGAGCGAAAGTTGGTACAATGCGGCAGCACGTGCAGACAACGAAGGAGGTTGGAATTCGAAGTCCAGCAGCGCTAGACTGAGTCAGGTCAGTTCCGGAACGGGCTGGGAATAACGAAGGCAGAGTGATGGGATTGAGCGCCGGAAACAAATGACGCCTGCGCGCAAGAAGAACGATGGGACGAGATCGTAGGATACGATGTACGGTCCATCTAAGGTCTGGACCGTCGGCCTAAGGCCCCTAAACCAAAGGCCTTCTAGGCTGAGCGACACCAAAATATCCGGGGGCGCGGATCCCCATTATATAAATCTTCGCTACCGTAAATCCCAGGCGCAATTCTTGCTCACTATGATGTTATTATGGATGACTTCTCTCCGGCTTACAGCGGCCCAGCGTCGATTACCAGTCTCCAAAGCCCTCAAAGCATAGGGGAATTCCACTCTCTGCATGATCAAGAGGTGGACCCCAGCCAGCAGACACCCACACGCATAAGGATCGCTGGTCTGGGTGCATTCTTGATTTTCAAGGATGCAATAATAATCCCAGGAACCTGCCTGCTGGGTCCCTCTGTCACACCCCAAACAAGAAAGCCAGCTGGGTCCACCGTGGCTCGTGGTGCTGCTCGGAGCTGTCGCCTGGCTGGCCCTGCATCTTCTCGCATCCGGCGGACCGTCATCCTGACCTCAAACATCATCGGTCATTCTAGACCGGTCCATGGAAGGGACTCTGTGTCATATCCCGTCCCTGCCGCCGATCCACCATTGCCCTCGTTTCGAGCGTTTTAGTCTGTTGGCTATGCACCCGCCACGACTGATGAGGATTGACCTCTGGGAAATGAGAGATGCACGGCGGAGCTTAAACGTCGGTGGCTGCGGTTGTTTCCAGTGCGAGTTTGACTGCACTGATGATGAATAGTCTGCGCAAGAGGCTTGCATCTGCTCCCCAACGCCCGCAGACGTGTCTTTGTTCTGGAAAAATCGCCCGACTGCTGGGAGGCCCTCGAGGTGGAAATCTTACTCCGCACCATCGGAGACATGGTTACCGGGAAGCCTCCTCCGAGAGATCCAATCAACCGTGCGTTAATCTGGCACAAAAATACTTAAATCGATCATCGGACCCTTGGCGGTAAGCCTGCAACGTCCTGAACCCTGTGAACTCTATATCGGCCAGAATCCTTTCTGATGCCTTTTCTGACCATCCTCCCCACTCTTTTTGATGATCATCTCTTGAATGAGGCAAGTGGACGGAATATCCATGGCCCGTTTGAGGTTTCAGATGGGCCCACTCCGTTCCTTGGTGAGATTCCATCGGAGCTATACTGCTGAAGTCACCACAGTATGATCTACCGGGCCCCTGTCGGTCCTAATAATAATAGAACACATACTGATGACAAGACGCCCTGGGAAAAGACGATGTAACGGTCGACTACCACGCTCTTGGCCCGTGGAGTGTGGACTACTGTACTCTGTACCCTGTTGATTTCATAATCTTGTATCTGACGCTACAAGAACCATACCTTTCTCGCTTGACATGTATACCAGAGAGTATCATGCGATGAGAACGATCTGTTCGACTTCAGCAGGGACTGCGAAGTGTTGCAAATTACATAAACTCGAAAGCCCGTGTTCTTTGATCTGTAATGATGTCTTTAACCGTCAGGCCAGATGTATCTCTAGATACCAGACAACAAAATCTGTTCACCTGGTGGTACTTTGCCCTGACGCTACAGTCGCGGGAATAAATAATGATAGGAGGAACATAATAATTAGGGTCCGGGACCATGAACCCTATCAGCCTCGCTTACCTATCGGAGCCTAGCGCATCCACAAACGTCAATCTGCGGAGACGAACCTCAGCAATTCTCGTAGCCATCACCATCTTCGATCCCACCAAAAGATGGCGGTCAAGGAGCGTTCAGGCATAGCCCTTGGGCTCAACAAGGGTCATGTAAGTCCACGTTCTCGCTGCTGTCATTCTGATACAGGAAGCAGCTAACGTGCGAGACGTAGAAAACAACCCCTCGCGAATTCAAGCCTCGCATATCACGCACCAAAGGCCACCTCAGCAAACGTACCGCTTTCGTGAGAGAAGTCGTCAAGGAGGTTTCTGGGTATGTCTTGCAATGAATTGGCCCGGAGTGGATGAGATTCTCCCAGTGCCATGTTGTCAATGACGGCAGCGCCTGAAGTTTTACCATTGAAAGCTTTGGCTAATGGTGTTTGTTCGATCAATAGTCTCGCCCCTTATGAACGCCGAGTCATCGAACTCTTGAGAAACAGCAAGGACAAGCGCGCGAGGAAGCTGGCGAAGAAGCGAGTACGCCGACACATCTCTTCTCCCATGGGATTCCGGCCCCAATCGAATGAATATACGGCTGACATTTGCGGCTCGTCTAGCTTGGGACGTTCGGACGCGCGAAGAGGAAGGTCGATGAGTTGCAAGGTGTCATTGCTGAGTCCAGGCGTGCTGGTCATTAGGGCGGTGACGGCGCAGCATCAAGTAATGGCGTTCATGTCACAGCTGAGGAACACAGAACAACCACTGAAGAGAAATCACATCTGAGCTTTTGCAAAATGAGATTGAATCCAGGAGCCCTTGAGCTCCAACTACTTGTGAATGCTCGTTTGCTCCTCCGAACCAAACCAACCCTGCTAACACCAGAGGAATGCCGCTGATACATGATTCGCCATGCAGAGTCATCATCATTATCATGATACACGTCCAGTCACTTCTTGCCTAAGCCCTTAAACCATTTTGGCACGCCGCCTTTACTGCCACCCTTCCCACCTTCTTTCCTTTTCTCTGTGGCTGGGTCTTTGGAGACCGGTTCAGGGGCGTCACTTTCGGCAATTCTTGCCACTTCAAGTTCTTTGGCTTGGGCTAACATATTCTCCTTCATGACAGGCTTGGCCCGCGCTTCAAGACTGGCTTCATCGCCCCAGAGAAAGTTGACAAGTGTACTTCCTGACATTCCCAAGTCCGAGATGAGCTTCTCTGTGCCATTTGGTGGAATAGTTCGAGGACCCTTGGCAGATCTGAAGTTGAGCAAAAAGGGCTCACTCTGTGCAGCCATCATTCCCCTGGCCAAATCGTAGAGCGAGCGCGCTGTATCCACATTGGTAAATGAGGCATTGACCGCGGATTGGTCGGGGAACCTTATCCTGATGACAATCTCTTTGATATCAGCGACCCTCTGCGCTTTAGCATTTTCCCTTTCCGCAAGCTCCTTATCACTCAAAAGAGTCTTGTTGCGTCCTGACCCCTGTAAGCGCGCCTGGTGTAGCTTGGCATGGGCGACCGTTGGCTCGTAATCTCTCTCATTGAATGCTTGTTGTGCCGCCTGAGGTATTGACGACTCAGGCGGTTTGAAAACACTTATCGGCCGTTGACCTGGTCCAGTGATTGTTGAGGGGACAGGGTCCGTGTCGGCCGGGATTTCGGTCTCTTGCTGCATGCTTGGGGTAGCGGTAGATGGCTGTTCCTCGTTAGATGGAGACCTTGGCTCCGGAGGGGTCTGTGTCTCCTCGGCTTCCTCGGGCAAGACGGGCTCAGCAGTGTCTGGAACCGATTCGTTTGTCGTCATACTCGTGGCATGACTGTACACTTTCTCATCGCCTGATACTGATTTGAAGTATCGCTCAATCTGTTCCATGGCCTCTTCCAATGGTGTGTCTGAAATTCGAAATCCAAGCCTAAGCAGGACACTTCCAGCATTGAACCCCAGTTGCGCTAGCGTCTTTTGCAGATCGGTGAATGACGAGAGCTCTCTGCCCATGATATTGATCACGGGAGCTTCATGGTATAATCTTCCAGCTCCGGCGACGCCGGTCCCCGTTTTGGTCTTAGCTCTCGCTGTGTAGTTACGTTGAGGGGCCATGGATTCGAAATTGCGCAGAATCAACCAGAGGGACGTGCTACTAGGATATTTTTCAATAAGACGCCCGCCCAACGAACCATGGGCCTCGCTTTCGGGGAGTTGCAAAGCAACTGAAACGACAGAGGGAGACCGCGAGAGTTGCACAAGCTCAAGTTTGGCACCAGCCGACAAGCCAGACAGTCTTATTGGGTTCGACAAATCCAGGTTCTTGTTCTTGTGCCTGGAAGCCAGCAGTAATCAGCAGACTGAATCAAATTTGGAAGCATCTCGAGGATGCAAGCCAGAGCCTTACTTTAGACCATAGCGACTTGCGTCAGCGCCCAACTTATTGCATGCCTCTTGTAGGACATCGCTAAGGATCATCCCCGGTATCGTTCTGATAGTCGCTCGCCGGGCAGAGGCATCGATAACAACCACAGTAGACGCCATAGAGTGAGATCACCAGGCTTCTACTGCGAATAAAAGTTGTATCTTGAGTAGATCATGCAAAGAAGATTGAAAAGCCACTTGGGGGTTACTGAAAAGATAGACGCTCACTCAGAGAGTAAGCTCGAAGTTTGTCAAACTCCTTCACTTCTGTATGCATTGACAATGACGAAGGTCGGAGAACACGGAACATTTTCGCCGATGGACCCGCTTTGAGCCGCAACCCACGTCAGCTGTCGATTACTCCACATCAACAGACTTGGACAGTTTGTCAACTCGTAGGTGGTAGAGAGCTCCTCCCACCTTATGCATCATGGCCCCAGAAGTCCATCATCTTTTCCATCGTTCAATTGCAGATCATTCGTTCTCAGCGGACAAGCAGACCTTAGCCGTAGCCCGCGAGAACAATGTGGAGCTATATCAACGGTCAGGCACCAAATTTATGTTGCAAGATGAGCTTAAAGGGCACGACAAAACAGTAACGGGCGTTGATATTGCTCCCAAAACTGGTCGCATCGTGACCTGCTCCCAAGGTCTGCACAGGGTACTCCAAACCACACCCTGATGTCCAGCTGAGTACTTGTCAGATCGCAATGCATACGTGTGGGAACCTTCTCCATCTGGCTGGAAGCCCATACTGGTCCTACTTCGTATCAATCGTGCTGCGACTTTCGTCCGTTGGTCCCCCTCGGAAAAGAAGTTCGCCGTCGGATCTGGAGCGCGAGTTATTGCCGTATGCTACTTTGAAGAGGAGAATGATTGGTGGGTATCGAAACACTTGAAGAAGCCAATCCGAAGCACCATCACCACTGTCGCATGGCACCCCAATTCTGTCCTCCTTGCGGCTGGGTCCACCGATGCACACGCAAGGGTCTTCTCGAGCTTCATCAAAGGGGTGGATGAAAGGCCAGAGAGCAGTGTTTGGGGAGAGCGCTTACCGTTCAATACCGTTTGTGGAGAGTATCTCAACAATTCGGCGGGCTGGGTTCATGGCTGCGCTTTTTCTCCAAGTGGAAATGCCCTTGCTTTTACGGCCCACGATAGTAGTATGACTGTGGTGTATCCAGGTGGACCTGATCAGCCACCAAACGCGGTCATCAGTATCAGCACCCAGCTGCTTCCATTCTTGAGCCTGATCTGGAATGGCGAAACTGAGATTATTGCCGCCGGATATGTATGCATGTCTCCGGTTGCGTTGGTCACTGGCTGAGCGTTGCAGGACTGTGAAGCTTATCGACTGAGCGGTAGCGAACGAGGATGGCAGATCGTCGGCTCAATGGAGTCTAAAGGCCGTCCTGGACTAGGAGACATGCGCGAGGAGTCTGCGCTCAACATGTTCCGCCAAATGGATCTAAAGGGCAAAGCCAAGGATGATACCCAGCTGAAGACCGTGCATCAGAACACGATCTCCACTATAAGATCATACTCCCAGGACAATGGAAATGTTCAAAAGTTCAGCAGTAAGTTACATCCCAATGCTTTCAGTCGAGGGAGCTATGACACTGACATGCTACAGCTAGCGGCGTGGACGGCAGAGTAGTTGTATGGTCTACGTAGAACCTACTGAGTGTTCCAGAGGAATTGGCAAATCTAGATTCACGATGCACAGAGCATGTCCTATTTGCTTTTCTTTTGGTCTTCTGTCTTGCTCAAAAGTCTCTTCGCGTGAATGACTCCTGTTCTAGACTGATCTCATCCAGACGTCGCTACCAGCGTCATGATCCTTTCTCCTTAGGCTTCGAGATTAGGGGCAGGCTTTCTTAACGATTGGGATTTCTATCAATATAGTTGAAGTCCCGAGAGCCCGCCCCTTTTTCCTTACAGCCATTGCCTTCGTGTTGCAGTACACGTTTAGCAGTCTTGCTAAAGGACAAGTCTGACCTTCGGTCCTTGCGTTACAATTTGCTCTTCTCGACTTGTTCAATAGCGGTAAGGACCATGGATCAGGCTCGCTACACGATACATATCTTGTCAACGTCTCGCCCGCATGGTGAGGGTCTGGACAGCTGTAAATGCTTGGCCGAGCTTTCAAGTTGTAGCACTGCCCATGATCTTGTTCTTCACAGTCAATTAACCGATTCAGCAGCAGCTCTGAAAGATACACTTCGACTGTAGAGGAGAGCCACATTTTGACCAACAGCATTTTTATTATTTGTTCATTGTAGAAAGCCAAAACCTCGATCTTAAAAATCGCTATGCCGTTATTATTCTCATTGCATCATGCAATTCCTCTCGCCATTAAATCTCACAGCAGCGTTTTGCATACCTTGAATAGGTAGACAGCATCGAGTGAGTAAGGTATTCAAGGGTATTGTGTTCAGGTGGATCGACCGAGTCAACCCTAATCGAGCTATCGATAAGGCTGCCCCTCCGTAGTACTCTTCTCAACATCTTTCTCACCACCATTGCTCGCCTCTTAAACCCTTTTCCTTCTTGAAGAATCTTTGAAAATAGTAATAGACCGAGTCGTCTATTCACATTCGTCATGCCCGTCGCTAAAGTCCACGCCCGTCAAGTCTACGACTCTCGTGGTAACCCTACCGTTGAGGTCGACATCGTCACAGAAAAAGGGCTTCACCGTGCCATTGTCCCTTCAGGGGCATCCACTGGTTTTTATGCACTCTGCTAGAATCTGTATACCAAAATTCTAACATTTGAGCTAGGTGCGGCTGAAGCTTGCGAGCTCCGTGACGGCGACAAATCGAAGTGGGGTGGAAAGGGTGTTCTAAAAGCTGTCCAGAACGTGAATGACACCATTGGTCCTGAGCTCATCAAGCAAGATTTCGACGTCAAGGACCAGGCCAAGGTCGACGAGTTCCTTATCAACTTAGATGGATCCAAGAACAAGACCAATTTGGGAGCCAATGCTATCTTGGGAGTGAGTTTGGCCATTGCCAAGGCTGCTGCTGCGGAGAAGGTATATTGGAATGAAGCCCAGAGGTCGTTGTGACTGCTGACAATTCTCTCTCACACCAGGGTGTTCCGCTCTACCAGCACGTTTCCGATCTCGCAAAGACCAAGAAGCCATACGTTTTGCCAGTACCCTTCATGAATGTTATCAATGGTGGATCCCATGCCGGCGGTAGTCTGGCCTTCCAAGAGTTCATGATTGTCCCCTGGTGCGTTTCGCGATGAGATTGTGTTCACTGCGCGACTTTGACTGATGACATCAGTATGGCACCAAGTTTCTCCGAGGCCATGCGCCAAGGCAGTGAAGTGTATCAACAACTCAAATCACTGGCGAAGAAGAAGTACGGACAGTCGGCAGGTAATGTGGGTGACGAGGGTGGTGTTGCACCTGATATTGCAACGGCAGATGAAGCGCTGTCGCTCATTACTGAGGCCATTGAGAAAGCTGGCTACACAGGCCAGATCAAGATTGCAATGGATGTTGCAGCAAGCGAATTCTACAAGGAAGACGCAAAGAAATACGATCTCGATTTCAAAAACCCTGACAGCGACCAAAGCAAATGGCTCACCTACGAACAGCTTGCAGACCAGTATAAGGAGCTAATTGGCAAATATCCCATTGTGTCCATCGAGGATCCATTTGGCGAGACTGATTGGGATGCGTGGACTCACTTCTACAAGAATGTCGATCTTCAGCTCGTTGGGTGAGTTGCTTGAGATTGGTATGGCAGCTTCACGCGCTGGTGCTAATGAGATTCAGGGATGATTTGACTGTGACCAATCCGGAGTTCATCAAGAAAGCCATCGAAGTCAAGGCGTGCAATGCTCTGCTGCTCAAGGTCAATCAAATCGGAACGCTCACCGAGTCCATCCAGGCGGCCAAAGATGCGTTTGATGCCGGCTGGGGCGTGATGGTGTCACATCGGTCAGGCGAGACGGAAGATGTTACCATTGCAGATATCGTGGTGGGATTGAGAACGGGACAAATCAAGACTGGAGCACCTGCCAGATCCGAACGATTGGCCAAACTGAACCAGATTCTGAGGATCGAGGAAGAGCTCGGTGATGGGGCGATCTTCGTTGGTGACAAATTCCGCCATGCAGTCTCCATATAGGAATAGTCCGGGGTTGTCGATGAAAATGATTCGCATGATGTAGGTCATCTGCCGAGGAGGCGCGAAGCACAGGCAATCCTGCAGCCAGAAAGCCCTCACCAACTATCTTGTCGGCTGAAGAACCTCTTAGACGAGGCGTTATTCATGTCCATGGTGTTCTCGCCCTTCTGTTGTGCGATTGGACCAGCGGGTGCCAACATTAATGAATTCTTCTGACTAAGCAAATGTAGGTACAACTAACTTTATCAGTGTTTTGCAAGAAGCTAAACATAAATGACGCACATGCTTTGTGATTCACTCCTCCACTCCGTACTCGGTTCCGCTTTGCGACCCACAAACCACTTCACCGTTGCAACAGGCTATTGGGTTTCCAACCACGTTGCACCACACACATCAAATCTGCTTCCCTCCTGTTAGCGAACCTCTCCAACATGGCGCCCGCAAGAGGTGTGTACTCTCCAAAAGCCAAACCACTGTCCCCAATACACTACAAATCGCGGATTATCGTGCGCGTGAATCTAACGCTGATGTGACTTGGTGATAGAAAGCAGTGATGAGGATGAGAGCACATCGTCAGGTTCCGAGCCAGTCATCCCTAGACGCTCCAAGTTCGATGACGAAGAAGACGACAGTGATGTAAACCAGCCCTGACCGCCGGAGATATTCGTTCCACATTGCTGAACGCTGTACAGGTCGTCGATGACTGGGAGGGTGCCGAGGACTCAGAAGCCGAGGCGGAGAAAGCAAAGAAGGCCGCAGAAGCAAAAGCTAAGGCGGATGCTGAGGCTGCCAAGAACAAGAAGTCCAAGGCCCAGCGCATAGAGGAGCAAAGGATGGAAAGAATGCGTCGAAAAGTGGAAGACAATGAAGAGACAAGCAGCGAAGAAGAGGATGAGGCCACCAAGCGCGAACGATTACGGCGCACTGAGCAAGAAGCGGACCTCAAGCACGCCGAAGACCTTTTTGGAAACATCGGCATCAACAAGAACCGTAGCGCGCCCAAGGCAGTCGTATCCACAGACCCGAACGACCCCTCCAAAGCCGTGGATATCTCCTCATTGCCTCTGTTCAACCCAACGACCAAAGAACAGTTTCTCAAGCTCCGTGAAACCCTGACCCCGATCCTGGCCGCGAACAGCAAAAAAGCCCAGTACAGCTTGTTCATGCAGGAGTTCACCAAACAGATTGTCAAGGACCTCCCGAGCGAGCAGATCAAAAAGATCGTAAGCGGGTTGGCCACTTTATCGAATGAGAAAATGAAGGAGGAGAAAGCGGCCGAGAAAGGTGGGAAAAAGACAAAGGCGGCAAAGAGCAAAGCTTCACTCGTGGCAAACCGGGACGCCAGTCATAGGGCAGACACAACGGCCTATGATGATCTAGGGTAAGTTGTCGAAGCTCGACTCCTTGCAATCATTGACCTCTATTAGCGACGACGATTTTATGTGAAGGAGTGGATCTCGGTCTTCAGACATTCGTCTCGGAGTGTTCGTTTCGCTGTAAGATTCTGTGCGATGACCCGAATACGTTCATCATCTTGGTCTGGCCAACACAGAACAAAACCATTTAGAATACGGAGACATACCCAGAAAGGATAACGACTTCCGGCCACGACCTTACATTGCATGCATGTGTACCTTCAGATTGTACTTGCTAGTCTCGAATCTTCTGGGCGCCATTGAGCATTATGAGGGTCGTCAGGGAGTTGAGGAGGGTTACAGGGTTACGGAAAGGGGTCCCGGGGTTGATAAGGAGATCCCCGGATGGTCTCTACAGTAACAATAGAACATATCTGTGCAACAGCCTATCAGACAATGTTGACGCCTGTAGACGATGTCTTTATATGGACCAGGGCCATAATGATTGCGGCTTTCCACGGTGCAAAGTTGACTGGATCATCCTTCAGGATCGATCGAGTCTTCACGATCCCGCCCCAGAACCGCGTGAAACCACACCTCGACACGACACATCCATCTCATTATTTTTCTACAGTAATACTAGCAGTCTTTGTTATAATCATTCATGCGACTTACCCGAGCACTTTCAGCTACCACACATCTTAAGGCATCTTTCTGGCTCGGCTCCGCAGCAGTGAATTGCGGATAACGCCCGCTTGAACAATCCAACGTATGCCGGCGGTCACGGCAGAAAAGCAGACGCGGAAAACAAAGGTAAGTAGACAAGTCCCACGGTCCTGATCTTGAGGTCGTTTGATACTGGTAGCTGATCCTCAATTGATACACACTACAGCTTGCCAATTCCTACCATGAGTTACTGGAGTAAGTCGCCAATGCCACTGCCAAAGCCGAGCAAATCTCATCAGGTCTTCTCTGCAGAGAATTCTCGTCGAAAGAATTGGGCACGGTCGGGAACTATACACTGGGACGCCTGATAGGCAAGGGGTCATTTGGCAAAGTCTACCTTGCGTCGCACAAGCTTACGAATGGCTCCAAAGTATGATTGAAGGCTTGGAAATCTCAGCTGATGGGGGCGCTAAGTACTGATCTTTCACCCAGGTGGTACTCAAGTCCGCGAAGAAAGACGACACAAACCTCGCCCGAGAAATCCACCATCATCGACAGTTTCTGCATCCGCATATCGCTCGGCTCTATGAGGTCATTGTGACGGAAAATCTCGTCTGGCTTGTCTTGGAGTACTGTCCGGGTATGCTTACAGGCGGTCGGCGTATGGGAAGTCACTGAATGCGGTTCTAGGCGATGAACTATACAACTATTTGCTACACCATGGCCCCATACCTCCGGAAAAGGTCCAAAAGATATTCACGCAACTGGTCGGAGCAGTTGCCTATGTGCACAATCTGTCATGCGTCCACAGGGATCTCAAACTCGAGAATATCCTCCTCGATAAGCACGAAAACGTTAAGCTCTGCGATTTTGGCTTTACTAGGGAGTATGACGGCAAGATGAGCTATCTGCAAACATTCTGCGGGACAGTGTGTTACAGTGCACCTGAGATGCTCAAGGGGGAGAAGTACGCCGGAGAGAAGGTGGACGTCTGGAGCCTCGGTATCATTCTGTATGCCTTGTTGACAGGGGAGCTTCCTTTTGACGACGATAATGAACTGGTTACGAAGCATAAGATTCTTACGACCGATTTGACTTACCCTGACTCTGTACCGGCCGATGCAAAGGCCCTGATCAGTCAGTTGCTATCGAAACGCCCATTGCTACGTCCTACGCTTGCAGATATCCTCACAAACCCCTTCCTTGCGGATCATGCGCCTCAGCAGCAGGCAATCCTCAAATTGACCCAACCACCACCGTTCGCCACAGATCTTGAGAAGCAAACGTTAGAGCGCATGCGTAGTGCCGGCGTTGATATCGACAAAGTCATTGAGAACGTATTGGCCCAACGATGCGATCCTCTTGCTGGATGGTGGGCCTTGTTGATCGAAAAAGAGCAGCGGAAGGAAAAGAGGAGGGAACGAAAGCGCAAGGAGCGAGAACTCGATGCAAAGAACCTCCGAAGGCTCAGCGCAGCGAGTAGCCGACTTGAGCGTATCTCCGCACCGCTTAGGGAGGTTGACGAGAATGGCCTTTCGCCGCCCAATACAGACGGATCACGGAGGGGGAGAAGAGACAGGCGCAGTCTAGGAACTCGTAAGTGCTCTTCCTAATCGATGGGTGAGGCTTGATTGACAATGTTTCAGCTCAACTTGTCCTTCCTGAACTCCCGAAATTGCCTGAGGGTGCGGTCATCGACTCTCCTCAGTCAGCGACGCCCCCTCCGCCCATCGAAAAGGATCCACCGCCCACCGCAGAGTCGAACCAGCAGAGACCGCAGCCACCGCCGAAGGAAAGGAGACGATCTAGGGGAAGCACACTTCAGTTGATGGCTACGAAGCAAGATCTTTTGGCGCCGCCAAACGGCTTGCCCAAAGGTCGCCCCGGACGTCGATCATCAAGACATCCCTTTATCAACCAACTCGCCTCTATCAAGCACTGGTTCATCGATTCTGCCAAAAGAGCCAAGTCTCCTTCCAACAAAAGCGAGATTTCGACTCTCAAACCGCCATTGGAGAAAAGTCCCAAAGAACCTCGAGCGTCCCCTGTAATTTCCGACTCCAAGCATCATTCCCCAGCTTTTTCCACACCAGCGCAGCAGCACCATCAACAGCAACCTCGGACCACCTACATCGCCCATGCCCGGATCACCACACCTCGTAATCGAGCCTCCCTCTCTCCAGCTCCCCTCACACCCCGCTCATCCTACCGCCACTCCTCGGCGGGCACAACCGGTCTCCGTGGTCGAAAATCGACATCCTCCTCCGTCAGCTCCATCCGCAGCATCCACCACATCCACACCCACTCCAAAGCCTCCTCGACATCCTCAACCTCGAATTCGGTCCACTCCTCGGCTTTCCCATCCATCAACAGCGCAACGAGGAACAGCGGCCGCTCCCCACATACCTCGGTGAAAGTGCTTCCATCCACCCCCACAGCAACGACTTTCCCTTCGAACATCCGCCTCGTCCGCGGCCCGCCGAACAATCTATACAACGAACCCGCCTTCCCTCCACCCTCAACAAACAGCAGCAGTCTCATCTTCGCCAAAAGAAAGAAAACACCTTTCCGCGGCCCGATGCTAAGCCTCAGCGCAACCGGCTTGACCTCCTCAGGTGGAAGCGGAAGTGGCAGCGGCAGCGGTAGCCCCGCTCCGCATCATCGAGGAGCGGGCAGGAAGGAGAACAGCGGAAGCGGCAGTCGTAGCGCAAGCCAAGCGGGGAGAACGAGCGGGGAGATTATTGAAGAGGAGGATGAGGATGAGGTGGAGGAGGTGGATGCGTTTTCACCCGTTGGGGCTGGGATGGAGGAGACGGTTTGGGAGGAAGGCGATATGGAGAGGGAAAGGCAGAGTGGTGATTGGGTGAGGACGAAGGAGAAAGGGGGCTAATGTTATATTCCCCGTCGGCTGGAAAAGGGGTTTGGCTTATTGGTTGAATGTGTGAGCGTGTTTGGATAAACGGGTTGCCCTTTTTGAGCTTAACAGAATTAGTCTTGTATCTTCTGTATAGTGTGACGGGTTACGGTGGAACTCAATTCTATCGTTGTTTGGGTAAGACGATCCTTCATGCTTTTCGCGGGATCTACACGGTGTAATTTTGGCATCATAGAATATTGGAAAGCCAATTTTTGATAGCTACTCACCTTAGCTGTTCGGTCTGAATAGGGTAACTGTTCGAGATATTTGTTTACTCTTGAAAGCACTTGGGTCTATGCTACAGTTCCAGTCTTCGTCTTTCCTTTTTTCTTTGAGCCCGCGCAATCCCCTCCTTATCATGCAGATGTCATGGATGTTTTCTCTTCGCTTCGCTAAATGAATGTAATGAAAGCCACTACCACCGCCACCGCTGTTCAACCACGCTCCGGAGAATATCGTCTGAGAAGCCAGCATGCAAACGAGGAACAAGTAAAGATGCGAATACCAGAAGCTCCGCCGATAATCTAGCTTCCACGGAACAAAAATTGCATGTCCTCCGGCGTCAACTTCTCCATGGCGACTTGATCGTTATTGATGGTACCGTTGATCATGTTGGCCTTCTTTTCTTGGAGCATAACCATCCTCGATTCCACGGAATCTTCGATACAAAGTCGAGTGATAACGCAAGGACGCTTCTGGCCGATACGATGGCAGCGATCAGCCGACTGCCATTCTGCTGCAGGATTCCACCATCTATAGAAGATATGAGGTCAGTATACAGTGTTCATAGGTGGCCGGGAATGAAAGCAAGTGAAGACTTACGGATCAATGATGAACACCCTGGAGGCCTCCGTAAGGTTTAGTGCTACACCTCCCGCTTTGAGTGAAACGAGGAAAACCTCAACGTGAGTGTTGTTCATGAAATATTCGATGGACTTCTGTCTCTGGGCAGGACTCATGCTGCCATCGAGCATGACAGTATTGAAGCCCGCCCGGCGGAGACGCCACTCCACAAGCTGCAACATGGAAGTGAATTGAGAGAAGACAATGGACTTGTGGGTTTGCTTTTGACTCCGCAGTTTGTACAGGTCGTAGACGAGCATTTCAATCTTGGTGGAAGAAGTCCAGTCCTCCATCTTGATTCGGTTGATGATAGAGCTCTTCTTGACATGATCTTCGTCCTGCTCAATGTCTGGCTGATCGAAGTCGATGGCGAGAGGAATATGACAACGAGGGCAATCTGGAGATGCGTCTTGTTCGAAGGACCTCACATAATCCTTCGCACATTTTCGACAAAACTCGTGGTGGCAACGGGAACGGATGGGCTCTTCGGCCGTCTCGTCGCAGATGCAGCAAACCAGCACATTCTGCCCACCTTCTGCGTGTTTCTTCAGAATCAGATCGGGATGATTTGCTACCTGACGCATCTGCATAATAAGGCCGAAAATGTTGGCATAGTTGTTGAGCATGACACCACGGCTGACATATGTGTCAAATTGGCGTGTGGTGTTCGACATAATACTGGTCGAGAAATCCCGTTCGACATCCCCAAAGAATTCGTTGTGAATGACGACCTCCTTCGGTGGAAGTTCCATTGACGCAGTATGGTCTCGTTTCATACGGCGTAGCATGATACGATCCGTGATAAGGCGCAACTTTCCAAGGGCTGCTCGCCGGAGCTCGTCATCGGCGCCTTGAGTGATAGGGTTCAAGAGCTCCTGGTTGAAGATCGAGACGTGATTGAAACCGCTATGATTGCAAACGGTGCACTTCTTGTTATCAGCGTTCTGCGACCAATGCAGCTCGGCACAAGGGCAGGCTTTGCAGAAGTAGCACGCAAACGGGCGGACCTCCAGGAAACGGAGAAGCGAGAAGAATTCTCCGATGCGGTTCTGTACAGGGGTCCCTGATAGACACCATTTGTAGTCGGCTTTGAGCGCGAAGCAAGCACGGGCAACACCCGTAGTGCGAGTCTTGATGTTGTGAGCTTCGTCCAGTATCAGTCGATGATAGTTGATAGCATGGATCTTGCTGTTTTCTTTGATGAGCCCGTCGTCGCGTTTCCAACCTTTGGACTCTTTGCGGTAGATGGACTCGAGCCCAGAGTACGATATCATGATGACATCGTATCCTTTGAGCTCTTTCAACTTCATGTTCTTGACTTTCGGATTGGTGTTGTGATACACCAGCACCTTCAATTTCCCATCTGTATACTCTTTGATTTCATTCTGCCATTGCATAAGAGCAACGGGAGGAACGACAACTAAAGTGGGATCTTTGGCAGGATAGTCAGACATGATGAGCGAGACTGCCTGGATGGTCTTTCCCATCCCCATTTCGTCTCCCAACAGACCGCCCTTCCACTGAGACTTTTCCTGCTTCATCATCCAATCTAGACCTTGAAGTTGGAAGGACTTCAACTTTCGAGTGATGGTCTTAGGTTGCTCGGCTTCGGTTGGGGTGATTGTAGGGACGTCCTTTAGCGTTGTCCACATTGTGAGGATTTCCGGATGTGCTTTCTCCAGTTTTGCACGCTCCATAGCAGCTCGGGATTCGAGTCGATCCATCATTCTCGCCCGCCAGTTACGTGCACCCCCTTGGTTCGAAGCTTGACGGTTTGCCCTATCAAGTCTATTCAGTCTATTGGCAGCACGTACAGCAGCTCTAGAAGAAGTGGCAGGAGTAGTCGGTGGTAAAACTGAGCTGCCGGGTTGCTCAGGCGCATCGGACTCATCGAGTGAGTCCTCGATAGCCTCAGACTCTCCAAATTCATCTGAGTCGACCTCAGAGATGAATTCAGAGTCCTCAGACATGGCCGATTGGTCAGAATCCAGAACCTGTTGTGATACCTTCCGCCGGATGGATCTTTTTGCTTCGTCTCGGGCGGACCTTGAAGGCAAAGATGAGGGGCCGCTGAGTTTGGGTCGCTTTCGAGTGGAAGTAGCGACCTCCATGGGATCACCACTAAGATCAGATAAACCGTCCATTTCTTCATCCGTATCCTGGATCGAAGTCTTAGGAGCTCGTCGAGCTGATGGAGGCTTCACATCAACTTCTTCATCATCTTTGGCGTATTCCTCTTCTTGCCAGGCACGAGCAAGAAGGGCGTCGGCGTCGGCGATGACGTCTGAGGTGGCAACGCTACGTTTCCGCTTGCCCTTTGTCGCTAATGCATCCTCCGTCAGTGATCCACGAACCAATTTTGACGGCCGGCTCAAAGGTCTTCGTCCTTTGCCTAATGACTCAGCCGGAGTTACAGCTGCGCTGGTTCCAGGGGTGTCGTAGTCGTCTACTGACTGGTCTCTGACACTAGTGAGAACCGAAACGCTTGAAGACGGACTTCGTGAAGAGAGGTGCTGAGGCGGATGAGATGGGACTTTGAAAGTGGTGGTGGGAACGGCGACTGCTTTCAAGAATTTCTTCTCGACCTCAGCGCTCGTTGGGATTTCAGTAGAGGTAGGAGCGTCATCCGACTCGGCGTCCTCGACGGTATCAAGAAGGTCATCGAGAGCAAGATCGGTCTCCACATCACTACTGTTCTTGATCTCCTTCATGACTCTGCTCGATTGACGCCTTGGGATTGAATCGGTTGTAGAAGAAGGCTTTCTTCGAGGAAGGGATGCAGGTTGCGATTGAGCTGTGGGTAGGTTAGATTGCTGCCTGTAACGAATGTAAGGGTGATGACCAACATGACTCGGTGTTGGAACCATTCTTTCGAGGTCTCCCTCTGGGCATCTTTGCTGGAAAGATTGGATTGGCCTTTCAATGAAGGTGTAGATGAGAGAAAGAATGAATAGTCGAGTACAGAAGGGGTAGCGTCAGTACAGTACTCTTATCACAGTCGTCTCTATCAGGCTACTCATAATCTTTGCAAGAAAGTACTTGAGTGATGTTGCTGGATGAACAGTAGATCCTCAAGATCCTGTGCGTTACAACTAGGGAGGAACAGTCCTCGGGCCAATCAACACGCAGTTTATTTAGCCACTGATTTCAAATCTCAGGAGACGCGCGAAAGCCGCGTCTTCCTATTTCCCTTAGCGCGACAAATTCTCAATTAGCCTCGGCGCAAACCTCAGATTTCTCAGGATAATTGCCTTGGAGGTACTGGGGGACTCTCGAATGTCCGAAATCTAGACACAGCTCTCAAACAACGCAATGTCCGGTCGACGGGCGTCCAATAATCGCATCCGCGGCCCTCAATCTGCCTTGACTGATTTCCTCGCAGCCAACAACATCTCCGCGGCCCAGATCAGTGCTGACTATGAGCGCCGTCGAAGAGAAGCTCAAGAACAAGCCGAGCAGGAAGCTGCGGCGAACGGAACAGTTGTAGAACAAGCAGAGGAGGAGCATCAGCAGCCAGAGGAACGCGAAGAGACGGCGTTGCAGAGGAAAAAGAGGAAGAGAGCAGAGGACAAGGCTCGCGAGAAGATCAAAGAGAGTAAGAACTCCAAGAAGCAGAAGAAGAACAAGAAAGGCGGCCCGGATGGCCATGACAGCGATGCTGCTTTCGACATGTACTCAAAGAGCAAACCCTTGCCTGGTCAGCTGGAGAATTGCGAGAAATGTGAGAGCCGCTTCACCGTCACGCCCTACAGCAAGACTGGTCCTGAAGGTGGTTTGCTCTGTAAAAAGTGTTCCCAGGAACAAGAAACCCAGAAGAAGAAGGACGCACAAGTAACGGCCAAGAAGCACGCTGGCCCTCGTGAGAAACGCCGGCAGACCGAGAGCAGTAAACTTGACGGCATCATCCTCGATGGAGCGGTGTCATTACAAAATCTTTGCATCAGGGTCAGTAAACTCACCCATATGCGTGATCGAACGTCTGACATGAACTCCAGACGATTGCGAACAATATCCATAACGTTGAAGAATTCGGTGATCTACCTCAGAAGTCTATCAAAATTCTCGGTTATATTCTCTCGAAAAAGCGTGTGACTACGTCCCGAACGCTGCCTCTTTTCCTCCGGCCTGACTCAGAGACTCTTGAGATAACGGACTGCGGTGGTAAGCTCGATCCGATGTCCGATCCAATCCTTATTGACACATCACGCAGGCCTGGAAGTGGAGGATTATATCAAGATCTTTTCCTTTTCTCCAAGGATCCAAAGTCTAACATTGAGACAAGCGGGCCAATTCAAGGATGAGGTCCTTGACTACATCATAGAACGCGATATCCCCATCAAACATCTAAAGCTTTACGCTGCCAATCTTATCTCTGACGACAAATGGATCGAGTTTTTCACCAAATGCGGGCATAGACTTGAATCTCTACAGCTCCGTGAACTGGACTATTCTATGGATGATAGCACGTTCATGCATCTTGTTCGGCATTGTCCAAACCTCAAGCGACTGAAGATGAAAAAGTGCTGGCGACTGAGTGATCCGGCTCTGGGAGCTATTCAAGAACTGAAGGACCTTGAGCATCTGTCACTCCAGTTCAAACTGCCGACATCTGCTCAGAGCCTAGTAGACCTGATCACCGCCGTCGGCTCTAATCTTGGCACCCTGTCACTGGAAGACTTTCATGATGCCGATAATTCAGTACTCAAGGCCGTGAATGCACATTGTTCTCAGCTGCAAAAGCTTCGCTTCACCGACAATGATCTCTGCACTGACACTGGCTTTACTGAGCTTTTCACCGATTGGTCTAACCCTCCACTCACCTTTGTCGACTTTACAGGCAGCCGCTCGATCGACTACAACAACCCCGATGGCACGGAAGAGGCTGTCGGTCTTGGTACCGCCGGATTCGAGGCGCTGATGGCTCACTCTGGATCGAATCTCGAAACACTCATGATCCCATCTTGCCGTCACATTGAACGAGAAGGTTTGGCGAATATCTTCGACGGCGAAAAGGAGTACCCCAATCTGAAAACTGCCGACATCTCTTTCGTGAAGAGGACCGATACTCCGATCGTGTCTGGTATCTTCAAAAGCTGCCCTCAGATTAAGAAGCTCACGGCGTTTGGCTGCTTCAGCGTCAGTGACGTGATGGTGCCAAAAGGCGTCGCTTTGATTGGGATTCCTAATGCACAAGACTCGATCGTCCAGGAAGGGGGATATGATTTCGACATGATCAGTGCTGGCTTTGGGCTTATGTAAAAAGTGGTACGATTTGGGCAGGGGGTGGCAGTCGACATACGATTGACATGGCAAACCTACGGCGGCAGCATTATTCAATTGTAAATTAGCATTGGCGGATGGTCATCTGGAAGTAATGAAAGGGTTACTTTGCAGTTTTAAGTGGAGCATCAGTCGAACAATCTTGCAGATGCTGAGGGATCTATTCCATACGTCCATCGATCCATCCCCTACACCTTACTCTGACCGCTCCTCTTCATATTCCTCTCAGCACTGAGAATCAAACAGACGTGATTACTAACAGCCACCAAATCCCCCTCCTCATCCAATACCACAACCTCCAAATCCATCCTTCCATTCTCGATCCTCTTGGCCCGAACCCGAACAAACAGCCACTCCACCCCTTCCTCCGGCAACGCCTTCTTGACTTCCAAATTCAACAAAACAGTCGGATACCATTTCATCCTCCTCATGACCTCTTCTTCTCTACTCTTCTCTCCGTCTGCAACTTGCTCCGCAGGGTACATCTCCACAATCTGCGGGAACTGATCGACCACGAAACCCAACGAAGTCTGCGTGAATCTTCCCCCATCAGCCAAACATATCCATTCGTCCGCCATTGCGGGCGCCAGTTGTCCGAGGCGCGGCAGGTACCATTTTGTCCTTGCGGCCGCTTTCCTGAAGGTCGAGAGGCGGTGGGCGCGCTGCCAATTGGGGTCGTTATCGTTCTTCAAGGCGGTGGTGGATAGGAGAGGTAATGGAGGTGGATGGAGGGACCATCCTGTTGGTAACGATATTCCTTCTTCGGTTTGGAGGTTCGATTGCGTGAGGTAGCCGACCACGCTGGGCTCTTTTTCGTCGTGCTGAGTGAGTGAGACGTGGACGGTTGATGTACGGCGACCGAGTTTGACATCGCGGATGGTGAAGAGAGCGGGGCCGATGGAGGTGCGGCGGAGGAAAGAAAGGTGCAGTGTTATGGTATGCGGCTGGTTGCGGGCAGCGTGGGTGGTGGAGAAATGCAGAGCAACCGCGGAGAGGAAGCAGGAGGTTACGAAACCGCCGTGTGGGACTGTGTTTCTTGCAGGCTTTCGTCAGTCGGGAAATCAAGCCGGATATACATCTGGGGCGGACGAACCGTTGCCAATAGACCATTCATCTCGAAATGTGCCTTCGTAGGTATGGGAGTCAAGGGCTTCCACGGCGGTGGCGCCGGCGACGGAGACCATTGTGAGACGTTTCACGGCGGTTGCCTCGGGGTAAGTATAAGACTGACTACGTCCCCACAGAGAAGCATCTTCGATGCTGACGCAGAAGTCATGATATACAAATGAGGATTGACCGGCTTCGGACCCAACGGCCTCTCCTTAACTTAACCTCGGCAAATGAAAATATTGTCCTAATGTGGGCACGTTGTTTGATTACACCAGGACGGATTCTCTACTGAAAAAGATCCTCCAGGCAAGAAAAACAGCATTCGCTCATATGATTGGATTCTAGCAATGATGCATCTAGTTCTATTCTGATTTCTCGCGCATCTCTAACGGTTTCGGAAGATAGATTCTTCTCTCGAAGAACTTGAGTATCTCGTCAATAAGTCTGCAGTAGGTCAGCTAATCGTTGCATGTCTGTCGACTGTTCGTTCCTTCTTACATTACGGGTATGCTTATCCAAAGCACCGCCTGCCACTCGTTCCAGTTCAAAGGTACGATGGCAAAAAGACCTTGGAAAAAGGGTACGTAGAGTAGGATGAAGTGGAGACCCATCGACAGGCTGATAGCCAGCACCAAATACGGGTTCTTCCACAGTGGCAGCGTCAGGAGAGACTCGCTCGACGACAGCGCATTCATCGCATTCAGCATCTCAATCATAACCAGGCTGGCATCTCATGTCAATACTGGCTTGCCGATGCGGAAATAATAGGGTGCTTACATTGATAGCGACATTGTCGACGCTGCCTTCGCATAGTCGTTCGAGAACATCTCGCAGCCAATCTCGGGGAATTGCGACGAGCATCGGTGGAAATGGCACTGGACCGCACGTGTCAGCCGTACCCGTTTACCCGGTTCCCTGGATGAGGGTTCACTTACCAGTTGCCAGAAGGTAATCCGAGGGCCCTCGGGATTGAGCATGAACCACCAAGCATATCCAAAGACCGTAGCTGCCCCGACGTAGATTCCTACTACCATGTATCGGAAGAAAAGCCATCCTCCGACCAGCGCTTCATCTCGCTTCCTAGGCGCCCTCCTCATGACATCGTGGTCCGGAGGGTTGAACGATAGAGCAGTGGCAGGAAGACCGTCCGTGACCAGGTTCACCCACAAAAGCTGTACCGGTATCAGAGCCTCAGGCATTCCCACCGCAGCAGTCAGGAAGATTGAAACCACTTCGCCAATGTTAGATGAGATTAGATATCGAATGAACTGTTGAGTGTTGTTGTAGATCGATCTGCCCTCCTCTACTGCTCCCTCGATCGTTGCGAAATTGTCGTCGGTCAAGACCATGTCGGCTGCAAGCTTGGCTACATCAGTCCCCGAGCCCATGGCAACTCCGATGTCGGATTTCTTCAAGGCTGGGGCATCGTTGACGCCGTCTCCAGTCATGGCAACAACTTCCCCGCTCGATTGGAGGAGGTCTACCAATTGAGACTTGTGCGTCGGCTCCGTGCGTGCAAATAGCGAGGCTCGCTTTGCAGCCTGCACCTTCTCCGCCTCGCTCAGAGAATCGAAGTCCCGTCCCGTGTAGCTCTTGCCCGTGAGGTCCTCGTTGGTACTGAAGACGCCGATCTGTCGACAAATACTCTCGGCGGTATTTCGGTTGTCGCCCGTAATCACGACCACACGGATTCCCGCTTCTTTACACTTGCGAATGGATTCTGCAACCTCCGGCCGTGGAGGATCCAGCATGCCAACGAGCCCGACAAATGTCAGGCCCTGTTCGATCTGAAGGTATTCCTCCGTCGTCTTTGCTGACGACAGCTGCGACTGTATTGATTGAAGGTTTTCCGCACTCGCGAGTGCGATCACACGGAGCCCGCGGTCCCCATATGCTTTGACTTCTTGCGACAATAGTTCTGCGTGCTTTCGCTCGAGAGGAATTTTCTTACCTTTGGACCCAACCAAGATGTGGTTGCACCGCTCGATGATCGATTCGGGAGCGCCCTTGACTAGCAGCCGTCGTCGGCTCTCCGGGCCGACCAAGACAGACATACTCTTTCGATCTCTGGAGAACTCGTACGTAGCGACAAGTGGATTAAGATCCTCATAGTACTGACTAGCGCGATGTAATTTCTCCCACGCGGGCAGTTTCTTGGTCTCTTTGTTCATGGCTACTTCAGGAGTCCCAATCTTCTCAACGAGAACTCGAAGTGCGCCCTCGGTCGGCTCACCGACGTTGCTGAATGTTCCGTTTTTCGAATCAAACGACAATCGAGATTCATTGCAGAGCGCGGCAACTTCGGTCAATTTGAGCATCGTCTCAGATGAGGCCGCCAGATGTTCCATTCTGGCACCATCGGATGATAGACCGCCCTCCGGTGCGAACGTAGTGCCTTCGACGTCGATCTCCTGAAGGCTGGTGCCTGATTGGTTGAGGAATGCCACTTTGTTAACACTCATTTGGTTGGTGGTGAGTGTACCGGTTTTGTCCGAGCAGATGACGCTGCAGCTTCCCAGAGTCTCGACAGATGGTAGGCTACGAACAACGGCATTCCGAGCCGCCATCTTCTGGGTCCCCAGAGCAAGGCATGTTGTGATGACTACAGCCAAACCCTCGGGAATGGCAGCGACACCGAGAGAAACTGCAATCTGTAGATGAGTTAGTAAATCCACATGGGAGATGAAAGTCGCCCTACCTTCAGGTAATAAATCGCACCCTTCGCCCAGCTCCCATGGGAGGGATCGCTGAAGTGCTGAACGTTGATCAGCCATACAAGAACGCAGATCACTGTGATGACTTTGGCGAGCATGTCGCCGAAGTCATTCAGCTTCTCCTTGAGTGGGGTGGGTTCCGAGATTTGGGAAGTGATGCTCTCATGAATGTCGCCAATTGCCGTTGAGCCTCCGGTGAGAACGACCAATGCACTTGCATGACCGGTCACTACTGTCGTCCCAGAAAAGAGCATGTTGACCTGATCCTGCTTGACAGCTCGAGTATCTTCTATGGCCTCGGTATGTTTGGCAACGCTCTCGCTTTCACCAGTCAGAATAGCTTGATCCACGCGGAAGCTGTTGCTCTGGATTGACAGGACGCGGCAATCGGCTGGGATGCGGTCTCCGACAGTGATCGAGATCACATCGCCAGGAACCAGCTTCTCTGCTTTGATTGGATTGAGTGATCCATCACGCACAACCTTCGCTTCATTCGCGGAATACTCTTGGAGAGCAGCTATGGCCTTCTCGGCGCTGCTTTCCTGCGACACACCTACCACGGCGTTGAGAATGAGAATGGTAAGAATCTGGGCCCATACTGTGAGCAGTGAAACATCAATCGAGGTGCAACTCACTCACGACTAGGGGGTCTACAAACGGGGTCCAGTCTTCGCTGTCCTCGAACAGGGCCAAGACGAAAGAAATGGCGGCGGAACCGAGCAATATGATGACTAGCTGATCCTTGAATTGTTCGAGGATAAGTTTCCATAGCGGCGTTGGTGGATCTTCCGGCAAAGCTGCGATGACATTTCAGCATTGCTCTACATGAACTGCATGCATTAGAATATCATACAGTTGAGCCCATATTGTTCGGTGGACTTGTGCACCTGAGCAGTTGAAAGCCCACTATCCTCTGTAACATGGAAGTAGTCCAAGGCCTCCTTTGTGGAGGCAAGATAGGCAGCTTCCATCCCTAATCAATCGTGTTTACCGCTGCAAGGGTGACAGGTTTGTCTCCAGAATTGGTAACTATGAATGAGTGTTGTTTCGTCGACGATCTGACCGCAGCGCAGATGTTGCCATCAAAGCCCCAACGAACGAAAAGAGCGAGTGTCGGTGAGCTTCGGCATATTCTGGATTACAAAGGACCTGATTGATATCTGGCCTGAAGGATATCACAAAAAGGACGGCTCTTTCCGCGGGAAGGCTTGGCGGCAGCCAGGGTTCAACTGCGTCATTAGCGTGGTAACGGCAGATCAACCCACAATCCCACCGAAGTGAGATGTTTCCCGTGGCTCCGCACAGCCACCGCTTTGCAAGGAGAAACGCAACAACAATCAAGTACAGCTTCTGTGAGACCAGAAGTTCTACTCCAATTCATTCAGGCTTCATCTCTTGTACGATTATAGCCGGAATTTAGCAAGACACACAATGGACCAGAGTACAATCGTTGGTTAGACTCGCTAAATAGCACAGATGGCCACCAGTTGCATAACGGACAGCAATATGACACTTGGGGCGACTGCATCGATCTGGATCGTCGACCTGACGAGATGATTTGCCTAGCAAGTCCTGGCATGTCTGTGGATTCAATGGGCGGTGAAACGGGCAGCGGCATAATCGAATATTGAAAACAGATGCACAAGCACTGATCAGGGTTGCCATCATGACGGGGTATGGATGTCGAAGACTTCGATTGACCGATAACAAGACGGTCGAGGAAATGCGATAGGGATGTTGGGCTCGAACACTTTACGCATGTTTGGAACCGCTTGGAACAAATACCACATGGAGGAGACTCGACGTGATTCCAGGCGCATCAGGCGCAATTCGAGTGCAAGGTCTTGATGAACGGAAAAGGAAGGGATTGACAGTGCGCGTCGACACGGCTGTGCATTTTCTGCAGGATGGAAGGCTCACGACAGGATCACCATGTTATAGTCCCTGCCTCGTATCATTAATATCCATGCATCGAGTCCTCAACCAGTTCAAAGCAAGCCTTCTCTGATTTTGCCGGCGGAGTCTGAAGAACAAGCTCACTTTATTATTATCGCTTCCAAATTGGGTATCAACAAAATTACCATACCCGTAAACCCGCTCGGTTCCAATTGCCGCGCGACCATTGGGTTTGGAATTGTGCACTTCAAGCCTTCCACTTTCTTCCATCAATCCCCCATCAGACAAACCAATACCATCTCGCAAACCTATACCACATAGACCTCCTCTTTCCTATACCTAATCCGACTTGCAAGCCAAGATGACGAGCGAGGTGAGTCGGTGACGTGCCTATCAGTCCCCCTCAATCTGTCCATGTTACACCCTGAACCTTCCTCAATTGCGATGCTCCCTTTGTTTCCCTTCTTACAACTTTTGTGCACACATGCTGATTACCGTCTATTTGACAGCGTGAGAGGTGTGTATCAAAAGCGGGGGAAACGTTGGAGATATTGATCGTTGTACAGCAAGACCTTCCTTGCGAGGCTGTGCGAGCAAGCCGAGCGTTATGACGGTACGTTGCACGCGGAAGCTGCTCAGCGCGGTGAACTAGCTGACAGAGCCTGTTTGTAGAGATGGTCACGTACATGAAGGTCGGTACCAAACGCCCGTTGTCGAGGTCAAACTTGCTAACAGCCCGCAGGAAGTCGCCAAGGTACCTAACCTCCCGCATACCACTGGCCAATTTTGCTTTGCATACTGTCAAGACAGCGAGCCCTAACTCCCCCTTCAGATTGGCGGCGAGCTCACAGTCGACGAACGGAACCTGCTCTCAGTTGCGTACAAAAATGTCGTCGGAACCCGACGTGCCTCTTGGCGCATCATTTCGTCCATCGAGCAGAAAGAGGAATCGAAGGGTTCGGACAAGCATGTCGGTACCATCCGCGACTACCGTCAGAAAATCGAGACGGAGCTCGAGAAAGTCTGCCAAGACGTACTCGATGTGTTGGATGATTCCCTCATCCCCAAGGCAGAGTCAGGGGAATCCAAAGTTTTCTACCATAAGATGTATGTCATCTGCATCAAGATGTCTATCTACGAAGCCTAGCTTTGACTAATCTCTGGCTTTGTAGGAAGGGGGATTACCATCGTTATCTCGCCGAGTTCGCGTCCGGTGAAAAACGCAAGGTTGCCGCCACTGCTGCTCATGATGCGTACAAGGTGAGCCTTGCCATGCGATAACACATGCCGCATTTGCTGATACGACACAGAATGCCACCGACGTCGCCCAAACCGAGCTCACACCCACACACCCAATCCGCCTTGGGCTCGCTCTCAACTTCTCGGTGTTTTACTACGAAATCCTCAATTCACCGGATCGCGCTTGTCATCTGGCCAAGCAAGCGTTCGATGACGCGATCGCTGAGCTTGATTCTCTATCTGAAGAGTCCTACAGAGACAGCACATTGATCATGCAGCTCCTCCGTGACAATCTCACCCTCTGGACGTCCTCGGATCAGGCCGACCCGGAAGCTGCCCCGTCCGGCGAAGCCTCAAAGGAAGCTGAGAGACCTGCAGCTGCCGACTCCAAAGCTCCGGAATCCACCGAAGCTTCTGCAGCCGAGGCCCCGCGTCCAACGGAGTCCTAAGCACTGCCTTGGGCCCAACAAGATCCGGGCTGTTATTCATGCGCTCCTCAAGTCTTCAGCAAGAACTCACCGTCACAGCGTCGGTCTCGGCTCACCAGCGGCTTGACTCCCCAACTGCCAAGTATCACGGATGTCCAGTCGCCTCGGATCTTGCATTTTAAGGTTGCCAGGCCATCCCATTTCCTTTAGCTCTCGATTTTGGCCTACGTTGTTGCGCGCGACGGTGGAGCAAGCACGCTAGGTTGTATGGTTGTTAGGTCAGCTTAATCGGCTGAGATCTTTGCAAAATGCGTTCCTGTTTTGTTATCCCCTAAATGATTTGATTCGGTCCAGAAGGTGTTACCTAAAGATCTGGTGGCGAAGCAAGAATCTTCTCGCGGAGATTTCGTGCTTTATCTTACATAGGTAGCCCAATCCACAACCAGTCTCTACCCTCGCCCGGTGGATGCCGTGGTCATTTGTCTTTGTGAAAGACAGGAAATATCTACCCTCCCGTAGATCTGCTACTAACTCAATCATAAAAGGTGCCAGTGGCTCATCCCTGTGTCGACAACTTCAACCCAAGGTTGGATCAGTAAACTTCAGGGAGGTGAACAAATTTCACGGCAGTGGTAGCGATCCGATCACGCCGATAACTTCTTGGCGTATATCATTTCGTCATGTTGCTAAAGTACAAGTTCAAAGGCCACGATCGCTATACATCCCCCACACGATTACTTTACAAATGCAGCATCTTGAGTATATCATGCCGGGTAAAGAACGCTCGATTCCACTTTCCAAAGATATCTGATAATGTAGCCGTCAGCTAGTGAAATCTCCCTTGAAGAGATCGCTACAGCGGAAGACTGGGGTGAAGAACTTACACATCGGAATACTTAACAGACAGATCCCAACCTGGATGCTGGCGACGATATAGAACGTCTTCGAGATCCCGGCAGTCGTGAGCCAATCATAAGCGCCCCAAGTAAGAGCAAACGAGAAGATGTTCTTGAATATCAGAAGGCATGTGAATGCTTCGACTGCGATATCGCCTGCGTACCGTGCTTGTTAGCCAATTGACTCAGATAACTGAAAGAGAAGGGCGACGAACGATGAGCATCCACAACGTACAACGCACTAGCAACCGCACCCAAAACCATGCCTCCAACCTCGAACGCAAAGAAAAGGTCTGGGAGAAACCAGCCATAACGCCCCACTTGTTCAGCAGTGATGCCGAACCCATAAAGCCCCACACAGCCAAACACCAGCTGCAGTGCGACCAATACGATGCGGAATTCGGGCTCGTAGACGCCCCTGTTCCGCGTAATCATTAGCTTTGTGGACCAGTCGGCCAGTAATCCTGCAATGATGAAGCCCAGGATCGCGCCTACGAATGGACCTGTATACATATATCCAGTTTCGACTTCATTGAACCACAGGGGCGGACCGAGGAAGATGGCAGCTAAGACGACACTGATCATGACGGTCCAGCCGATAAGGGTACCTTGGATGAGGCAGGCCCAGAGTACTGCGGGATGGAAGAAGAGCGGGAAAGGGCGGAGGAGAAGTTTGAAGAAATTGGCATCAATCTTGCGGCCGTTGAAGGGACGCAAGGACTGTACAAATGTGGCTTTGGGTGGAATTGCACTCGTATAAGAAGGCGGTGCATTGCGTGCGTTGGAGTCGCTATCCTGCTTTTCGAACGACGCAGGACCACTTCGATCCGGAGTGTGCATATCCTTGGATTCGCCGAATACTTGAGATCCGTGTTGCTCGTTGAGGGGTATTGCAGCGCCTTCTTCTGGCCTCCAAAGAGCTTGGTGCTCTGGGCGGACGAAGGCTGTTTCTGGTACAAAGAAGAAAATAAGAGGCAACAGAGCTCCAGCGAATATGGCGATCATATAGAATGACCATTCCCAACCGATCGTTTGGGTAATCTTACCGACCAGGACAGGTGTGAAGAATGCACCACCAAACAAGGCTAGGTTAGACAACGCCATGCGTTTCCCACGCTCCTAAGGGTTCGTTCAGCACGTGGAAACAGCCCCAATGATTTGAAGACCTACGTGGACAAAGTATAGATCTCCAACGCTCGCATTGACGAGGGCTTCGAATGGGGCGAGACCGATCCCTTGGACCACCCTCGCCCATAGCAGACTTGCATAGTTGGTACCGGCAGCACCTCCCCAAGCACTGCTGATGATGATGAGGACAGTGCCGAGCAAGTACAGATGCCGTTTTCCCCAAATCCTAGCGGAAGCGACGAAGATGAAACCCGCCACGCCGACTCCACACAAGTGATAGCCTGTGAGAAGGGCCATCTGTGTAAAATCCCTCCGGAAGAAGATGGCCAATGTGACTGTATTGGCAGCAAGAAGAGGAGAAAGTGTCGATGCGATGACGGAGATTGTCGAGAGGATAAGCAGGATGACGTCCCGCTTCCACAAAGGCCAGTTCTGCACCGTGTCAGCCTTTTCTCTGCGTGTCGGATAGGATGTTCCAGGGATTGTACCAGAGGATCGTTGGGGTCCTCGCTCGGTTGGGGCACAAGTATGATTGTATTCGACTTGTCGTATTTCACAGGATTGGCATCGAGGTTTTGTGGAAGTGCAGGCCGACTGGCATCATCGAGCACGTAAGAAGTTCCTATAAACTTGTCAGACTTGGACGTCTGTCGAATACGGACGGGTCATACTAACCTGGGACATGCCCGAACGACTTCACTTCCAAGACTCCCAAACCCATCCTGGATGATTTTCTCTTGTATGTTCACTTTGAAGGAAGAAACAAGCCAAAGATCGGTAGAACTATCGTCAGGCCCATATGGCCGCTCAATGACGCTCTGCTCTTTTCGTGAATACCATGTCTAAGCACATTCTCTCAGCTGGTGGTCGTATATGATACTGGGCTGTGCTCCGTATAGAGAGGCTGTCGATGGGAGCGAGTTGGCAGAGCAGGCAGAGGCCTTGCTGGAGATGGGTAGACCTACCAAACCACTGTGCAACGTCGCGCCGAAGACGTTACACTTTCATGTGGATGGGCACTAGAAGAATGGTACCCGTCATGGTAACTGTTTACAGTATGGGGTGCATCAAGCCGCTGCTAGTTACGTGCAATCGAATCCCAGTGACACCCCAGATGCACTTCCCGACCTTCTGGCCCCTGTTCTTATACACCTTGATTTTCTTTTTCGTAAAGTAAAGCACTTCGTCTTCGACTTCATGTACCCACTTCTCTCACTGCGCATCCTTCAGATCAAACCTTTTTCACGATGAAGTACATCCTCGTCATCTGGATAGCAACGCTGTCCACCATCTGTGCTGGCCAAGGCTTGGGCCTCGACAATTTACCGGACTGTGCCGTACGTGGTCTATCGATCCTTCATCTACATGATTCCTAAAGCTGATGGCGCCCCAGAAACCTTGCGCTTCAAAGCTTCCCGCCAACTGCGGTATCAAAATCGAGTGTATCTGTGCAAGCCAGGACTGGATCACCAGTATATCTTGCTGTGTTGCGAATGCCTGCTCCGAAGCCGACCAAAAGAGTATGCAATCGTGCAATCACCTCGGGACAAAACGTGTACTAACACAGTCCAGCAACGGTCCAAGTTGCTCAAAAGATCTGCGACGTGTAAGTCATGTTCCTTAAAGTCGTGACACCCTCCGACAACTACAGGCGATTGTGATAGCTTGCTGACGAGGCTGCTGTCCAGCGCCAAAGTAACGTTACCTACGGCTGCGGTCTGCCCTGGTGCGACAGGTGCAATCACAGCAGGATCCTCAACCAGGACTGGAGGGTCCTTAACAGCAACCGCATCCTCCACCATGACAGGTTCGAATACGGCAGGCTCCCAGACCATGGGATCGACAACAACACCTAGCGCGGCAGCGGCGACCGCAGGGTCCAGCAGCGGTGCGGGAATTCAACACGTCGCACCTGGGCTCTGCGGAGTCGCTGCGGTATTTGGACTGGCTCTCTTGTAAAATCAATGTGTGGGCAACGAGGTCGGCATACTACATAGGGCGATGATATTTAGGCCAGACATCGAATTCAGGGAAATCGCATAGAGGAGTCGAGAACAGTGTAATCGGCAGGTGTATTTCCAGTGTATCTTACTGTGGTGGCTCACATAATATCTTATATTCTCACTGCTCTTGTTGTCTCCAGCATACAAGCCATCATGCAGACACCTCCGGTGTATCTGCCTTCTCGGCCATCGGTGTTTGGTCAAGAACAAGTAATTCATAAGGAGAAGCCTCAGATTGCCTGGGGCAAGGTGATGTTGAAAACTCACGTTGCTTTTCCATTATTGCTCCAACATAGCTTTCCACTTAATGTTTTGATTGCCTTTCGCATCTTCATTTGTAATTTTGTCTTACCAACCGCACAAAAGACGTCTGCTACCCACAACGTCTCATGACCACATATCTCATTCCCTTTGATTGTCTGCGTCGTCTGCATATTAATCATGCTCACAAGCTTAGCGAGTTGAGTAAAGTCATCAAGGGTGGAGGAAAGAGAGAATCGACACAAAAAGGAAGGATCTTTTTTAAATGCTGTTAAATTCCTGTCAAGCATGTGGAAAACAATAATATCAATAGGCATATTCAAGATAGCCAGCTTTGGGCAATAAATTATTAAATTCCTGTCGATCTCCACTCCAGGACCCCCACCTCCACGCCACAAGCGGTTCGCAGCCTAAAGGTATCCTTGCATCGACTACTGCTTACGGAGTACGTGCAGAAGGACTCTAATCTCTTCGATACCTTTTTGGACCTTCATGCCCTCGACTTTCCGCTGGTCCTCCATCGCCTTGTCCATTAATCTGGGTACTGGACCTGTATTGCGTCCAATGCGATGCAGTTCCCGTGGTAACATCAGATGGATGGGGGAAAGCCTTGCGGAACGTTCTATGGAGCCACGGAAACGGGCGCAATGAGGAGCACTCTCCTTATCATTGCGACATTCAACATGATAACCCATTTCCCATAGATGACATCTCAACTGGATCCGAAAACTTACTCCTCTCGTCAATCTAGGGAACCACATCAATTATCCGTCTGTTATCCCCCTTGGTTGCCTATCTTGGATATCTTCGTCCGCATCACAGACCGCAGGCAATATCTCCACTGCTCGCGCTGCCGGCAATGCGGAAATCACCAGAGATATCGTCCTCCAGCTCACGCGGCGAGTCCGACGATAGAGCTGCTGCTGTAGGCTCCCTGTACGATGCAACACCGAGCAAGTGGCGGAATGTTGCAAAGGCAGCGTGGGACAGTCTCAAGGAGAACCCTGACTATCACATCACCGAGAAAGGGCAAGTAGGAGCCAATGGGCAAGTCTACGATGTTGAGGGTGCTGCTGAAGCCACGGCTACATCTCCGTTGGCCAGGAAGTTGAAGGGGAGGCATCTGCAGATGATTGCCATAGGGGGCTCCATTGGTAATCTTCCCTCGAGAAGCTGGTTGGAAATCGCTGACTGACCGCTGGACAGGCACCGGTCTTTTCGTCGGATCTGGCAAGGCACTGCAGCAGGGAGGGCCCGCGTCCTTACTCATTGCTTTCTCTCTGATAGGAGGCATGCTCTTTTGCACTGTGCAGGCTCTTGGCGAGATGGCAGTCTTACTACCCGTTGCTGGATCCTTCTCCGCTTACTCTACCCGCTTTCTCGACCCTGCTTGGGGTTTCGCCATGGGCTGGAACTACGCCATGCAATGGCTGATTGTCCTACCCCTAGAAATCGTCGCCGCTGCCATCACAATCAAGTACTGGAACTCACCAGTCTCCTCGGCTGTGTGGGTAGCTATTTTCCTCGTAATGATTATCGGCATCAACCTTGTCGGCGTGAAAGGCTATGGCGAGGCTGAATTCGTCTTCTCCATCATCAAGGTCATCGCAGTCATTGGTTTCATCATTCTTGGAATCGTCCTTAATGTTGGGGGAGGGCAGAACGGGGATTACATCGGAGGAAGATATTGGGCGGATCCCGGAGCTTTCAACAATGGTCTCCAGGGTCTGTGTTCTGTCTTCGTCATTGCAGCTTTTGCATTCGCCGGCACAGAGCTTGTGGGACTCGCAGCAGCCGAAACTGCCAATCCGCGCAAGTCCCTGCCGACGGCTGTGAAACAGGTCTTTTGGCGAATATGTCTCTTCTACATAGTTTCGCTAACGCTCGTCGGACTGCTTGTTCCCTACTCGGATCCACGACTGATCGGGCAATCCACCTCGGACGCCAAAGCCTCGCCTTTTGTCATCGCTATCAAAAACGCCGGTATCACAGGCCTAGACTCGGTCATGAACGTCGTCATCATGGTCTCGGTCCTCTCCGTTGGTAATTCAGCCGTGTACGGTTCTTCACGCACCCTCGCTGCTTTGGCAGAACAAGGTCAAGCACCCAGATGGCTGGGCTACATTGACCGTCAAGGCCGACCGCTCAAGGCAATCGGCATCGCGTCCGCCTTTGGGTTTCTGGCCTTCCTGGCCGCTTCCAACAAAGACGAGGACGCTTTTGTCTGGATGCAAGCCCTCAGCGGTCTCAGCTCCATCTTCACCTGGGGTTCCATCTGCCTCGCACACATCCGCTTCCGCAAGGCTTGGCGTATACAAGGCCGATCCCTGGACGAACTGGCCTTTAGAAGTCAAGCCGGCGTCATCGGCTCGTGGATCGGCTTTCTCTTCAATGTCCTCGTTATCTGCGCCCAATTTTGGATCGGCTTTTCTCCCGTGCAGCCAAGGTACGGCGAGCCGATCAAGGGCACTTCGGCACTGGTGCAGAATTTCTTTCAGGCGTACTTGGCGGTTCCTGTCGTCTTGCTCTTTTATATTGCGTACAAGGTCGTGTATCGGACACCTTTCATGCGGTGCAAAAACATGGATCTGAAGACGGGAGTTAGGGAACTGAATCTACCGCAATTATTGCTGGATGAATCAATCGAGAGGGCATCCTGGCCGAAGTGGAAGAAGGCCTATAAATTTCTCTGCTAAGATCGGAAACATGTGGCATCTATACTCAACATAGCGCGGCGCTTGTGCCAGGGAAGCGGCCGGTCTTCGTCGCTTCAGGTTGACAGCTATCAAGGCGTAATCAGTCCGCAGAGCTGCAATAAAAGAGTATTGGTTGATGTGCAGAAGTCTTTGAATTGTCAGAAAGGAGCATCATTGGCTTACAAGATACCCATGTGCAATACAAATCTGACTTGGGAATCCGAGCACACCAAGCTCCCACCGTCTATTGGATTTAAGAAGATTTCCCCTCGAAACTTGACGTTTCAAGGCATATTGCAACAGTCCTATCTGCCCACAGCTGCTAAGACCAGCTTCTTGTAGCCCTCTACCGAGTCCGCCAGATCCTCAACGCTCAGATGTTCATGATCGGAATGAGCGTCCAAGATCGAGCCGGGCCCGTAAAGATATCGTTTGTGTTCTCCGTCCAGCCACGGGATATCAGTGCCGTAGTTGACGGTCATCGTCTCAAAACCTTCCACGTCATGATCGATGTTCACCGGTCCGTAACCTCGTGACCAAAAAAGTACTTTCAACCTCTCATCTACCTTTCTCACCGCCTCTACGATCAATTTCTGAGACTCCTCGGGCTCCCCGCCCGCAATGCGTACCTGAATGTCCGCATAGGCCGATGCTGGAATGACATTGCCCGCTTCCCCGCCAACCATCTTCCCAATGTTCAACGTCGAGTTGCCATACTTGTCCGAGCTCGGCAACTGTAGGTTATCCAACGCCAACAGAGCGGGTATCAGCATGCTGTTGGCGTTTTCCCCCAACCATGGGTATCCGCTGTGACCGCCTTTGCCTGTGGCGGTCACGGTGAGGCCAAGGTTGCCTTTGTGTCCGGACGCGAGCTTCCGGTCGGTTGGTTCGCCGAAAATGACGGCTTCGTAGGCTGGGTGGGGGGCTTTGTTGAAGGCTCTCATACCGTCGCCGCCGAGCTCCTCGCCGACGACATAGAGGAGGGATATTGATGATGGAGCTACGCTGCCGGAGGAGAGCAGGGAGAGGGCGGCGGTCACTTGTGCAGCGATGCAGGCCTTCGCATCGACAGTGCCGCGGCCGGAGATTTGGTGAGTTGTGGAGTTGTAATAGTAAGGGATGTAGGGTGGGACGGTATCGAGACTGATACAGGATTTGGAGTCAACATTAAGGGAACACGGTGTAGGAAGAACGGTGTAGGAAGACTTCTCCGAAAAAAGAGTTGTGAAATCGCATGACAGGAAGGAGAGACGAATGGAAGAAAGACGCACTGCGCTGTTAAAAGGACACTAGTACTGTTGGAAGGAGATGCGGAAGGATAGGCAAGAAGGTTGAAGCGCTGTTGGCGTTTGGTATGGTCGCCCTGGGAGTGGAAGGGTTGGACGGATTGCTTTTCTACCTTGAAGTCGCGTGCGGTCAGATAGGAGGCAAGAAAGTCGCCGACGGTATGTTCGCTGTCCGAGATGGATGGAATTTCAACGAGCTTGCGATGTAGACTGTACAATTGGGTAGTCTCGAATGCATGAGCGTCATGATTCAATAATGGCCGCTGAGGAAGTAAGATTGGTTCAGCAAAGGTTCGGAAAGAAGGGCTTGCGGAGACAATGGCGAGTTGGAGTAGCCATTGATACATGATGCAGGCGAGTCTGTATCAATTGGTGATAACAGTAATCGAGGTTCAATTGGAGCAATCGACGAGATGTCCATGCGATTTGATGCGTGGCGTGCATTTGGGATCTGATACCTTTATGTCGGAGTCGATGGATCGATGGAACGTCATGTCCATGCACGCGGCCTAAGTCCGAGACGCTCTATTATAAAGGTAAGGTACCTTAGGTTACGTTACGTTACGACAGTAATGTAGACTTTTCAGGCGTTTACATTTCTCGACTCCGACTTGAAACACGAACAACGACATCCGACCTCAGGACCAATATTCTGACACTCGGACAACACCTAGTGTGAGGACACAGCAGTTGTCTGTCCAAGAGTCCCTCCGTGGTTGTGCTTCCCAACCCTTGTTGATCGCTCAACCCGCCGCTGCGTGCAAGGTTATTTTTGACCCTAGCGTATCTCGGGCTGGAGTATTGAGTATTGACCTCCAAAAGCCTCCAATTTCAAGTCACAAAACACCTATACACCCTTCAATTAACACCACCCACCGCCAACTGGATCCTTCTGCTCGAGCCCGGGAGCTTTCGACTGCTGCTGCTTCCCAAACCCACCTTCGTTACACCGAGCGGGAATAAACGCCCTCGAATCCCACTCGACCGTCCCGCCTCCCTTTTATCACCTTCTCCTCAAAGCCACTGCTGCGGCCGCTACAACCACAGACACTCTCAAACGCCAGTTGCGTTGCTAACCTTTCTTTGCTCCTTCAATTGGCCAAGACGTTGGCTGCTCAACCGTCACCAACCACCTTCTCGACTTCGGACAAGTGCAGCCTGCACCGGCCCGTGGTGGTGACGATGCAACTGCCCTTCTCAATTACTCCCTAAAGTCGGTTTGGTGGTACCTTTCAGTAGGAGATTCCACCACCGACGCATCTTTTCCCGTTCCCCATCTGTCGTACCACCACCCTACCCCCCATAACCCCGCCCGTCGACACCTCCGACCTGCAAGAACAAGCATTTTCCGGACCAGACGGGTCTCGCCAGTGCTACCATCCAGACCTATATGCCGATCAAAATACCAAAGCCGTTTCCAAGACGGAAGTCCTCTGGGAATGCTCTCGAAGAACTCACCAATCCCCCGCAGCCGTCGTTCCGCGTCTTCGAGCGACCAGATTCCAAATCCTTCGACAGTGGGACCACTTTCAAACGCATGAGCCAAGGACGGCCATTGAGTGCCGGCCCCAACCTGGAGAACAGCCTCTACGTCGAAGGAAGCAATCCCAATCTCACTAATCGGTATGTCTCCAATCCTCCTCCCACGATACCATTGCTGACCCATGTCAGCGGTAGCGGAGGCACCAACAATTCTTCTTCAAGTACCGGTCACGACAATTCTTCTGCATCAGCGCGTTTCAGTTCCTCATCCACTCTGCCTTCTTCGACCGACGTACCTCTGGACGACAAATCATTGCCCAACCCTCAGGATCTGCGCAAAGTGCCAGCCCCTCCCATCCCAGCTTCTCATCCCCTGTCCCTAAAAGCCGGTGGGAGGACCTTCTCGTTTGGCCGCAAGAAACCTCACTCGCCATCTTCAGCAAGTCCAATCACTCAACCGCCCCAAGTGTACGGACATTCTCAAGAGCCAGCGTTTCACAGCAGAGAACGTGCTCTGACCGAAAGCAGCCATGCGAGTAGCAGTACGGCTACCCCTCCGAAGCTTCTCGACACAGGCCTGGATCTTGAAGATGGCTTCGGGACCATGTTCGAAAATTATGGCAGGAGAAGAAGCACGTCCGATGCAGACGCTGCGGGACCTGGTGTGATGGAGACTGAAAGCCCGGTAAGCTTCACGGTCAACCCGACCCTGGGCCTGACCAAAGCTCATTCAAATCAGGAGGCTCTTACGCCCGCCCCGGCTTCACGAACCTTAACAGCGTCTTATTTTGGTGAAAGATCAAATTTTACTCCTTCGCCCATACAGATCGATCGATCGCGTAACATTAGGGAAGCAGAACCCTCACCGTATTTGCGGAGCAGTCACGAGTCTCAGGACCGCTTGATGAGTTCGTCAGATCAAGGAGGGATAGACTATGCCCACAATTCCGAGCAAAGTCCATCGATACCGCAGCACGCAGCGGGTTCAACCTTGGCACGATCCGTGCCATTACAAGGATCGAACAGTCCTTCCAACCGTAGACAGCAGCAAAGACAATCGAGCTATGGGGCAGGCCTCCGACGGGCCAGTGCCTATGCGTCGCACCGCGAATCGATCCCTCTTCAGGACGAGGATGCGAAACTGGTGATGGACTCGATCAACGCAAGTCGAAGCCTCAACCGACACTCAGGAGAATCTGGCAGCCAGAATCGGTATACAGAAGACCGTGGAGAGCTTCGAGGCATGCAGCCGTCTGCATCCTTTCTGAATGCTTCCGGACAAATCTCTTCATCTCCAGCCAATCTAAGTCCCCAACGACGATCGAGTCCTGAACGTCGGGCCCATGCCCCTGTAGGACTCTTCGACGCCCCAGATGGTGAGATATCCGAGAACAGTTGGAGGATAGGTTCAAATGAATCAACGCCGCGGGCCAAAACATTAGAACTGGCTGACCGAACGAAGCGTTCATCGTTGTTCGACCCATCCTTACATGCTCCTCCACGTGCCGAAACATCACCTATGCAAGGAGAACAGAGCGCCAAACCAGGACCACAGAACAAAGTCATGACTCCCGCGCAATTCGAGCGATATCGAAGAGAGCAGGAGATGATGAGGACGCACAGCAATCAGTCAACGGTGGATGATTCGGATGATGAGAGCGATCATTACGAGGACGATGATGAAAATGAACGCAACAAAGAATTGGCCAAACAGAGGCGGAAGCAGGAGGCTCACCTAGCTGTGTATCGGCAGCAGATGATGAAAGTGACAGGAGAACAGCCATCCGACTCACCGGCCTTGGGACCTTTGCGAGCAGCGGCTGAAAGAGCCAGTGCGAGCGCACCGATTGTTGTTCAGCATGGGCCAATGCCATCTGTTACCCTCGGCAAGGCCTCGGCAAATGGGAAGGCCAGTGATGACGAAGACGACGACATACCCTTGGGAGTTCTGGCTGCCCATGGCTTCCCCAACAAGAACCGGCCGCCGGGCCCGCCTGCGCAAAATGGCATCCGGTATACCAGTGAAACGTATCCTCCTCCACCAATGTCAGTCTCAGGCATGTCAACAGCTGGAGCTTCGCGGGGCCTTCCAGCTTTCGCGAAGAATTTACCTCCAGACCCATACTTTGGTGCTGGTCTGGTGAATCCAACAAACCGGGAAATGCCCTCTTTCAGTACCCATGGCAACGGCTCCCAGTATGGTGGTGCTTCGCCGAACTTGCATCCTGGTGGATTAGTCGGTGTGATCGCTGGCGAGGAACGAGCCAGAGCAATGCGTAGAGGTAGTCCGAATGCGCAAGGCAATTACGGTTCGCCGTTACCGCAAGGAATGTCCCCGATGCCGGGTATGACGCCTGGGCTTCCTCCAATGATGTCTCCAGGGGATGAGGCCCAAGTCCAGATGTCGCAGCAGATGACTCAGATGATGCAGATGCAGATGCAATGGATGCAGCAAATGCAACAGATGATGGCAAGCGGGATGCAGCCTTCGCAGATGCCGCAAGGAATGCCTCCGGGTATGCCTCCGGGTATGCCTCCTATGCCACCGCCTCATGGCCAACAAGCGATGAACAACGGCTTCCTATCGCCTCACGGACAGATGCTTCGGCCCATATCCCATTCGGCGCCTAGCTCTCCAGCACTAGTCCAGCAACAACAGCAGCAACGTGCAATGAGCATGATGAGCCCAAGTCTCAGTCCTCAGTGGCCACCCGGAAAATTAGGATCGCCGAGCATCATGAGTGGAGCGTTGGGTCCACAAAGCTACGCCCCATCTATCGCTCCTTCCGAACGGAGTAACATAGGCCAGCCATCCAGGTATCGGCCAGTGTCCATTGCACCGATCGACGAACATTCCCGTCCGGGGTCAAGGTCTTCCAATAACCTTCTGCAACCGGGACCAAGTGATCGGAAGACGGTCTCGGCCATGGGAAGGACATCGCCCGTTCCGCCTAGGAAAGTACCCAGCGACGATGACGACGACGAAGGATGGGAAGAGATGAGAAAGAAGAGAGAACAGAAGGCGAGCACGTGGCGCCACAAGAAGAATCACGGCAACAACTTTCAGGAGTTGTATTATCCCGGAACATAGAGTGAACAGCTGTGGGACGAATGGGTTCCAGCATGTAAGAGTACGTATGCCTTGTTGAGATCGACATCTTTTGTGCATAGAAAATTTCCTTCTTGATCACTGGACGAGAAAGACCTTCGCATGGGCGCCTGGTGCAGGCATTTTCGGGGTTTTTTTTTTGTTTTTTTGTTTTTTTTTTTTGGTGATGTGGATTGCAAGGAGGTGGAAAGAAGCAGGCAGATAGTAGCCCGCGCAAAATAAATTAATGCATAGCGATGGATGGATTGGCAGTCATACTGGAATCGGAGAAAAAGAGAGACGTTTTTTGTGCGCGAATTGGGGGAAGGGGGGGGGGGGGGAAAGGAAGAGGGTTACAAACTAAAACCTATTAATACAACATAATTCTCTCACAGTACCCTTTATTTTCACTCCTTTCCGTTGGATCAACCAGGCAGCTCCGTCGTCCATCTACGGGAAACCTGAATGTTACCGCAATCTTCGTCTTGCTGGACCCCTTTCTTTGCGACTGGATCATGCATGGCTCACCATGCAGCGTCCATGTATAGTGTACGGAAATCACACCCCTCCCTAAATAATAGAACTCCATATCCAGTAGATTTTTTGTGATGCTACTCACCCCGTACCAACCCAACCCAACCCACCCACAGGTTCAAGCAAAGTGAGGTAGTTTGTGCGTGTCACCTGGAGCCCAGGATCCATCATACCTTCCCTTACCATCTTACCAGCCTACCATACCAGACACGCTACTCGTTTTCTTTTGCGCAATCAGGAGAAACTGAAGAATTCGAGGCGAGGTATGTATGTATCAGACATCAGACAATGTCTCCCCCTCATTTCTGTCTACGGATAACAACTATCCTCCCTATTGTCAAGGATGGGAAGGATCGGAGGATATGTCTGCTGTGCTTGGCATTCATTGCTTAATGGCTTGCCAGGTCCCAAGAGGATATGAATTCTGAGCGGTGAGTCAGGGGGGGGGGGGGGGAAGGGAGGGAGGCAAAGTCGTGCTGTCGACGTGTGACGATTGGAAAGAAGGATTTCGGTAGCGGGGCGGATTTGGGATAGCATGAAGACCACGAATAATGCTACGGTTGGAGCTGACGCTACCTTTCTCAATTCCTTTCTTGCTTTCTTTCTTTCTTTCTTTCTTTCAGTCGTCCTCGCGTATTCTCAAGGAGATGACGGCAAGTAATGGACATATTTGAGTGTTAAGTTATATTCGTTTATTGTTCAGTCAATCGAGTTCGTGCGATGACCCTTCCACCGTACAGAGAGAGGATCCGCATCTAGTCCCAGCGTGCCACGTATTCCGATTGCCTCTCCCTTGCCTGGCTTGTTCGAGAGAACTTCTTGCGGAGGGGAAGTAGTCGGTGATACGGATGCCAAATTGCTCTGGCCAGGATTAGTAATGCCGACCTTGAGTGAAAGGCTTGAGAGCGATGGCCCGGGATGCGACGGAACTTTTGTTTTGGCAATTGTTAGCTATGCTTTGCCTTGCCAAGAAAAAGGGGTTGGTCTGGGAGTGCGAGTAGGCGAGTGAAACGAACCTGATGGATGTGGAAGAATGGGAACCGGAGGCTTCAAATCCGCTGCCTGAGTGGGTGGAATGGGCGCTTCTAGCCCTCTCAAAGACTTCACCGGTTGATGTCGAGAATTCGAGTCCTTACGCGGCCTGTTCGCGAAGATACTGCTGTCCGAACGGTCGGAAGATTGCGATCTAGAGTTGGACGACTTGGACGATGATGTCGACTCCTGCTGCACAAACAACGCCGGTGGGTGGAATGATCTCCGATAGTTCGACAGCGGGCTCGTTTTGTTCAATGTAGAACCGAGATGATTGTCGAACCAGAAACTGGAGCCACGAGTCACGGGCGAATCGCGAGGTTCAAAGGATGTGATCGGAGGGAGAGGCTCCGGACGTTTCTTGGAGTCGCGTCCTCGTGAAGCGTAAGGCAGCTGTCGAAGGGTTGGCGGAATGGAAGGACTGCTGGATTTTTCGGCGCGGCCAGACATCGGCTGCGAAGATACGGATGTTGTCGGTGAGTATCGAGGTCTAGGTGAACAATGGCCGTGACTGTTGGACGGCGAGGCTTCTGCTGTGCTCCTACCAGCTGGAGGGCGATGAACCGAGGAGGTCGTCTCTTCCACTCGCCGTGGCGCACTATTGATCAGTGCAGGCTCAGGGGATCCATCCTGACTCTCGAGACTGTCATTCCTGCCCAGGCCAGGCTGGATTTCGAGTCTGGGTTTCTTGCCATCTGGATTGACATTATTGAGCGAACGATCTCCACACGGTTCGACCAGATTGGTCGAGATCACACCCACCTGCCTCGGAAGTGTGTTTTGCTTTGAAGTCGGCAAGATACCTAGCGTGTTCCTTGAATCGAGCGGTTTTCTTGTACTGAGCCAATTCGGTAAGATATCCTTCTTTCGCACTTGCAGCTTTGGCTTCAAAAGGCTCTCTTCCCTCGGGCGAGAGCGTCTGCCACCTTTCGCCCACTCGCTTGGCGATTTCGGTAAAGGACAAATTCTCGGACTTCAGTTCATCTCGGACCTCTGGAGGCTCATTAGCAGCTGATGGGCCAAGAAGCAGTGGAGACTTAATGTTGGAAAAGATAACGTATGCCGACTGTGGTCGATCTGGAGCATACTCGTCCGCCTATCTCAGCAACAGCGCGTCAGGTCTCCATGCCATGGTCGGTGTGATCAACCGAGCTTCCATCATGCAGCTGACTTACTTTGGGATGACGCCTGTACTTCCTTTTGCCGGGTTTGGTTCCTTCCAGGGTTGATGGGACCTGCGTGTCGCACGATCCATTTGAGTCCAAGGATATCCCGGGCTGTGGAAGAGTTTCCAGACCGGCAGCGGCGTTGTGACGAATGTCATTGCCCGTCGCATTAGCTATCTCCCGTTGCAGCCGCTACCATATCTTAGCCAGAACTCGCAGGAACAATGCCCAACGACGCCGGATTACCCGTCGGTGGCCGAGCTTCACTCCCAAAGCGTCTCTATGAAGATGTTTAGTCGAGTCAGGAACGGTAGGTCACATGATCCTACAAGTCTGATTCGGTAATATCCAGTACAGTCTCCCATGTTTCGAAGCCCTCGTCGACAAATCGCTCCAAGTACTGCCCAAGACCCAGTCGATCGAAGATGGGTCCAGGATCCGTCATGGACGGCGACTGGGATCAGAGCCTATGAAGCATTCCACACTTGCGCACGGCAACGCAAGGTCAAGAGCTCTATCCGATGTCTTTCAAGTGATGGTCACAGAACATGCGACCAAGAACAGTAGGTGCTGTACAGGTCCTTTGGAGCGAGTCCCAAAGGAATCGGATATGTACACAGCCGTGTTGAGTGCAATAATGGAGAGCGGCATGTAGATTCCAGACGGTAACACCGAAGAGAGTGATGATGGTTTGACGTATGTAAGGAAATCGGTAAGGAAATCGGTTGGACCCTCGGACCCTGAATATCACGAGGGGTGGAGGGCATGCAGCAGCATATGAAAGTCGCATGGTCGAAGACATCATCTAGGCTCGGAAAGGCCGTCAAAGGCCATCATCTCACCCTAGTTGCTCGAATCATCGTGCGGTCGACAAAAACATCTTTTTGCCCCGCACCGTTGAATATCGGACGAATTGATGGGCTTTCAATCGAGGAGTCGACAACACCGTTGCAACTGCTTGTTGGCCACTTTCCTACCGCATTCCAACTTCCTGGAAGCTTTTCCCTGGCGACCAGACTGCAGATCTTGCTAGCCATCCGGAGGTGTCTACGTTCACCTACCTATGTCGATCCCCCCAGTGTGAAGATCCAGCACCACCCTGCGCGGAGATTCTGTGTCCGTTGAGCGTCGCAAGACCATGGCACCTGAGAATGCGACGCCCGAACCCGGGGATACCGACATCGCCAAAGCATTCCAAGAAATAGCGAGGTATACGGTTGACTCCCTTCTGCAACAGGCCTGCCTGAGCTGACACGTTTGGGTAATAGAGGCGAGCAAGCCGCCTCAGCCATGGAGAATCAGCTCACTGCTCTTGAACAGAAGATCGATGCTTTGCTCGCCAGTGCTGAATCCCCGGGCGCGTCGGCTGGGAGCAGTGGTGCTGGTGCACCACAAACCGACGGCAACGATAGTACAACAGGACACAGATGAAGGAGCCTGTGCATGACGGAGACACACGACCTGAATCCTCTCCTACCTTTCCGGACAACCATCTACACAAACCAAGACCAGCCGGCCACCACGACATGACCCTGGGGAATCCGTGAACAGGCGGGAAATGAAGGCTCATATCGGTGGCAATTCGTAGAATGAGTAGAGCTGGCGCGATGGGGACAGAACTGAATGGCGGTGTGGCTGTGAGCCTGTAAAGAGAAGGTTACTTTAGTTCCTCCAACGGTCAATTGGTTCGGATGCGTCTCCCATCAGTCCCTTTTCTACGGTGTGCATGATCCATCTGTGGACGTGGCAGATGGAGAGAGTCATACAACTGTCGAGACTTTTCAATCCTTCGTCTCGTAAATAGACATTATCATATTGTCGTCGTGCGTTCATTAAATCCATCCCCAAGACCGGCGCCTGCTGGGTAGTCCTGCTGGCCCTTTACCCAATATCGGCTTGTCTCATACACCTTATCCCATATGAACTTCATCTTCTGACTGAATAGGCCAAGTATCGCCCCGAAATAACACGCCCTCTCAGTTCCCAATCGATCTTACAGCCAGCTTACCCCCAACAATGCTCCGCTTTTGTAATTTCGATCCACCATCAGGCCGATCGTGACCATTCGTAACGCTGACATTCCGGATGTTGGGTAATTCTCCGAGCGTGTCGTGCCCTGACTTCTGATCGACATACAGCTGTGCAGAGGGGGACAGTGGAAAAGCCGGTAGCGTCGCAGGTATCACAGCGCCGTTCTGGACCAGCAGCTCGGCGATTGGGAATGCAACTCCTTTGGGCGATTTCGGTGCCGCCCATGAATTGGGCGACGCTCCAGGCGTCGACATGCCTGCCGGAGTAGCAGGATCCGCGGCGGCAAGGGCAAGGAACACAGAGTGCGTGTTGCGAGACCGATCGGCCGCATTGGGGTTGGCCTTGAGAGCGAGTGCATACAGCACCGCTTGCACATCGTTCTTCTTGATTGAAGCGATGAGCGTCTCGTCCGGAGAGGTGTAGTGCGAAATCGCCGAAGCGATCGGTGTGACATACGCTCGATCGACGTACTTGGACGTGATGAATCTTAGTCGCTGATCCCGTGTCGCCGACGGCAATGGCTTCGTTGATTGATCGAGCCGAGCTTCCCAGACCATGTTGCTTACACGGTTCCCCACCAGCAGAAGCAGCTCGACAATGTCCGTGGTAAAAGAAGTCGTGTCCAGGGTCAAGGACCGGATCTTGGAGATATGTGTCCCAAGAGACCGATGAATGCCGCTACACTCGATGCAGAGCACGATGCCAAGGTTGATGGAAACCCATTCCGTCTTGATGTTCGATCCACAGTCGGCGCACCAGGCATTGCCTTGATCAGCCTCGCGTACCAACTGCAGTAACTTGGACGGGTTCTCTTCAAAACTGTTGCTGTCAGTGCGGATATAGGTTGGTCTGGCCCCCACGGTGGTGCGTCTACCAACGTTATTTCCTCCGGCAGTATTTCCGTGCGAAGGGGAGTAATGGTGATGGTTGTTGTGACCTGAATATGAAGAGCTCTTGCCGGTCAGCACCGATCCGATATTGCGATGCCGGGACTGATCCACCCCAGGCGAGGCGCCAATTGCTTGGGCAGTACCTCTACCCTCGAAAGCACTTTGGAGAGCGTTATTGACGGAGTTAATCCAGCTGGTCATGTCTTCCTCCGAAGTCGCTTGGTATACCCGCTTGAACTGGGGGGTGATGACTTCGAAGCAAAATCGGCGTTCGGCATTCCGGGCCTCTCGGACAGATGCCATGCGCAGGTCGATGGGCTCCATGTGGAGATCGAGTTTCTGCTTCCAATTGCTATATTCCGATAGCCGTCCTTGGTCAAGTACGATCCAGAACCTGCAACAGTCAGCTTGGTATCTCCATGTCGCGGGCTTAAACCTACTTGTGCCAAGCTTGCTTGTTCAAGCCCTTTGGATCGACGTGGGACCCCGGTCTGCTCAAAGCCCATAACAAGCCTTCTTTCCTTTGCTGCGAATTCGCCGTGCTACCAATTGAACTGTAGACCCTTTCTTCAAGATCGCGTATACCTTTGAATTTGTCCGGACTGCCGGCTGGATTGACGCTGGTGGGTCGGCTACCAGGAGTGGCAGACGTGCCACCTGTATTCAAGAGTGGCGTCATGACTGAACCATGCTGGGAACCAGTAGAGGAAGAATATTGCAATCCGTTACGGCTCCCATCAGTGCCAGATAGTTCAGAGTCTGATATGTGCCCTGAAGGAATAGTGCCACTGCTCGAAGCTAGAGCCATGCTATTTGAGTTGGCGACTTCCGGTTCGATGTACGTTTTCGTACTCATTTCCAACGTCCTTCGCTTTTCTTCTCTCTCGGTCCGTTGGAACTGAAATTCTTTGTCTGCCTCCCTGACCTCGTGTATCAAAGCTTCAAGCTGTGGCGTCATTTCCTCGACTTTTTTGGCCGTGGTGAGAAAGCTCTTGGCCTGTAGATCAGCGTACTTGGTTAAATGGGAAAGCAGTTCCTGCTCTTTCCTACCTCCATGCAGGTCCTGCATGAAGGACGAGTAGTCAAACCGCTTCAGTTCAAAGTTCCGGCGTTTCGTCTGGTACTTTGAATCGCTCTCATTGCGTTTCTTCTCCTTGAGCGAATCCTGTCGTTGGCCCAAATAACGGCTGACGTATGAATAGTAATCTCTGCTTTCCTCTTCAAAATCTTTTTTCTTGGCTTCGGCTTGTTTGATCTCGATGTTGTAGAGTCGGGATAGGGGTTCGATAATGGTCCTTTGCAGTTGCACGGTATTCTGCCTTTCGTACTGTAGGATCTCTTTTGCAATCTTTTCAAAGTAATGCTCCAATGCAGGCTGTACTGCATTGGCGTTCGATGCAGATGCCTCCCGAAGTGCTTCGATGAAACCAGTCACAGCTTCATTACAGTCAACTTGGGCCACCTGAGCAGCTTCGGCTTTCCTTAGCACTTTCTTCATTCTTATCCGCATGCTACCCGTCTTCTGCTCGAGGGCCTTCATAGTTGCACGGAACAGCGGTCCATCATCGACGGCGCTCATGTCTTCGCCTGGTCTTTGGCAGGAGACCCCAAGCCTCATAGCCTCCTGTGTTGCAAAGGTAGAATCAACCGGTTCCAATGGTGAAGGTGGCCCCAGATATTCATAGACGTCGGAGTCACTGGTTCCAGATTGGATCGACTGTGACGACGGGAGACGTAGCCTTGGAGGCACCTTGAGACCGATTATCGGGGACGGGATTTGAGGGCTATTTATTAACTTCTGACTAGCCTGGACCCAGAAGATGAACGTCGCGAGAGTCTCTAACTTGTGAGCTCTCTGATCATACTCCACGAAACTGCATATGTTGCGCCAACCTCCGCCTTTGTCTTCGGTGGACTTTGGCGGACGCCATTTCCAGGTCCAGTCGAACTGAACAGACTGACTTCCCCCCGTGGTAATATCGCCAACCAGTGCGACATTGGGATTCTTATGTAGGTTAGGATCGGCATGGAACTCCCGGGTGACCAGATTATCTAGATCCTTGCTGCTGGATGCAAAAGCGAAAGTGAGGCCGTTGATGAATGTATCTATGGGGCTTGCTGTTCCGGAGACGCTACTTTTGCCCTGTCGAACAACGAATGAGAAGTTGAAAATAAGATCATCTTCGTTATTAAGGCGGAGCAGGAAGGCAGGTGGAGACGCTGACGAGGAGGGTTCGGGGTCCTAGATGGGTGCTGCGTCAGCATTGGCTTAAATTTGTAGAGGGTGTGGCTTTGTGACCTGTATATATTCGATAAGGTTCTCGTCAGGTTGCTCCCTTTTCGCAAAGACTCTGGAGGCAGGGAAGGCATCTGGGCCAATGCTTAACAGGACTTTGCGCCGCGAGTTGGTGATGACTAGTGAGGCAATAGAGACTGAGCTTTCATCAGCTTCGAGGTCTGACCATTGAAGACCGGATACCAGCTTAATCACTTACAGCGCTCCTGGTCTTTCAAGACCAGGACGGTGTTGTCTTCGAGCCTGCTACTGACATTTCCCATTCTAGGCAAGAAAGATACATGGGCCCAAGATTGAAGCGAGACGACGTCAATGAAGGCCGACACTCAACGGGATATGCTTGTCATGCGGATGGCTTCGGGGCCTAATTGCACTCGATGAGAAGGCTCGGGTGTTCTGCAAGAGTGATGCGGCTTGTCTGTGGCAACGGGTAGAATGATGCACAATGAAAGATGGGATTGGGTATGCTTTGAATGTATGTTATCATGCCGTGTGATGTTTGTTCGTGAGAATTATTGCTGGTAATGAGTGTGGAGGGATGTATGCGTTATGGGAGCGCGCCAAGGTCCAGGAAATCCGGGGTAACGGTTTCAAAATGAGTACATCAATAAATGCATGTCACCGGGATACTCAACCCCAGATGGAAACAGTACAGCTCAAGGATCCCCACCGCCACGAATTAATGACTGTGCACCATGGGGAAGAGCATAAACAGTGGTACAGACATCGATTGATGTAGCCTGGTAATCCCTCATATGGCTGCAAAAACGCCAGTATAATGCTCTCAGGTGCACGCTTGTTTCCACGTCTAATCTTGCCTCCCTTTCAATAACCTTTTCGTCACCTTATCCTTCTCGATCACATACACATATGCCCCCCAACCTGACAATGCATCACGATCGACAGCATTCAGCAGAGCCTGAGATATGGTCTCGAATAGATCTTCTGGTTCCTATGCTTTATTAGTGGCCAAGGTTTGAGGCATCCCGAGGTCTCCCACATACCATATCCGGTTCCCAGAGACCTTCGCACGTTCCGAACAGTTGATCGCTGGCGGTTCCTGATACAATGAAATCCTTGGCAAAGTCGATGCAGCCTATACTGTCGAATCCGCAGATGAAAGGCTTGCCCGTCGTGTGGTTGATACCTGCGATCACAGGGCTTACGAAGTACGGCCCGAATCTCTTCTCGTATAAGCTTGTTGAAACGAGATTGGCCATCGTTTGAGGAGATATTTGCCGTTCTTCGCGGAGTCGATACATGTTGACTTTGTAGCGGAAGAGATCGGCGACTGTAGTGACATCGGTCGCAAGACCAGTAAGACCCAGGTAGACATCTCCGTAAGAGAAGATTTTGGGGAAATTATTCGAGACTGTGAGGGATTGAAGCCCAAGTCGAAGGTCGCAGGCAATCGCTACGCAGTCCTTGCCGACCATAGCCACGCAAGCACCACCATCTGTTTTCCAACCGTCAGCGCCAAGGATTTCCTCTCGACTTGACTGCTCAGAGGAGTTCTTTACTGATGGAGAATGGGGAGCTCTAAGAAACAGGTCAGCGGCTGGTATCTAACTTGATGACTGCTGAAGCTTACCATGCTGGAGTTTTCGCACCGAACAGGATATGGGACAGATTAGGAGAGATGCAGTAGCTGTGAAGCTTATTACTGACACTCAGGCAGTTAAGGATGTACTACGACACTCCAGCCATGGCGGACAACTCGGAAGCTCCCAATATAAACGCGTCGGAGCCCTGAGGGGAGCCGCCTCTAGCGCGCGGTGGCACTTAAATTCTGAATGCTTTTCTCTTGTCGTCGTCCATCTCTCTTGGGAACAATTCTTACATGGCTTCAAAACCGATGCCATCCCACAATGGCCCGTCTCAGAAAACAGTCCAGCCGGTCGGAGTTCCAAACCAAACGTGGAGTACTCCCCGTTCCGAGCCGCGACCGTGGTACTAATTTGAAGCAGTCTCTACATCAAAAATCTTTCTGACAAGCTTCAAAAGAACGATCTACGACTCTCACTTTACACATTGTTTTCCACCTACGGCCCAGTCCTGGACGTAGTAGCTTTAAAGACGAAAGGCATGCGTGGGCAGGCGCACATAGTGTTCCGAGACGTCCAAGCAAGCACACAAGCCATGAGAGCGCTCCAGGGATTTGACTTCTTTGGCAAAGAGATGGTAAGCGACCGAGAAATTTTGTGCAACAGTGCGCCGTAGCTCTAATGTTGAAGTGTAGAGAATTCAGTACGGTAAGGGCAAGTCTCATGCAATTGCGAAACTAGACGGCACATACCGCATGCCTTCTGCCACCGTCAATCAAGTCGCTGGTACGGAACTACAGCAGTCTATCTTCAATGCGCCACCATCTTCAGCTTCGTTAGGGGCGCCTCCTTCTGCACCATTACCCAAACCGCCAGGAGCGCAGCTCACAGACTCCAACGTAGTTGGTGAGGAACCTCACGGGGTCAAAAGAGGAAGGGACGAAGATAGCGATGACGAAGGCGCTCCGATGGAGGAGGATGACAGTGATGCTCCTATGGAAGCCTCGTCCGATGAAGACTAGGCTTCATGGCGATGGTTTCCAACCCGGAAAGCCAGAGCCCGAACGAAGATCTATCGGAAATGCATTATCAGGAAATCTGAGGGCAACAAGTCGGCCGTCCGTTAACAGCTATGAAATATCCGTCTCACGCGGTCATAGACCCTTCCAATCTTTGCCCATGGAATTTGCAACGAGCTCTGCGGGGAGATATAACCCTACCGATGGGCCTACAAGGCCAAACCATATCTGCAAATACTCGATGGGTGAAACAAAACGGCCATCGATGATCTGTCTCAAGGCTTCGGCGGTGTTGCAAGGATGTATGAAACACGCGGGCATACCAGTCACAGGATGATTCTATCGCTTCTTAGTAGGGAACTGGTCACAGGAGTGCATTACCAACCCCCATACTAATCGCACCCAGTATCCCGACAGCACGCAGGTCAGGTGCCTGGTTCAATGGCACAAGTGCTTCGTACACACGATCTAGGTTATTTTGTGCATTGGCAGGGTGATGATAGTGAAAGTAAAGGACGGGAACTTGATAGGACTGAGAATGAAGAATATCGTATTGGACGCTGGGACGTTGTTCAGATGCAAATGTATGATGAATTGCTGCCTGGTCGTGTGATGTTAATGGTCATGGCCATGGTCAAACCCACACTGGGTCCTGGAGCTGTAAGCATACTGCATCGTGTGTCTCAATATCTTCGGTCAGGTCATCGCCATCTTGCGAGTGCATAGCTAAGCCACGTCCCTGGACCACATCGTCGTTCGGGGTCTTATTAGAAATGACCAGGTAGCGACATTCCTCCTAGGAATAATCAAAATACGTCCTGGGAATATAACAGAGCAGCAGCCCGATTAAGGTTGAGGCGGAAGAAGAATTATCGATTAAGATTGCGCGTACCTCACCGAGTATTTCGAACGGCATACAGCCGCTTCGAGATGCAGCACGGTGGTTTAATAACAATGTCGAACAGGCATTGGTGAAATCCTCGTACGAAACAAAGCCAGCTCGACAATCTCGTAGGCAGTCGCGCGTACTGGATGGCATGTGTGATCCCACACTCATCTAGGCAGAGCTCATAGAAGGGTCGCGTTGAGGCGTCATACCGAGTCGAGCGAGTCTTCTGCCGCTGACGTTGAAACGTCGATAGTACTGTGGCTGAGGAAACCGCTTACGGGCACGATCTAGAAGAATACAGACAAGTGTCATGCAGCTAGTGCGATGATCGATCTAGATCAGCATGGTACCATGGCTTCCTTGATTTCTCCACCAATTACAGCAGCACTCGTAACCCTGCGCCACACCTTTAAATGCAGCCATCTTCCTACTTTTATGTCGTGTGTTGTCCTGGTTACTTACCGTTGCCCGCATATCATCCCACCTCAAGAAGGTTTTGAACGCACGGCAGCGAAAGCGTCGAGTCACATATCATTCACCTAGCCATCTCAGAGTCGAGCAGAGGAGAATTACTCGAACAATTAATTACTCGAGCGACTGTTCACCTCACCTTTGATGCTGATATTGGGCATGGCTCGAGAGCTTTACCCATAACCAAATGTATATTCTTCCCTCGGCGGTCTTACATCATCATTCATTCATTCCCTCAGCAGTTCCTTGCCTCTTCAGTGAATAGGGAAGGAAACAACATGCTTTCTTCGAGATGCGGTACCACGCCAGATCATGCGCCGCAGAAACTGTCGAAGCCTCCGACAAATACATTGTCATCCAATCTGTTGGCTCCGACCAGACAGAAACCAGAGCCAGTTTCACCACTGACCGTTTCCGATGATAGTGCAGATGGTTACTTTCCCAACATGCCTGCCCAAGGAGAGCGTAGGGAGCGGCAGAACACACGCTCCAAGATCAGATCCTATCTGTATGGTCCTAGCCCGGAAAGCGGACATTCCCACTCTTCCGATGATGATGAGAGCAGTCCTCGGAGATTTGCCGACGTTGTCAAGCGTCGCCTCTCTCGAACCGACTCAGCTATATCACAAAGCTTGACTGTGGGCGCTGCATCGGCCGCATCCTCAACCTCGCGCTTGCACCTTGCTGACACTTCTTCTTCCGATGAGCATGACGCTGTCAAGGAGCAGATCAGGGAGAAAGTCTGGATCGATACGCTCGCTGCCCAGAATCACGTATCCACTCCCATTGACGAAGACAAGCATCCAGACTCTGTCATGTCTCCGATACGCAGGCGATCACTCTACACGCCCGGTATTGCAACACGGTCTCCCGAAGATATCTTAAGAAAACCACCCCCACCGGAACAAATAAGATCGCAGGCAGACCGTGACTACTACTACAATCCAGCCTTGCCGAATTCTTCGCCGCTCTCCCGGCTCGCAAACCTTCGCTCTCCTCAAAACGGAAGATCGACACCGTCCGAATTGGATTACAGCCATCTTGGTGCACTTCAGCTAGGAACACTGCGTGTCACCAATGGCACTGCGTCTCCAGCTCCCCAAGAGCAAGATACCAGCCTTGCCCCCACCTCCGCTTTGGATACAACATCTTATGACGGTTTCTATGAGCCTTCCGATGGTGGCAGAAGTGAACCAGATGGATCTCTGACCATGGGAGATCTTATGAAAGATTCCTTACCCAGGTCCCACGACAGCTCACATGGCACAGCGGCATTACCAACGGAGGCTACTATGTATGCCGTTGCTCGGCCTAGCTACATCACTTCAGACCGTAAAGTTCATGATCGACATGGTAGCCGAACAGGAAGTTTTGCTTCAATTCAAAGCCTCACAACGAGTCACAAACCTATCAAGAGGAAACCCCTACCTGAGGTGTTTTCTGCTGGTCGCCATGAGAGTTGTTGTAGTGGGACAGCTCGTCCTACGTCGGAGTTCTACAGTGATCACTATCTTATCGAAAACAGGGCGTACCTTGGCCGCAATATGCCTGCCACCCCAACGGTCCAAACAGACACTATCGAACACAAGAGCTTTGGTCCCATGAGCAGTCAAGAGCTTCAACCAGAAAGTTGGAGGTCATCCATCCCGGGCGCCGACCAACTACCTCGAAACAAGGGGTCCAGAGAAGACGCGTTTTTAAAGCTCACAAGAAACCAAACTGTCAGAGATGAGCTTGGCGGTGTTGATGACACACATCGAAACCCACCTCACGAGTCTCGTTTTGATAGGCAGCATGTCGATAGTGGTTATAGCTCCAACATATCAGTCGAGTCTACCCAGATGCCTACCTCGAAAGCAGCCTTAGACTCAACAGCGCCTTCGGACGGATCAGCACTCTTGCATTCGTCTTGCCCTCGTCTTCTTCAAACTCCGCGGGAATCGAAGCCGATGCGGTGCTCTCAGGGTAGTAATGAGAGTCATAAAGACACGAAGCTGAATCCTGGGACCCAATATTCGTCGAATAAGCAAAAGAGTCCTATAGCAAACAGGGAAACAGAAAGGTCGCCCTTGAGTAAAGGTCCAGACCATTCAGCAGTCCAGAAACAACCCCCAAGTCCTGAAAAGCCTCGACGACTGCAGAAGAAACGACCGAAGTCGCAGCCACCGTTGCACCGCACTCCGATGTTGTCGGATTCGTTACTGAGCAGCATCAATATTCCTCCGGTGCCTACAGGAATCGCTGCTCTTCATTCCGAACGCGTAGCGAGACTACCTCCCAACGACCATACATATGCAAACCTCCAACATATTGAGGCATACGATATGCCTGAGAATCTAACGTCAATGACTGCTCAGACGCGCTTTCCGTCTCCCATGCATGGATCTGAGAATTCCCTGCCAAGGGATCGACCTTCTGTCTTCCAGAAGCTGGCCTCGAAAGCAAGGTCCAGGTCGCGGTCCAGACCGAGAGTCACGAAAAGTCCTTATCACTCTGACGACGAACCTGCCAAGTCAGATATTATGAGGTCCCCAAGCTGGTCCGACTACGGCAACAAAAAGAAGACGGAGCCGCGGAAAAAAGCAAGGTCGCGGTCCAGACCGAGAGCCATGCAAAGTCCTCGTCACACGGACGATGAGTCTGCCAAGTCAGATATTATGAGGTCTCCAAGCTGGTCCGAGTACGGCAATAAAAGGAAGACGGAGCAGCGGAGAAAAGCAAAGGCTGAACGTGAGGTCCAGAAACAAATGAAACGCGAGTCATCATGCGATCCCGAGGCTGGGTCACGATCCAAATCCAGATCAAGATCAAGGTTCAGGTCGCGGTCAAGAAAACGGTCGTCCCAAGGTGAGCCTGTCCCGACGCTTACAGATTTTGGCACGGTCAGCGAGTCCCTCGGAGCCGGCCCATACGACATTGCCACGGCCAGCCACGCACCAAGTCACCAATCACCACGCAGCCAACTCCAACCACACCAGATCAATACAGCAAAATCTCGCGTAGATCCGAAGGCCGCCGTATCTATGAGTCCATTCGAACGTGGTCGGCATAGAAGCCACACCTCGGCCACTGTACCAGTGAGCGAAGGCATTTACGTCAGTACGGGTGCTTTGCCCAAGCCCGATCGACCTCGCAGCATGTACTTCGAAGCAAGGCCTATCCCGGCCATGGCGATGGCGGACTTGACCCAAAGAAGATCTATCTTACCCAGGACTAATGGCCAAGTTCTGACCAGCAACGCTAAAAAGATAAACACAGCCCAGCAAGTCTCGTCCAGAACTCTCGGTCTCGCTTCGAATGCTGGCTATGAGGGAGTGAGTAATTCATCAGTTGAGCCCGAGAAGGAGTCCCAGTTAGCTCCTACTAATAAAGCCTTGACAACCGACAAGAACGACACAATGGAGGAGCTGATCGATAAGTTGCTTGAGGCGCCTAACCATGAAGCGAGAGAAATTCTCATGGAGCAGATGCGGCAAGTAAGGCAAAAACCGATGGCAGAATCGAAGGCTGCCAGTCAGCATCCCAACAGGAGCACGAACAGCTCATCGCAGGAAGACGCCAAAGGGGCGCTCAGTCCGTCGACTCCATCGATAGGCACTACTGAGCAACGATTCCGGACAACAGAGACAGGAGAGTCCAAAGCAGTCAAGGCTATAGCCAAAGACCATATCCGTCATCACAGCATGTTTGTCAATGTACCCCGGATACCTCCGCTCCCCAGGGCCGAAGATCTACATGATCAGGAGACTCAAAGGTCCATGGAACAATCCCGAAGGAGTAAAACGCTTGTGGCGCCGCAGACGCCCGCTTTGGAACCGACCAAGACGGATCTTTGGGCAGGTTGTGCGATACAGACAGAACACCGAAAAGCGATCGAGTCAGGTAGCGGTTGGGATGCTCACCGGTTAGCTTGGTCAAGCCGGCGAAAATCTGCGGGAGAAGCTCTACTTGTGCAAAACAGACCTTCGGGCATGATGTCTCCCATGACTTCCGGCGACATGTCGAGAGAGGTGGAAGGACCGCCTAGCATGTCTCGAGCAATGACTGCAGGCATGGAGCAGCCGGCTGTGGCCAAGGATAGTCAAAAGGCCTTCCATAGACCTTGGGCGCTGTCACAGGGTCAGGTGGCCTCTGACGGCGATGCTACGGGCGGTCTGCAAAGCAGCAGCAAAGTGGCGGCGACCACGCAAACGTTTGAGCGGCGATCTGGTCGGTACGAAGGAGGTCTGCTCTTTGGCTACGAGAAGGGGTTTGGCTTGGGGGGTAGCGCAGGAACGAGGAGCACGACGAAGACGGGGGCAACGAGGAAAAGTCTGCAGATGAGCCAGGGGTTTGGGGTTGATTTGAGCGATGTGCCTATATTTGTCGCTCCATCGAAGTAGGGTCGGTGAGGGTCAACCTGGAGTAATTCCAGTATCGTGATATCTCTCGGATATTATTAATGTATTCGACAGGAATTACTCGACAGAGTCAAGCGGAGATTACATCCCAGTCAAAACCACTTTATTGGAGTCCTCTGCCACGAACATGCAAGCAGGGGTGGGTTGCGACGTCGAATCATATGTATCGGTTCGCTTCAAATACTTTATTCTGATTAGTCCCAGATGGAGTGACGGTGTGAGCGGTGGAAGATTCTCGAACTTTCGCCGCATTTGGTAATTTCGGATTCCATCCTCTTGCCACCACGTGATTCGGATCACACGAGAAGACACTCGTAGGCACATGAAGATTCCAGACGCTTACAAGTAGAATTGATTGTAAGCAGGATGGAAACTTCAGGTAGTATCAAGTAGAATCTGAAGTCGACACGGTTGGGTATAAATTCAGTGCCCGTCGCAAGTCATGAACCATTATTCCCATTAAACAACAATCAAACCAAACACGATCCTAGATACACTCTAGACCTTTCCCACCACATCTCAACTTCGCTCTACTATCCTCACTTTCACCACATAAACTCCAGAAGCAACATGCAGACCTGCCGAATCCGATCAATCCCTCGTGCTTGCAAACCACTCACCACCATCACTGCACCGCAGTCTGCACGAACGATGGGCACTTTCTTCCCTCACTTCCCATCTCACCCATTCGCACTCTTGACCCAGGACTTCGACTCTCTTTTCCCGTCGGAAAGCTGGATGACCCGCCCACAGCACCTGCCTCGACCATTCGTTCCCAAGGCCGACGTTCGAGAAGACGGCGCAGCCTACACACTGGGGCTCGAGCTTCCCGGCCTCAAGCAGGAAGACATCAACATCGAATTCGTCGACGCCAATACTCTTGTCATCGCTGGAAAGACCGAGCGAGCATCAACTCAGACCAACGTTGTTGACATAAAGGGCAAGGGGAAAGCCATCGAGGGCGCATCATCACCGAACACCATCGCCGCCGACGATGCATCGGAAACGTCGTCCAACTACCACAAAGCCACCGTCGAGGACGAGTATGTCGATGCCGGGGCTGAGAAAGAGGGAGCTAGCACCACGGCGCAAGACGCACCGACACCAGCTGCAACCAATTCGACGGAAGTGGCGGCCGCTCCAGAAGAGCCAGAATCCAAGTACTGGGTCAGCGAGCGCTCCGTCGGCGAGTTCCGGCGAACATTTAGCTTCCCCGGCAAGGTAGATCAGGAGGCTGTCAAGGCAAGCTTGAAGAATGGGATCCTGAGCGTTGTGGTGCCCAAGGCCGCCAAGCAGCAAAGGAAGATTGCCGTTGAATAAAGGAAGGACCTAGGAGGAGGATGATATCATATGGAGGGCTTGTGTTTGCATTTGCATTGACATGGATGGAGCGAGCAGGGCATAGCCAGCGAAGCCGGCTCATGGTCTTTTAGCGATGGAGTTTTTGGATTCTTGCATTGATGTAATAATAGAAATGGAAAGCAAAACATGTGAATGAAACAAACAATCTGTTTTCCTATCGTGAGTCCTTTCGCTTCTCGAAACCAACACTGGTGTTACATTATTCCTGGACCACTCGGTATGTATCGGAGGCAGTGAACGACCCAGTAAATTCCGTGATGTTTATTGTTTCGAAGTCGTGCCCATGCCCAAGGCGCAACGTTCCGCGCTTATCGAAAGTCGTAAGCCGAAAGGGAGCCAGATATTTGTAGGTACCTAGGCGCTGAGGGCGTTACAGATGCATCTCTCCTTCAGGGACTGTAACAGCACAGCGCAAGTTGAAACCAAGGGTCCGTCAGGCATAAGCAGCGAGGCGAAGATTGACGTGAGGCGCGAAGCCGATCGGAGAGTTTGATCCTCCGTCTGGCGGGACAGGGATTCAGGGGGGAAAAAGGGGCGGTTGGACAGGTGAAGGATAAAAGCGTGGTACTTCTGTAGTCCTAATCCGTACAGTACTGATCGGAGTGCGATATCTGTGACGGCTTCGCTAGCGCCAACAATAGTAAGGCAATAATACCTTAACTATTTCCATCTCATGGGTAAGTAGGCGGGACAGCGGGCGTTTGGGTTGGTCTGAACGGCAGGTACGCACACGGTAGTCAGGGGTTTAAGCTGACTGCTGCTTGCGGCCGCGAATCATGATTCATGAGTCCCTGCTGCGAGATAGTTTAGGGATGATGCGAGACAAACAGACTCACCGCTTGCAGAAATGCAGAGAAAGGGATCAAGCCGTCCAAGCTTCAATCCAAGGCGCCAATCATGCCCCTGATAGGCCCATCCCTCGACAGATGATCTCCTACTTTCATCTGGTCGGTCCAATCAGCTTCTCGGTCTTTAGATCCAGGGTCGTAATTCTTCCGTTGGTCGGATGATATGATGCTGTGGGGGTATCGATTGACGCTGGAGTTAAATAAGCTTTACCTGGGATTATTAATATTGACGGCTGCATCTCGCTGGCGTGATCATTTGCTACCTTCCCGGGGCAATAATTAACCATTCAACGATGGCGTCGATGGTTCAAAGCAGCTGCTAGGCTCGTCCTTGGCGGAGAACTAAGCGGTAGCTGCATGATCGCCGCCCGTCAAGATTACCTAAGCTTGCCTAAGGTACCTAAGGTACGCTTGGAGGGGTTCGTCATCTTAGTGTGTCCTTTCATACCGTCACCACCGATCCACACCTCACTTGGCCCCCAGTCTCATTTACCTTACCCTCGTTACCCTACCTTCCCGAGCGACCTAGCTTTCTCGACACTACTACTACTGCGGAGTGGTTGCTTTCTTGCATATTGTTTCTGCACTCGTCTGGGGACTGCAGTAGTACCGCCTGCACACGACTCCAACCGTTCTGCAACGGTCGAAACGGCTATCCTCGACCTATATCTTACACACCGCCCCCCTGTGTACTCTCTTCCGACCCCGTACTTCAGTAGTACCGCGTTGGCGCCGACCTCCTCCCGAGGCCTCAACATCATCACTTTAATCTCTCGGCCCGTCATATCATCATTCCGTGTGCTCCCCATCCTTGGTGCCCCGATGCTGTTTTAGCCGTCGCTGGTCGATTGCTCTCCTCTCCCCAAAGGTCATGCCTGTATCACCTCGTACTGCCACACAGTATCAGCAACCATCACGATACCACGAATTCACCGTCCCCCGAACCCGCTCCAATGTCGTGCCGGCTGGTAACAGTGCCCGCAGCCCCTTGCAAGTCAGCCAAAGCTATACCATGACCTCGAATCCTAATGGACCCATCACGATCAATGACTCGACGGCATCTTCGACCGCTTACCTTCCTTTGTCGAGTTCACACTCTTCACCCCACTCGCCTCTCTCCCCAACACTCCACGATCAAGACCAACCGCAATCGCCGCGAGATCATCTCGGCCGTCCCCCTACGACGGAATCACCGGGAAGAGAAGGGGAAACCGTCGGTTCACCAGAAAACATGGATTCCGCCAACGCACCGCTGAAGGCCGACCCATATCATCAGGGTCGGAACATCTCCGAACCCGTACCTCTATCCAGGTCTCTGGGGAACTCGCCACCAGTATCGCCCGTTCGAACAGCATCCACCTCCTTCGCTAGCAGTACCATTCGCCCGGACCTTCGCTCTATCCCTCGTACGTCATCAATCGATTCTGCCATCTCAACCATGTCGTCAGCAACCTCACATTCCCACAAATCGTCCCAAGACTCCAACATGTCCAGCGCAACTGACATAACGCATCTAATAAATACAGCTGGATCGGCAGAAGCCTTGATTCAGCATCTTTTGAAGGAAAAGCAGCACTCAACCGCGCAAAATGCTCAGTTGTGGAAGTTGGTGGATAAGCAGCGGACCCTCGTCCTGGGACTTAATCAAGATCTAGAACGAGCTTTGAAAGACAAGGAAAGGTATAGGAAAAGGCTCAAGGATCATCTGGCGCAAATCCCGCCAGTCCCAAACGGTACAGTGCAGAATGGTAGACTCGACCCAAGAGCGGACAGCCAGTCGCCTGTAGGTAATTCGAGCGATGCAACACCTATACAAAGAAGTAGAGAACGGGATACAGTCATACTAGATCCAAGGAAAACAGCGCAAGAAAGTAATAGGCCCTCTGAAGAAGCCGCCGAAGCCGACGAGATGGTGGAGACAAGTGCTGCAGGCCCAAGTATGTCAGCTGCGAGTGGTGCAAACAGCCCTCCTACGGCTGCGACTTCCCACAGTGGCCCAACAACTAAAGAGAGAAACGTTGCGCGAATCCAGACCACCAACCTCGATCAGTTCAGAACGAAACCAACAGACACGTCCAGCATTATGGCACCTGCGTCTCAATCCATCGATGCTGTCGTATCTCCGAACAGCTTTACAGCGAAACGCTCCTTACCTTTTGCACAAAAGGCTCCTCCGAACCCGTCGTTGCAATTGACCGAATCCACCCCCACCAGCAGTACCCACGAGAGGGGTCAGCCTCCCTCTCGAAAACTTCCACCAGCACCACTGAAACTCCGTCCCGCACAGCAAGAGGCCCAATACGGGCCTGAGGATCACTCCGGATCGGAGTACGAAGATAATGTGGAAGTGGACGAGTTGCCTGCCTTCGAACGAGGAAGGAAGAAAACAAGGCAAGAAGACGATCGCGAAAGAGAGGCGGCCTTACTGAGGGAACAATCGGATCGTAGCAGATCCGAGAAATCTAAAGGTTCCAAGCCGCCAGTCGAGCCAGCCAAGTCAAGTGCGTCACAACCGTCAATGCCCTCGGCCATCAAGAGTCTATCTCCTGAGGATCACCCCATGCCGGACGGCTCTGGCTACCTTACTACACCTGCCTCTTTGGCCAATGTTCTCAATCCATCGGACACCCGGTCATCTGCAATTCAAACACGGACTCTTGCGGCGCTCCCAATAAGCCCAGGACTGCCTGTTAGCCCTCGCCCGATCGATCGCCCTCTCAAATCACCAGCCCCAAGGATGGCTCGGGATGGTTACGGAGTGTCCCCACCAGCATCTCCGAGAAACGGCTTCGTGGGATTGCCGCTTTCTCCTAGAGCTCCAAGGCAACCAATCCCGATGCCGCCACAAACCCCAATGTCACTGGTTTCGCCAATGGCGACAGCACCCGAACCTCGCAAAGAGCCGAATGCAGAGTCTGAGCAATCGAATAAATGGAAGGAATCGCAGGGCGAGCACCATGTCATTGACGATTCAGATTTAATGGACCCAGCAGTATCGGAGACAGATATACCTCAATCGAGGGGTATCTTTCGAGGTCTGATATCGGAGACTTATCCTGATCTTCTGATTCCACCCAACGCTCTTCCGTCCATCAGCGTCAAAGTTAACTCGTCGCGGCTAAAGCCGTCACGTCTTAGTTGTTTGGGCAATCGAGGATCATCCGAAGACGAGCCCGTATTCACTCTTGGGGTATCCGCGAGATCGGACATGCGGGAATTGTGGCAGGTGGAGAAACCTCTCTTGTCGTTACCTCATCTCGATCATCAACTCAAAAAGACCACCGCTTTTGACGCCAAGCTGCCCGATCGGTCACTGTTCAGTGGCCACGCACCGGCCAGAATTGACGCCAGAAGGTCAGCATTGGAAAGGTACTTCGAGACTATACTCGATACTCCAATGGACGAGAAAGCTGCCGTTGTTCTCTGTCGATATCTTTCAACGCATGCAATCGAGCCGACAAGCGACGAGAACATGAGTAGTGATTTGAACACCAACCCGGGCTCCCCAGTCAAGAAGGCTCCGGATGGAAGGCTCGTCAAAGAGGGCTATCTGACCAAACGTGGCAAGAATTTCGGTGGTTGGAAGGCCAGGTTTTTTGTTCTTGACGAGCCAGTCCTGCGCTACTACGAGTCGCCGGGCGGGACACTGCTCGGAACTATCAAGCTGCAAAACGCTCAAATCGGCAAGCAATCTGCTCAACATTCTTCTCAGCCAGCTTCGCAAGGCGCTGAGGATGGTGATAGCCAGTACAGGCATGCTTTCCTCATCTTAGAACCGAAACGCAAGGACTCGAACAGTTACGTGCGTCATGTGCTGTGTGCTGAGAGCGACGCGGAGCGGGACGTGTGGGTTGAAGCTCTACTGTTCTACGTCCAAGGTCACGCAACCGAGGAGAGGGCACGGCCGCCATTACTCAACATCGATTCCTCTTCAAGCAAGGTCTTGCGGAAGCAGATGGCAAGGAAGGACGGCACGAACGCTGATAGCCCAGAATCTACGACATTTGAAGGGCTCCAAGCAATGAGTTATGACAGTGTAGCACCCGCGCAGCCTCCTATCATGACCGGCACACCTCAACGCGCCGATACCGATACACCATCCCCCCCCTCGGATGCTGCATCGTTCGGAAGGGTGTCACAAGCGTCCAAACCCATATCTGGCCCATCGAACGGCGCGAAGATCGAAGATGCCGGGGCATGGGGTAACAAGGCGCCACAAGCCAAGGATACCAAAGAGCCCAAGAAAAGGGGCATCTGGGGTTTCCGAGATAGGAATCCTGATCTGACGGCCCATTCATATGAATCCAGGATGAGCATCATCGAACCACCGGCGGTCGAGACTAATTTGAACGCTAGACCGACGTTTGGCGTACCTCTTGTAGAAGCTGTCGAGTTCTGCCCTCCGAAGAACATCGATGTATGCCTGCCGGCGGTCGTCTACCGCTGTCTTGAGTATCTTGAGGCTCAGGATGCAGCCAGTGAAGAAGGCATCTTCCGTCTCAGCGGATCGAGCGTTGTGATCAAAGCACTGCGTGACCGATTCAACAACCAAGGTGATTTTGACTTCCTCGCGGATGGGCAGTACTACGATGTGCATGCTGTAGCTTCCCTGTTGAAATTATATCTCCGCGAATTGCCATCTACCGTCTTGACTCGGGAACTGCACCTGGACTTCCTCGCCGTACTGGAGTTGGACTCCAAGCCGAAGAAGATTGCGGCTTACAGCTTGCTTCTCCATCGACTACCAAAGGCCAATTGGACCCTGATACGGTCGCTGTCTGCGTTTCTCATCGGCATCGTCAACAATTCGGATGTTAACAAGATGAACGTCCGCAACGTCGGTATCGTATTTTCGCCAACCCTCAATATTCCTGCCCCGGTCTTTGCGATGTTTCTGACCGAGTTCGACGCCGTCTTTGGCGAAGAACATGGGCAAGTGCCAGCCGCGCCTATCGAGGTCAGCATCAACGAGCCCCTGACACCTGAAGACATTCGATCACCACGCAGACAAATGTTCTCCGAGATTCCTACACCTTCTTACAACCAGTCCACTTTCCCGCAAAAACCAAGCCATGAGCAACTCTCTCGAGCCAACCAGTCTGGGGACAGCACGCCGCTGCAACCATCGTATGAAGGCCAAGTAGTTCCTGGGCCTGAACGGCCTGAACCAAGCGTCACCAGCCGCAGCCTGGCGCCTGACAGTGCTGTCAAAGCCCGTCGTCGAGAAAGCTCGATGCTCTTGATGAATACCAGTCATAGAAAGTCTTCCATGTCTCTCCTCAGCGGGGGTTCGGGTAGGTCGGTCTCTGTTTGTTCGCGTTTTCAAGCTTAGACTAATTGTTTATAGGTATGGTTCGTGAAAACTCGGCGTTTTCCTAGTGGCCATACCGCTCATCACCATCTACGATGCTCCACGATCTATTACATGCCGTCGGCAAGCTCTAATATCTAATTGCCCGCAATTTTTGATGGAACCGCTGTATTCTTCAAGGCGGTTGTGCTTTACTATTGCACACGTTTTTGGGCTACTCTACCATGGCCGAGGCCTCCATGGCGTCTCATTAAATTGGGTGTTCTTTTCCTTGTTGATACCCCGTCTGTGTTTATTCGAGATTCCCCACCGGGGCCTTCTTTCTTGTTGCAAAAGAGGCCACCCGCAGTTGTCATTTTTTCCATTTCCAGATGTGATGTAATTTAGCGAATTTCAACCTTGGTTATTTATCTTGGGGTTTCGGCGTTGGGTGGATTTTTATGTGTATGATTGGGAGGAAGTCTCTTTTTCGAATTGGCTTGAGCGTTGGATTCGTATCGAGACGGGGGCGGACGATACGCGCCGGGTCATACTTGAGTAAAGGGAGGAGGCTCGGGAGATGGGTTTACGTATTTTAGGACTTCCTCCGAAAGGGAGAGAGATACGTTGGATCGGTTGGAGATCCCGACTTGGACTTAGAGTAATGCTATTGGCATCCTCAGGGATTTATCTGTGTTTTTCGTGATGTGGAGTCGGACCGCAGGACTGCTTTCTCTCAATCTGGTGACGAAAATGGACACAGCAACTCAGGGAGCTGGCAATGTGCTTTGGCATGGCAAGACAGAGGCGAGCATGGCAGCTCTGCTGTCTAATACCATGGGAGAATTCGAAATTGGCGTCAATGAACCGCCGAAGAAGAAGTGGTATCACGCACGGATCATCACATCACAGGTCAGCTCTAGACCCAGAAGTACATATATTCTCCGATTTCGTATCTATGATTGATACTGCTCTTTGGTTCCTAGTAACTCTCGTAGCGCCTTCCCATAGTATCCTCTTCAAGCACATTGCTCGCAAATCCATCGTGCTGTCATGATCTAATAATGCTCTATCGGGTATGTTCAAGCTCACAATGCTCAACGCCCAGATCTAGTGCTCTCGTCCTTGGTATCAATAGCGTATGAGATGTGCTCATTAGAGAGCAAGGTCGATCTACTATTCGGTGATGGTCGGCTTCAACTCCATCCGGTCTTCTGGCTTGCTCTGGAAGGGGACCCCGAGCTCCAGCAGCTTGACCAATACATCTCGGAAATCTTGGAAAAAGACATCGTTGTCCTTGGCGTAGCGCTCGACGTGTTTCTTGAACTCCTTGTCTTTGATGAGAGCCATGTCGGTGGGCAGCATCATCAGGGATTTGCTGGCCAGGTCTTGGTATTGTTTGGGGCCATCCCACTGTGATGAGCTGTTAGCATGGCTATGTTCATGGGACAGAGTGCATCGGTTTCCGTTTTGGCGTTTTCACACACCTTTCGAAAATTCCATTTCTCGTTTAGCAGTAGCCTGTAGTAGTCGTTTGTGAGGACGGTTGGGCTGAAGCTCCATGGCCCGTCGAATCCACTTCGATCGGTATGGCATCGACCGAGAGCATGTGCACCGCTGAGCGCGACGATTTCACGGTCGTCGAAACCCATACGGCCGAAGATGGCACGAAGGTGTGATTGTTCTTTGGCTCCGTCGGGGAGACGTCCGTCCGGCGTGCACATAGAGACGTCTCGGTCGGTTCGACCGGGTCGCCAAGGGATCACAGGTCCATGCATCTCTTGGATCGCACAAACGCCTGCAAGCGTCCAAAGGTCGGAATAAGTTATCCATGGGAATTGTTCTACAACAGCATTGTCAACAGCCGCCACAGATTGCTTACAGGTCTCTTGCGACTACTCACGTTTGACAGGTTCGAGGAAGTCCCGGGCGGCTTTCAGCCCAGCGTTGGCGCCATGGTCTCCTTCGGGGGCGAATCGCATGGTAGCGCCGTTGGAGCCTCCGGTATTTGTCAACTTGTCGTAGCTGTGAGAAAATCAGTATCGATGACCGCTTACATATAAAAAGCCGCCGGACTTACGTTCCGCTACAATGCCAGGCCAACCGGACAATGACGGGACCGTAGCTTCCATCATCATAATCATCCTTCTCTTCCAGACGTGAGGCAATAAGGTTGTAGACCTTCTGGTAGTCGTCCTTGGTAGGAGTAAAAACGCCACGGGTCTCGCCTGAGCTTCCTTCCCTGGCCTGCAACAAGCTCCCGTTGTTGAGAAAGAAGTAAGCTCCACCGCCGGCACAGGCAAGCGCAAGGGCGCCGATGATATAGGGAGTTCTGGAAGTAGCACCGTTCGGACCTGAAGCGTAACCTCGGCGTGAGGAGTTTTGGAAGGTCTGGCGCGCACAAGCGCGACGGGTGGTCGAGGAGGCTGTTGTTCGGGACGTAAAGGTCCTTGATGCAGCGGTTGCGGAGGAGGCAACGCGGGTACAAGAGCGAGCTACGGAGGCCATGGTGGCAAGGTGGGTGTATACTTAATGAGAAGTCCAGTGGGAAGGAATGGCTGAAAGGAATGTCCGAAGAACGAAGTGAGTATTTGACTCAATGCTGTAGTGAGGCAAAAGGTAGGATAAGCACACTACGGAGCAAGGTGCTCTGTGATTGGTCATCTGTTTCACGTAAGCCCGATAAGTGATGAGCGGTACAGTTCCGTTTCATCTGGACCTCAAATCGTGAATTGTGGGGCACATCCATACCAACCTTCCAGTTTCCGATCATTTGTTCTTGAGTACCTGTATCATAATAATTTTGGAATCGTCCTATTCACTATGAAACGGTGGCGTCTTTGATAGCATCTTCATCTTCAAAAATGTCCTACCCGATGAGCGTACTGTCGGCTTCTCCTTTCCATTACCAGCTGGCTAAGCAAACCTGTCCCCCGACTGACCTTTGGCCTAACTTCAAACCCTCGACACCGTATCCTAAAGACACATCAAAGCCAGAAGAACCTCAACAGGATGTCCCTCAGACTGCCTTGGACAGAGCCTTCATCGCTGCTCGTGAAGCTCTCCAAGGCGATTCGGTAGCACAGCGACAACTTGGATGGACTTCTACTCAGCCCCTGCTCCACGACCAGACGGATCATGTAAGAACTGGGGAACCCAATATAGCAAAGTTGACATACTAATCCATGCCATGTTAGGAGACCGTGCTCCCTGGCCCTGCAACCACCGACGTCTCCCTCAAGCGCAAAGCCGAAGCGGCAGGCATCCACGACGAAGGCGAAGACACGAAGAAGTGCGAGATTGAGTTCATCGACTTTTATACCCAAATGCAAAGGAAGAAACCAGGAAGACCATCGAAGGGGTTTCAGAGGCCGAAGAAAGCCATGAAGGGGTTTCGCACGAACCGTCCAGTCGCAGCGGAGCTAACCCGCGGTGACATCTGGTGTCACATCCTGGAGAACAGTCCCCTGTCACAGCTGTTCAGAATGCGAGATGTTTTTAGGCATTATCTGCTCACATGGCCGACAATCTGGAAGACTGCCCGCCGCAATACCTATGGCCAGGACCATCCAGACCCGCCCCCTGGTATATCCGAAAGGCAATATGCAGATTTACTAGTTGGATTTGGTTGTCAAGCCAAAGGCTGCAACGATACAAGGACACGAAAGGTCTATTGGGCTTTCCAGCGGAGGTGGTGTGTTGCTTGTATGAAGAAGAATGTTGCCATGGTCAGTCTGTATTCTCTATTCCAAACATGCATATGTTTAACCGTTTGCCATAGAACGCCGGCTGTCATCTATTTTTTCGAAATTACCCAGATATCCCCCAGTGTGTTCCAAGAGCCGCCTTTGACCAGTACGGACATTACACTTGTGCCCTTGGCGTTGGGGATAACGACAAATATACATGCACGCTTAGCCATGGACAAAATGTGCGACCTCCCTGGCTCAAACAAGGTTACCAGGACAAGGTAGGATATCTGCGTGCAGATCTTGCCAGGATGAGCCAAGAGTTCGAAGAGTTCGAGAAGCAGGTCTCCTCCCTTGATGAGGCTGGGATCTCGGATGCCCGTAAATTGTGGGTAGATGACAAGAAGAGAGCAAACGATCAACTTGTCGAGAGACTTCAGTCAATCGAGGATTGGATGGAGACATACAAGATGAATATTCGTAAAGAAGCCGAGACGAAGAGGGAGGAGGAGAAGCAGGCCATTAATCAGGTCATGATTGCTTCCTTAGTACATTCAGACCTACCTGTCGACCGCGATACAATAGAACCAACAGACGCCTTTATCGACACCCATATGTTCACCACGGCCGCCCTGATGAACACTCCCTCCGAGGAAAGCAGCGAACGTGCGGAGACGGTACCTCGGGCTCGAGAAGGAAGTTCTGGAAATCCTCCTGGAAAGGATACCGAGTTAATACAGGACGAACCCTTGGCCTCGCGTGCCAAAGAATACACGGCATTCGCAGACGCACGAATCAACACACCACCCCCTGAAACCGTGGCTGTCGTTGCACTAGCCCATCGAATCGTTGAAGACATGAAAGATAGCAGGACTCTAAGATCAGTGGCAGACGGCGACTTTGTACGAGTTGCTCTCATGAGGACCTACAAGAAATTCCAAGAAGATTGGGCCGCCTGCCGTCCGGACCGGCCGAGCCGGCTTCTGATGGATGATGCTAGGCGGGTGTACCAAGAGGTCATTGAGCCTAGACTCGACGTCAGGGTAAAGCGAAGCTCGTTCAGGAGGACAGAAGCGACCGGATCGGTAACTTGCCCGGGGTGCAAAAAGGGCCGAGGGCCTGTGAAGCTGTATAGCTTCCCCGACCTAATGACTCATATTTTCGAACAGCACGCAGCCGATGGTACTGGTGACTTCAAGGACTTCCGTGTAGATCCGGTCGAGCTGCCGTTCCATGTTCGATTCCCTTGGTGTTCGCTTGAGTGGCCGAGGAATCTTCCGATCCTTGCTGTCGGCCAGGATACAAAGGGCCGATGGGACCTGCACGCAGAAGGCGAGGAGCACCCCCAACTCTCTTACTGCGATCCTGGAGCCTTTGACGGCCGAGTAGCGGCCGCTTCGCTGGGGCCGCCGGCTTTTCAATTTGTCCCGAACGTACTTTTCGCGGCGTCGCAACTGGAACAAAGCAGTCTTGGAGACGAGTTCCAGACGCAGATAGTGCTTGAGTTCGCGGTCCAGAAATACGAGTCGGCGCGACATTCACGACCAGGCTTCGACTTGCTGGAGGAGCTACAACTGGCGTTGATGCGCAACGGGGTGAAGGGGCTGTTTGAGGGGTTCCGATGCCAGAAATGCTGCGAAGCCGTCGTTCATGAAGGTCGAGTGGGCTACCTGGCGCGATCGGTCAAGCCACTGGGAGAGCTCAGTGAGCATTTCCGTAAGGCCCATGTGAAAGGAGGTGATTGGACACGCAACATGCTCGATCTGCCCTCGGCACAAGATCTATTGGCTGAACTTCAGCTGCCAGTGAATCGGTCGAGCCTGACTGTGTTCGAATCACTCTTCCCAACCCAGGGAGATTCGACCTTGGACCCGCAACTCCGCTGGATGGCTACTGCTATCGGATGAAGGGTTTCGACGACTAGACTTGATAATGGACGAATAGGAGCAACAGTGAATGCTCTGCGAGCAAGTCAATCAATGTGTAGAGTATGGTAACGATGTTGCCCGGGATGGCAGCTATGGTGGATATCCAACGTATTTGGCAATGTGTTAAAATAGAGATGCCATTGGAATAGCCAGTGGCATCGCATGCAACCGAACCCATATTTGCATGGCTTCAAATAAAAGCCAGTTCGGTGACTTTGGTTTAATACAAGCTAGAGGAGAGAGGTAATTCTCAGCAACAACAGAGGAGATATCAAGACGGATGAATTGCAAAAGAGGACGACTCACCGGGCAATAATCTTATATTGGCATCTTCAGCTTTGGCAGCCACTCTGAATGGTTGTCGAGGCCTCCAAAGGTAGTCAGTCGGTCGATGACAAACGATAGGTCAGTTACAAACAACAAGCAGTGACAGGTGAAATGGTGACAGGATGCAGCCCTCGGCGTGAAAGCAGTACTTGGCAATGCTTGAGGTACGAAAAGGATGAGATGAGTGACCGTCTGTATGACATAATCCTCCCTCATCTTCGGGAATAATAACTCAGGGATCCTTGCTCTGGCCAGGATTGTGGACACCTTGCAGCGCCAAATGGAGGTCTGGAGTTTTGATGGTACGCCGGATATATCGGACGTATGCGAAAACACTTCACAGCCAATAGATAAGCGGGTAGATATTTTAGCGTGACTGAATAATGCCAAAAATCGACGGTAGAAAGACAGCAAGCTGTCTAAATAAGCTGTCTAAACTATATATCCTTGCCCTGGCCAGGATTGTAGACAACTTGTTTACCCGCGTTTAAATCGTATCCTAGCTAGCTTTACTATAATTTAGCGTAAAAATAGCTAAAATCTATAAAATAATACAATTTTAATAGACGATACGGCTATATATATAAAGATATAATTAAATATAGAAATTTTAAAACTATATATTAAATACTATATACGAATTATAGTATTTTAGTATATATATATATAAATCCTACTATTCTATCTATTTTATCTACTAATTTTATAATAATAATCTAATTATCGTAATATAATATAAATATAAAAGGACCGTATATATAAATATTAGATATTTTTTTATATATATACTAATAAAACTTTATAGTCGAATAGTTAAAATTTTATTACTAGAAAATTAAAGGTATATATATTTAAATTCTATATTTATCGATTTAAATTTTCTAGTTTAAAAGATAATTTTCTATACGACAGTTTCGAGCTATAATGATAAAATAAATAATAATAAAATCTGATTTATAGATCTATATATTATAATACCGATAATATTTATATTATATAGAAAGTTTTAGCTAATACGTTATTCGAATAGAATCCGATAAAATTTTTTTTTACTAATATACTATTATAGAAGATATATACGTACGTAGCGAGTAAATAGAAAATAGTAATAGCTCGTTAAAATCTAATATTACTCTTTTTTTTTTATCTAACGCGAACCTTATAGACTATATCTACGGAATTCCTTTTCGAACTATATATTAAAATATACTTTTCGTATTATATATTTATATTTTTCCGTTTCGATTAATATATTAATTTTATATTAGCGTATCGTACGTCTATATCGTTTATTATCGCTATTTATATCGGAATAATCTTTAGTTTCGGAATTAGTATATAATATATTAACTAGTCGTTATAATAAAAACTTTAATTTTTTCTATTTTAGCGGCGCCGAAGGCTATATATCTATTTATAGAATTCAAATATTTTATTAACTACGTCGCTGCGGCGGAATATTAAAATCTAATAATCGTTTCGTAGAAAATATATTAGCCTATAATAGAGATTAGGTTTATTTAATAAATAAAAGAATAGAAAAATAGAAAAAAGACTTTATTTAAATAATCGCGATATATTTAGTAGGTAGTAAGATTTTAATTCGGGAAATCTAACGCCTAAAAAGCCGATTTAGAATAGATTATATTATAGGATAGATAGAAAAGCTTTAAAACGACCTTATTAGTACCCGGATATATAAAAAGCTAGAAATTAGTTCTTTTACTACTATTTAGAGAAATATATAAAGCCGGATTAGTATTTATCATTAATATTAATAGAATTAAAAGTTTATATAATTTTAGATAGAGTAGATAAAATTAAATATCGTAGGCTAAATTATTAAAAAAAAGTTTTTTATTAGCTCGTTTCTTCTTCTAGGGTCCAGCTTTATAACAGAACTTTATATAAAATCCGACTATTAAAATAGAACCAAAATTTTTAGTATTATTATATATAATTAATATCCTAATATATATAATTCTATAGATATAACTTTTAAAATAAATCGAATGTTTTCAAATAATATAAAAATATTTAAAATCGAGTTATATTTAAATTTAATATAGAATATATAAGAATTTTAGATATTATATCTATAGATTTAGCGTTTTTTAGTAGATAATTCTATATTTTATATTTATTAAAAATTCTTTTTTTTTAACTACTATCTTTAATTTTATACCGTATACTAATTATATAAATTCTAAAGTTAAAACTTTTAGATATTATAGTTCTATATCTATACTATTAGATTTAAAAATATTTAGTATACGCGATTAGATTTAGATAAATAATATCTTTTTAATATTATTTACCTCGATTTTAGAAAACGTTTCTCTACGTTTTTACTATTAAAAGTCGCTAGAGATAACTCTTTAGATAGAGCTAGCTCTATAAAAGTTCCGTATTTTATAAATAGCTTTATTAAAAATTTCTTTTTTTTAACTACTATTTTTAATTATATATTTTATATTAATTATATAAATATTAGATTTAAATCTTTTAAATATTATAGATATATATATATAGTATCCGATTTAAAAAAATTCAGTATATATAATCTAAACCGAATAAATAGTATCTTTTTAATATTATTTACCTCGATCGTAGAAAACGATCTACTACTAAAAAACGTTAAAGAATCTATTTATCTAAAATTATATTAAATATTTTATTTAGATCTATATATAAATTTTAGTAATATTATAAAATTTATTATATATCTAAACGGTCTATAACTATATTTAAATAGTTTATAACTATTTTATATATAAATTCCGCCCGATTTTTATCGTTAAAAGACGCTTTTAATTATTTTAGGATTTAACGAGCTTTCTAGTCGCTTCTATCTAGACGTCGGTATAGATCTATAAATTTCGTTATAGTAGATAGCGGAATCTATATAGAAAACCTATTATAATTAAATATTTTTTCTAATATAATACTATTAATATCCCGGACCTATAAAATAACTATATAGATAAAGCCGGCGGTAAAATCTTTCCTAGTTAAATCTAGTACGACTTTATTTAATATTAAACTTTGGCTCTTATATACTATAATAGCGAAAACGAAAATTAAAAAAAACTATTTCTATTAGCTAATTTAATCTTTAAATTTAATTTACTATATTCGCTATTTAATAGAAATAAACTATCTACCGTTATAATTATAGCCGAGTTTACTTTTATATTAACCGAATTCTATAAAGACTATTACTAGCGATATTTAAAATAGATTCTATACGCTATTATTTTATAGAATCTAGTATACGGTATCTATTATATCATTAATTAAATCTTCTATAATATTTATATTATACGTAAATATAATTCGAATATTTTTACTAAAAAGAAGTTCGTTTTTTAGATATTTTACGTCGTCGGAATCGACCTATTTAAATTTATCGCTGCTATTCTAGGCGTAGATCTTAATAATAAATCTAGCGAAGTTTTATAGCCGGCTTTTATTATAGCTATAAACAGCCTCTTTAATAAAATATAAATATAAAATATCGTAGAAGTTTATATAATCTTTAGCCGAAAGTCTAGACTTTAAATATATAATTAGGAACTCCTAGCTTTCGATTTCTATAAAACTATCCCGGAATTAATCTAATACGCGGTAAAACTATTAAATTTCTAGAATAGTTCCCCGAATATATATATTTTTATCGAAGAGGATTATTTTTATAAAGATATTATAGATATTTTTATCTATAATAACTTCCGGTTCAATATAAAGCCTTATTAGAAAGTATATTAAAACGTTTATAACTAGAACTAATTAAATAAATTTGCCGTATAGTAGGATATTTATACCGTTAAAATATTTATTAGGTTTATTTTAAATCTGCCGAAATCGCTAGTCGATAAAATAAAGCTATTTAAAGCTAATTATAGACTTTTTATTAATAATAATAATATTATAGTACTTTAACCAAAATTAGGTTTCGCTAATTTAATTAATTATAAAAGAAATAAAGAATTTATTAACCGAAAATTTAAATAGTAAATAGAAAATTAAACTATTAATTAGGTAAATAGTTATATCTATAGAAATTATATAATAAATAGAATATCTTTCCGAAAGTCTATTATATCGATAATATAAAAATTCCAGATATATTATAATAGTATTAATAATTCTAAACTTTCCGGTACCGGCCTTGCTATTTAGATAGAATAATAACTACAGTCTACTAGAATCGGAATAGCTTTATATTATCTTTTTAAAAATCTTATATTATCGGAAATTAAAATCTTCGGTACTATATCTATTAATAGTAGAAGCTACCGTTTTAAATTAAATTTAATACTATAATATCTTATCCTTGTTAGAATGAATAAAGTTAGCTTAAATAAGAAAAATAGTAAACCCGCTATTATTACTAAACCAGTTAAAATCTCTATTATCTAGACGTTCGTCTAGATTAGATGGTATAGATATATTAATCCCGTTTTAATTAGATTTATATCTAGCTATAATTTTATTAGGATTTTTTATATAGTTATCTTTTATTTTATTATCGCTAGATTCTAATTTATTATCCTCGACGCTATTTTTAAAAAAGGATTTAATATTTAATATATTATCGCTGTAGTTATAATTTACTTTATAGTACTCATAGACTTCTATCTAAAAATTATTCTTAATTATATCGATAAACCGAAAGATATCGAAAGTTAAATTTCGGAAAAAATAGTATAGTATTAGTTTAGCTCTATAGAAATTAGGCTATTACTAATCGAAATTAAAATTATAGTAAAAAAAAAGAGAGATTATAATAGATCGAAGCTATTTATATTATTTTAATTTCTTTTTAATTTAATTCTATATATACTAGAGTAACAAAATATTTTCTATAGCCTCGTTTCTATTATAGTAGCTCTCTAAAGCGGTTATTTTAAAACTATTATCTAAATTATCTAAATCTAGCGGTCGACTACGCCTTTTTAAAAATCTTAGGTCTAGAAAGTAATATATACGGTTTAAATCCCGAAGATTTTTACTAATTAAATAGTAATAGATTTTTTAGACCGACTAGTTATACTTGCCGATAAACTTATTTATTATCTTTCGGGTTAGAGAAACTATTAGTAAATATAAATTAATAACAGGTAAGACTTTTATAATTAAATCGTTAAATTTAATAGATTTCTTTTTAATTTTTAAATAGTATTTAGTTAAATAATTAATTACTATTCCTAGATCTATATATAGAAAAATATCGGTATTTATAAATCAAGCTATAGTAATAGCGGGACTATATCTATTTATATAACTATTATTTTATATTAGATAAAAGAATTTATATTTAGAGTCTTTCCTATAAATAAAGCGTAGAGCGTCGATATATTTAAAAGGAAAACGGAAGCGGCAGACGTTTTTTTAAAAAATTATATTAAAATATTTATAATAGTTTATTATATACCTCGTATATTATTAGTAGCTATTTAAAATATAGACGAGTTCGGCTAGAAAATTTAAATAATAAAAGAAAACTTTATTTATAAACTATTTAGCTAGTAGGTCTACCGCCGTATTCGGATTAAAAGCGAAGACCTTTAATTTCTAGTAGAGCAGGAAATTATCTTCGCTATCGGTTAAAGATAGAACGCTATCGAATTAGAAAAAGCTATAAATATAGCCGCTACCTCTAGTTTACTATTTAAATCGAAACTAGTAATCTTTAATAGAACCGAAAACTATAAATAAAACCGTTTTTAAAAAGATATAGAAGCGAATAGTAAGCTAATATACTATAATTATAGAGTTTTTTTAAAACTATTAAACGGCTATTCGCTGCTATTTTATTTTATCTAAACTAACGTATTTAGTTTTATTTTCTTCGGAAAGATACTAGTAGAGGTCGTTCTATTATATATCGGCAGCGTTTAATATAAAGAAAATAATAGATATTTCTAATTAACAATATATTATATTAAGTTTATTATAAACTTTTATCTAATAAAGCCGTATCTCTCGTAATATAACGGTATAGCGGCTAATTAAATTATAGAAAAATATATATTTATTTTTAACTAATATCCGAAACTTATTTATATTATATATAAAATATTTATAATTTTTCTATATATAGCGGCTAGCTTTACTCGCCTATTTATATAAATTATAATTAAACGTCTAGTAATAGAATTTAAAATAGTAGGCGAAGCGGCCGTTTTTATAGCGTATTAGTTAATATATATATTTAGACTTCGAAATAGTCTTCTAGCGGTTTATAGTAAAAAAAGCCGTTCTATTTAGAAATAATATAAAAAAAACGAGAAGGGAGATATAATTAAAAGAATCGTTTTTATTAAAAAGAATACTTTTAATCGTTACCGCTAAAAAAATAGAAATAGCGGTAGATAATATAAGATTAACTATATTTTAATTATTATTATAAAAATAATCGAAGGCGGTAGCGAGCTATTTATATTTAGTTCTATTAATAGCTAAATTAGATATAATAGATTCTTCGACGAAGGATATATTATTACCGCCTATATCTATTATTTCTACGGGTAATTCCTCGGTATTTTATTTATTATTAGTAATAGGATATTTTTATTTATATTAAAGTAGTCGATTATAGATAAACTTATCGAATAGTAATTAAAAAAGACGTTTTTTATCGATAGTAATATTATAGTATTCTAGGTAATAGACGATAAAATACCGAAGCCAGATTTCTATATAGCTACGGTATATAAAATACCTTCTTTTAAATTTATATCGGATACTACTTTTAGGGTCGATAGATAGAAAAATAAGTTTTAAAATCTCTAGTTTATTAGAAAAAAGAGGTAGCTTTATTATAATCTTCGCCGTATTCGCTATAAAGCTATATATATAGCCGGAATAATAGAATTAATTACTTTTATATTTCTAAACCGATATCTAGATACTAGCCCGCGCGATTAGATATTCTTCTATTATATTAAATTCTAGTAAACTAGAAGAAATAGCGCCTAGATCTATATTATTAACGCCGCTATACGGGTTACTTATCTAAATTTAACTTTATTTTATAGATTTTCGAAGGCGTTAATATCGGGCGTAGATATTCTTACTATAGATAGTTTTAATTTTAAAATTAAACGCCTTTTCGGAATAAATTATATAAGATTCTATTTTTATATTAAATAGTAAATTATAAAAGATTTTAATAGCGACCTAATTCTATTTCCGAATAGTAGAACTATTAAAATCTATTTATTTAACGAATTTATAAAAGTCGTATTCGGTAGTTAAAAATTAAAACTATTTTAAATTATAATAATAGCAATAATTAATATAGTACCGGTTATTATTAAAATATTCTAAACGAAGAACTTTATAACTATTTAAATTATACTACTATTTATTAGTAGCCGAACTATATATATCGGTTATATAAATAATATATATAACGTTAGAAAATATTAGAAATTAATAGTTATTTTAAATAACGCTATAGCTATTATATTTAATAGAACGCGGGAGTCTTTAAAAAAAAATAGATAGACCCGATAATTACTTTTTATTATACTAGTTTTAAATTAGAGAAAAAGTTCGAAGTAATATAGAAATATCCTATAATAATAGAAAAGGAAGAAACAGCGGCCGTTAAAAAAAAATAGATAGGCCGGTAGATTAGTTCTAATAATTTTAATTAATAGACGAGGAAGAAATATCTTATAATAATAAAAAAAGAAAATTTAATATTTCGTCTACTTTTTTTTATTTACTTCGATATCTATTATATTTATCCTTTTTTTCTAATAGATTTTATTTTTTCCGGTTAACGGGATTTAGTTCTAATCTACTTTCTCTATCTTTTATTATAATACGTATTTATAGAAAAGCGTTAATAGAATAGAATAGATAAAGTTTTTTTAATATTAGAAGTATTTATTATAGAGAACTTTTACTATCTAAGTTTTCATAGATCTAAAAGCCTAGTTTTAACGTAGAAATCTACGCGATTAGAAGGAATATATACTATAATAAAGTTTTAAAAGCCGGTAAAAAAATAGTTATTAATATAGTAGCGGGTTTTAATTTAATTATTCGTATTAAATATATAATCCTCCGGCTATTTAAATTAATAGAAGCTAGAACTTTATATTTCTATATTATAGGGCTACCTGGAAGGCCTGGTATCTTCAAGAATTGATTGGATTTATAGGTATATCTGTAAACGGAGGTATAACGGGTAATTATTTTAAATTAATATAAAAATAAGTTAGTCTAATTACTAGAATAGTATATAGTAATAACTAATAAATTAAATATAAACTATAAAGGCGTCGAGTTCGAAATCTATATAGATAATAAAATCCTTCTTTTTTTAGATACTTTACTTACTAAAATAACTAAAATATCTTTTTTTAGATATTTTACTTACTAAGATAACTAAAATACCTTCCTTTAGATATTTTATTTACTAAAATAACTAAAATATCTTCCTTTAAATACCTTATTTACTAAAATAATTAAAATAATAATACTAAATCCGTCTTACCTATCTAGATATAATAAGAAGTTCTAGTATTATATTAAATACTACCGCGTTTCCGAAGTTATACTATATATATTTATAATACTAGGTCCCCTTTTTAGTTTTTTTATTCCGAAAAACTATCGTCTTTTCTTTTTTATAGATAAAAGGAAAAAGCTGTTAACTAAAAAATATTATAATAAAATCGTATTACTAGATATTAATATATTAGCTATATATTTTTATCGGAACTATTTCTAGTTAGAAAAACTATATTATATCGGTAAAGGTTCCGAGAAATATATTAAATATATTATATAAATCTATTTTTATAACCTTACTCCGTTAGATACTACGCGCTAGCGTTATTTTAAAAAAAAGCGTAGAAAACTAAAAAAAGAATTAAATAAAATATATACGAAGTAATAACGTTTACTTTATTAATTAGATTATATTAAAAAAGAGCAGCGTATTATAGTAGATAGCAAGCTATAAAATTTTAAAATATTAGAATATAAAAATAGTACTATAGATCTATTTTCTTCTATAGATTTTAATTTTTTTATCGATATAGTTTCCGAATAGATCGTCTTTTTTAATAAGTCTAGCTAGTCGATAACTTTTTTAACTTTTTTTAATAGAACTACTATAGAGCCTTCCGGTAGTTTATTAAATATTCTTTAGATTCCTAAATATTCTCCGAAGTAGAATAATCTTTTTATTTAATTAAATAGTTCTAATCTTTCTATTTTAGAATTTTTTTAATTATAAAGGTATTTTTCTTTTATATTTTAAAGTTAAATATCTATTATAACAGCGTTCCGGGGTCGGTTAGTTCTAAAAGAAATATATAGAATACCGGGTATACTTTAGTATCTTTAAATAGATTAAATTCGAAATTCTAAAATCTTTTAATTTATTTAATTAAAAATAGTCCGATTTTAATATAGTTTAGCTTTTTATTTAAAGTTTTTATTTTTAAATTTTTTATAAAAAAGTATACCTTATCTTTTTTCTTTAGTTAAAATACTATTTTTTGTTTTTTATTTTAATAGTTATCCGAATATTTCTATATCTTTAGAATATTTTTATAGATTTTTTTCTAAATATCGACTTTTTAGATTACTAATTCTGCTAATTTATATAGTAGCGGTTATTTAAATAAGTTCGGTATTTTTTTATAATTAGTATAAAACGGTATTTTTTTAGTAGTATTTAATTTATTTATATTAAATACTAATTATACTATTAGTAAAAGCGAAATCTAATTATTTTAAATATTATTAATATAGTATTTTAGATATTATTTAAACGCCTAATTAATACGTTTTATCTATCTATCTATTATCGGATAGAAAGCTATTAATATTTTTAGTTTAATATTAAATAGAAAGATAAGGGTTTTCTAATAGTTTAAAATAAAAAATTTATTTCTATTATTTATTAATACTTCTAGTAGTCTTTAATATCGAAATAATCGATTTAAGATAATAAATCCAAGCTATTCCGCTATAAAATCCTTTTATAATAGGATTATATAAATATATTTTATAAGTCTATCGACTATATTAAATATCGAATCGTATTTTATATTTATTATCGGATCTTTTAATTTTAGGAGTTTAATAATAAAGTCTATATTATAAGGCTATCTAAAAGTTCTGGTATTTTTAAAAGTTGGTTAAATTTATTAGTATATCTATAAACGGAGATATAATAGATAATTACTTTAAATTAATATAAAAATAAATCAGTTTAATTACTAGAGTAATATATAGCGATAACTAATAAATTAAATACGAGCTATAAAGGCGTCGAGTTCGGAATCTATATAGATAATAAAATCCTCCTTTTCTTAGGTATTTTACTCGCTAAAATAATTAAGATATCTTTTTTTAGATACTTTACTCGCTAAAATAACTAAGATATTTTCTTTAAATACTTTACTCGCTAAAATAACTAAAATACCTTCTTTAAATACTTTACTCGCTAAAATAACTAAAATAATAATACTAAGTCCTTTTTATCTATTTAGGCGTAATAAGGAGTTCCGGTACTATATTAAATACTACTATATTCCCGAAGTTATATCGTATATATTTATAATACTAGGTTTTCTTTTTAGAATTTTTATTCCGAAAATCCCTTATTCCTTCTTTTATAGATAAATAAAAGAAACTATTAATTAAAAAGTGTTATAATAAAATCGTATTATTAGATATTAGTATATTAGCTATATATTTTTATCGGAATTATTTCTAATTAGAAAAGCTATATCGCGTTAATAATAGTTCCGAGAAATACGTTAAATATATTATATAAATCTATTCTTATAACTTTATTCCGTTAGATACTATACGCTAGTATCGTTTAGAAAATAAATATAAAAAACTAAAAAAAGAATTATATAAAGTGTATACAAAATAATAGTATTTATTTTATTAATTAGATTATATTAAAGAGGAGTAGTATATTATAGTTAACGGCAAGCTATAAAATTTTAAGGCGTTAAAGTATAAAGATACCGCGGATCTATTTTCTTTTATAGATTTTAATTCTTTTATCGACGTAGCTTTCGAGTAGATTATATTTCCTAGTAATTCTAGCTAGTCGATAACTTTTTTAACTTTTTTTAATAGAACTATTATAGAGCCTTCTAATAGTTTACTAAATATTCTTTAAATTTCTAAATATTTTCTAAAATAGAATAATCTTTCTATTTAATTAGATAGTTTTAACCTTTCTATTATAGGATCTTTTTAACTATAAAGGTATTTTCCTCTTATATTTTAAAGTTAAATATCTATTATAATAGCGTTCCGGGGTTAGCTAGTTTTAAAAAAGATATATAGAATACCGGGTATATTTTAATATCTTTAAATAAATTAAGTTTAAAATTCTAAAGTCCTTTAATCTATTTAATTAAAAATAGTCCGACTTTAATATAGTTAAATTTCTTATTTAGAATCTTTATTTTCAGATTTTTTATAAAAAGGTATATTTTATTTCCCTTTTTTAACTAAAATACTATTTTTCGTTTCTTATTCTAGTAGTTACCCGATTATTTCTATATTTTTAGAATATTTCTATAGATTCTTTTCTAAATATTGATTTTCTAAATTATTAATTCTGTTAATTTATAAGGTATCGGTTATCTAAATAAATTCGGATTTTTTCTATTATCGGCGTAGAATAGTATTTCTTTTATTATACTTGATTCTTTTATATTAAACGCTAGTTATACTATTAGTAAAAGCGAAACCTAATTATTTTAGGCGTTATTAATATAATATTTCAGGTACTATTCGAATATCTAGTTAATACGTTCTATTTATCTATCTATTATTAGATAAAAAGCTATTAATATTTTCAGTTTAATACTAAATAGAAAGATAAAGATTTTCTAATAGTTCGAAGTAAAAAGTTTATCTCTATTACTTATAAGTACTTCTAGTAATCTATAGTATCGAAATAATCGATTTAGGATAATAAATTTAAGTTATTCTACTATAAAGTCTTTTCTAGTTAGAATTATATAGATATACTTCGTAAGTCTATCTACTATATTAAATATAGAATCGTATTCTATATTTATTATCAGGTCTTTCGATTTTAGGAATTTAATAATAAAGTCTAATATAATTTCCTTCTATAGTAAATCCGATAGTTTCTAATACTAAATCTTTTTATAATAAGTATATATACTATACTTATTTTATTAATAACTAAAATATCTTTTAATATATATTTCGACGTATTACTTTATATTAGAAAACTAGTAATATTATTATAAAAGTTATATTATCTTTATTACGCCTAGATATCTTT